>VZSZ01001255.1:0-54057 GCA_013398815.1 Ibidorhyncha struthersii | reverse complement strand
GTGGGGGGGGGTGTCCGTGTCCCGATCCCATTCACACAGTGAATAGCCATCGGCGTCTGCGCTGTAAGAGGTGTGGAAAAACAAACCAGTCCGCGACCCTAAAATGCAAAGATTTAAGGCCAGCTTTTTAAAAAATCCAACCACTGTACGAGTGTTTTGGCAAGACTCTGAACTTCCCCCACAGCCACGCTGCCCCCCGGGGACCCGGGACCTGTCCCTCACAGGACCCGTCCCTCACAGGACATCGCTGGGGCCATCCCGCAGCACCAGTTTCCCATTCCTCCAGTTACTCACTGGTGCTCTCGGCATGTTTTGGGCGAGTTTCACCAGGCTGGCAGTGACTCCTCAGTGTATCCAGCCTTGAACATCTGGCCACTCGTTCCGAGCAAGCCTGGCTCTACCACACCTAAGGCCGATCCAAAGCTCACTGCGGGTCATGGAAAGAAATGCTGATTTCCGTGGATTTTTGGATTAAGTTTATCTGGGGAGGTGTTAGTCACAGGTGACCGCACGCAGCCCGCGGCAGGCAGGCGGGTACCTACCTCGCAGCCACAGCCACGTGTTAGTCATCCACAGTTGTACCATTACTGCGATAATACGTTAGTAACTAAATACAGCAGTTTTTATTTGTGTACTGTTACCCAGCTGGTATTTTCTGTCCCCTGTAGGCCCATGTTACGTGCTTGAACTGACCCTCTCAGAGGCAGCAGCGGTTCACAACAGCTCCATTTGACTGTCCAAGCTCCTGCCTGAATGTCGGTGGGCTAACGGGAAATGTTGTATTTTCTGAGAGTGCTCAGCCGTTAGGATGCCTTTGGGCTATTAGGACTGGGAATCTTGGAAAGGAATTTAAATCCAGTTTCAGCAATTTGGGACAAGCATATGAGGAATACAGCCGAAGAAGAAGCGGTCACATACCTGAGGCACAGGACCGGGCAGCAAGTGAGCTGGACTATGCTCCTCTGCTCCCTGCCCTGTGACACTTTTATGCGCAGTTTTGAGCAAGTTAATCTTACCCAGGTCTTCCTGTTCCAGCTTTGGACATCATGTATCTGAAAAGCACTAGGAAATTACTGGAGCGTTCAGATGGAAGCAGTGCATAGGATATTCAGACCATTTCTTAGGGGCGAGGAGAAAAAGGATCTTACAGTAAAACGATTGTTAAAAAGAATTCCTTGTCTTCACTGAAAGTTGGATTAGATAACAAGATTTAAAAAAATACAGGAAATGGAAAATACATTGTTCTGCTGAGATCATAAATGGAGTCGTTTCAGAACAGATGGACTCCATTTACCACTTCATCAAAATTTCGTGGACCTTCCGAGTACACAGATTGCTTAACATCATTTCTGTATTCCCACAAATATTTGCTATCCCAGAGTAAGATCTAAAATTCCAGCATGATTCAATGCGACAGACGTTGTAATTTTTTTTTAACGGCAGCAGTTCCAAAACACTCTAAGTAAGTTTGGAAGTACGCTGTTGTGCAGATTATTCTTAAGCTATTGGTAATTACTGTAACACATTTCTAGCAAAATGGATGTAAAAGGAAAAAAGTAACATACGGAAATGTATATCCAGTTAATTAGCTGCTGTATACGCCTTCCCCTTTTCTTTTTCTGCTGCTGCTGATTTCTCTCTGGAGTGCCGTGCAGCTGAAGCACAGTCAGGGCTGATTTTTACAAGGCAGATGCTACCACCCCTTACTGGAGAGCACCTGACATTGCTGACAGCCCTGCTCAATGCCAGTACCCAAGTGTAAGGTTCTGTCCTGGGTGAGAAAAAGCGATAGTACCTAACCTAAAATGACATTTTAATGGTTTATCTTTTTGCACCTTTTTGCATTGTTCTAAAATAAATTTCCTGTGTGTATGTGATAATTACAAACATTTGATATTGTGAAAACATAGCCCTTGATCAAAGGTCCATCAGAAATGATGTCCAAACTAGAATACAGCAATCCCTAGGGTTTTATTTGCTTCTGTGCAAGTGTTCTTCATAGAAAAGCAAGCATTATTATTTTCAAGCTCTTGCTTAGAAAAAAGTCCAGCAGCTCTACAATGATACATACATATTGAATATATAAAACCAGAGTATTAAAACACACACATCTAATCTTTCCAAAAACTGGATAACTATAATCACAAATAATTTTAGATTTTTAATTAAAATAAAATGCAACACATTAGCTGATAAAATCTAACATAGAAAATTGAAAAATAATTTGAATTTTATTACTTAAATTGTTTGCAGATAGGGTGTTTATACCAAATCTACTTGCAATGTCCTTTACAAACTAAGTGACAGAGCATTACAAAACTCTGTTTTGTACAATTCAGATGTGTGCTTCAGTGTAAATTGCCATAGTACCCAGTGCCGTGAATCACTATGAAACAGGGAAAGATCACTATTTTTAAAAGAAGCAGAAACAGAAAATCATAGTAATCTTCAAGTATAATTCTTGGGGGGGGGGGGGGTTACATTTTCCTCTCAGTAAGTCATTGTGGGTTGAATCTGCCTTCAGTATATGCACGCTTGTTCTGTTCACAGTAGTAAAGGGGATGACAGCATTTGGTCCCAGCAAGTTACTTCTAAATCATTTTATTTGCAAAATATTTCAACATTCAGATTTTCAGTGGCTCGCACAAATGAGTCAGATAGGATTCAGAGGATGGTTGCTGACCAAATAAATATGTAACAAAAGCCAATCAGAAAAGTAGTTATAACCTCGGAAAATATTCTTTTAAATCCTTAGGATTTGAATTTAATATTTGAATTTGAAAATTAATATACAGTATAGTATTTTGTGGGTTAAACATAATACAATCCTAAGTAGCACAATCTGTTAAGTAGTACTTTTAAAATCAGCAGGTAGACTTCTAAATATATTCACTCCTTTCCAATATTCTTTTGACATCCTCCAATACCACAGCAGATAGCTCTTAGGAAAGCATGCTTTATCACGCTGCCTTTTTGCAGTTCCTCAAATATCCAAAAAAAGTGACCAAGACAACCTTAACTTCTGCCTTTCTTCACGAGTTTCACGATTCTGATTCAGCAAGCCAGGAGCAAAATGTTGTCTTTAAAGAACGCTACAGTAGGAGGTATTTATTTGAACTTTTTTTTTGTTTTGGATGAGATTTAGCACCTGTTTACCAGTGTGCATACCCACGCAATACTCTCTGTGGCCACTGATAAATTTAGAGAAAGAGACAAATAACTTGAGTAAACTATTTGCTATTTCCTCTACATTTATGAGTTCAAAGATACCTAACAATAGAACAATCCTAAAGTGCTAGGCAGTACACACTTAGGAAGGATGCAATGACAAATTATTTTAACCTGCTACATTGCTATCACCCTCATTTACAGGACAATATTAAAATCAACTGCTGAAGACCATTTAGTTTATGCTGTTAAATGCAGAAGTATCTTACTGCATCAGCCAGGCTAAAGAGAAGGTAGAGTTTCACTGCCATTATGTAGTTTGCGTTTCTAGGCCCTGGCATCTAATGGACTTTTGGGAATCATTTGCTGCTTTTTCTGTAAATAAAGCAACAAATGCTATACATGTTTCTTTCGGGAAATGAAAAGCTATTCATGTCTGTTGTCCTATTTGTTATTTCTTTTAAAGCTGTACAAGAGTCTAACTGACTTGGAGCAATGATCGTATTTTGTAGCATTCCAGATTTCGTGAAAGCCAGGGGGACTTCATTCTACAACAGTAATTTCTCCAAAGAAAACTTCAAGCCCAATGCAAACTCACAGCACTGTGAAATGGTAGAAGAAATAAGGAAAAGCACCAACAGTCCATAAAAGTATGTACCTGAGGAGCTAATATGCTGTTTCCTAGAGGAACTGAAGGACTTAGGAATTCAAGTCCCACTGCCTGCAGCTTCAGAGCCTGGGTTAGGAGGTTTTGTTTGACTTCTTGGATTAAGAATCGGAAAAAGATCTCCACCTCCTCTCCTGCTCAGGCTTAAAGTTCTTTCTCCAGCATGGGAACATGCATTGTGCCTTGAAAAACCAGTGCCTGGCTAATCGCTTCAGCCTCTTACCTGTACTTGTGGGTGTGACCTGGACTGCAGTAAGGGCTATAGATGAGACTGGTTGTAAAATCTTTCTGTGTACTCAAGTTGACCTGTATTAAAATGGAACATTTTCTTCTAGAAACTGAATTACTCTCAACAATGCTGAGTGACAGAAGATCTGGTCTGTGATTTCCTAGAAAACCGTTATGATGGTCTTATTGAGGGGTCACTCTTTCTTTTCGTTAATTGGTACGTTATGCAAGGGAAGAAAATAAATTAAAGGAGGGCCATTTCTCTGTTAGATACCGTAACACCACAGGTGGAGCTTATAACTAAATGGAAGATGTTATTGATTTAAAGAACACAGAAAAGAACAGATCGTTTTATTTTCACAGTGAATCATGAAACTATTTAGCTGACTGTTTTCAATTTGCACTTCCACTATCTTTGCGTTAGTAGCCAAGAGGGCATATTGGAAAGAAAAGAAGAATACTTTGGAAAAATCAGTAAGGAACAAATGGACATGTATATTATAAGGGAAAAACGCTTTTACGTAAATCTGAATACAATTCTGGAACAGAAAGTTCCTGGAGAACCCACTAGGAAACATGGATTTACTAAAAAAAAAAAGAAAAAAGTCTGTTACAAAGCAATTTTGAAAGTGTGTGGACAAACTTCATCTGGTTAAATCAACATAGCCCTATTATATTGAAGCCATTGGAATAAAAATTATTTATATTACCTGAGGATCTAGCCTTTTATAGTAACTCACTGAGCTTAAGGAAGTAGCTGACTTCTGGAAGATTAGTTTATTTAAATGGCAATGGTGGTTTTAAAAGAGACAATACAGAGCAAGAACATAGCCGAGAAATGGACTGTGTTTTTCTCCAAGTAGTTGGTATTTGTAAACAAACCAATATAATAACTATCCCAAAGCTGAGAGGGACTAAGATGGGAAATGCTTTAGTTTCTTACTATACTGAAACCACAAGAGCTCTGCTGCAGCAGTGACGGATGGTGGCATTTAATTGCTCACAAGACCAATATCAAAAAACATCCTGATACCACCAGACATCATCTGCTACTAAATACGGAGCAATATGGAGGTTTTAAGAGTCTGTCTCACCTCAGTAGATCAAGCAGTGGGCAACTGGTTAATCTAGCTTGTGAAGGCAACCATGGTCTAGTCCTTGGGACCCCATCCCTGCTGGAGTCTGTGGTACTGGAAGTCCTTCCCCATTCACCAGAAGCTGGAGGAAGGGCCTCTAGCTCTACCTTCTCCTTCACCCACCCCCCTTCCAGGAAGCCACAACTTCTGCTCAGTTACTCTGTTGATTGGCATAGTTTCGGACAATTCAGCTGTGTTTAGTTGTTGTCTTCTAAACAAACCTTGACTGAAGACAAGTCATTAAATGTTAATGGGTGGTCTAGTACCAAGCAAGATGTGTGCAGCGTTCTAATCACTTTACTGATGTATGTGCATTTCCTTTTGCCTAAAAAAAGTTAAAAGTGTTTGAAGCTCTGAAATCAAGAAACTGAAAAAAATCAGAGAAAAAATAGGATAAAATTGATCTCACTGAAATCAGCAGGAAAACTCCCCTTAAATTCAACAGAACCAGGCTTTTAGTGGTAATTCTCGGAGTAAGGAAAATGAGTAACGTCATCTGCAATAAAATCTAAGAATTTTTATTGAAATAGTAAAGTTAAAATTGTGTTCATACTGCATCTTCACTATTCCCATACAACACATTACTAACTGAAATCAGCTGGGAAGTGATTAATTTCAGGTTAAGGATTGTCCTTTAACATGTCCACATGATGGTGGGTTGTCCTGGTATTGTTACGATAAAATTTTTCGCCGTGGACAGACTACCAAAGAGGGGAGAAACTTCGCTAGCTAACACGATTGTATCAAAAATGGATATGAACTCTTGCTGTTCTTTAACAGGGATCCATCCAGCTCATAAAATTAAGTCTTAACTGATGCCAGCAGCCAACTAGCGTACCGGACAGCTGTGGTTTCCTACACAGGCCAGATAAGGCACAAAGGTAGAAACAGTGTATAAAAATTGAGACATTGATGAGGACACAAAACAAGACATGAGAATAAATAACTTTCTAATAGCGACATCAGCAAAGTAAACATCAGTTCTAATTTATGTTCTTTAAGTATTGCACCAGCTCATTACAATTGTTAATTGTGGTTTTGCCTTACTAAGCAGCACCAGAACATTCAGACTCTCCCAAATGTACAAATGCAGTAATTAGCGTTCACAGCTACTGTATTTTGTGGACAGATTTTTATGTCTGAGTGTTGATAACTAGAAAAAAAAACCCAAACATAATACAGAAACTATAGAACTAGCATTATTTCATGATTTCTTACTGTTTTCTATTGCTTTTACTTCAAAAATACGCCTCTAAAATCACCACTGTAATCTAAAATATTGTTCAATAGAAATAAAGGGCCATAATACCATTTGAAGGTTTAGGGGTTGGTTTGTTTTGATTGTTTGTTTAAATCAGACTATCCATGCACGGTAAAGTCACCCGACCAGCGCGCCCTGTACTGTGAAAGTTGGATTCCTTCCCTTTTATGTGAACGCTTCAGCTTCCAGATTCCCAACTTCTGTATTTGCCTAGACTCTCCAAGAGTTTGTTCTGGTTTTGATAGACCATCATGTGACTTTGTTCTGAAGAATTTATAAGTACTTAGCTGATAAATGTATTTATATAAAGCTCTGTGTGTGGGAAGGCAGGTCGGGGGTGGCGAGAGCTGCCCATGGTGGTCTCTGTCCCATGTTGCAGGAGGCGGTGAAGGCTGCCTGTGCACAGCCAGAGGTGCCAGGGCAATCCGCTGATATGGCTCCTCTCTCTAGTAACCGGGACTGCTCTTACCCCCTCGGCTTTTGACCCTACTAACATTGTTTACACTTTTTTTTTTTTAGGCAACAAAACTCAGTTTTTCCCAGCTATACCCTGGGATTTTGAGGGATTCAGGATGCGCCAGTGCAGACAGCAGCTCAGCACTACCAGCTAAGCTACTGCTACCTGAAAGTGCTACTGTCTGCATACAAACAACTTTATAAACAGAAGCCTTCGACTACCTTTCGTAGCTGGAATACATTGCTTAGACGCTCGCACACACGCCAGCTCAGAGATACTTGAAGTCTGCAGGAATTAGATCGCTTCATTATGCTATCTTAATGGATAAAAGTTGGTATCATGACATAGATTCAGTAAGACACGCTTTGGGATGAATAAAAACCTTACAGAAAAGGTTCCACTATTTTGTAAGTTATTTCATCCTTGCACTGTCAAACATTTTGAAAAGACAAAGCAAACAAGCTAGCATTGAAGGAAGACAATATGAAAGATTTCTGCCTGCTGTTGGGTTAGCCATTGATTTTTCTGACTAAGAATGGTCTTTTCGTAACTACTGACTACCAGGCAACCACAAATGAGTTTGATTCAAGATCCACTATAGTGAAGAGGAAAAAAAACCCAACCCAACCTTAATTAGTCCCCTACTTATTGTAAGAATGAACAACGGTCTTGTTTGGAAATAGGCCACAGAGGAGGGAAATGCAAACAGCAACCATTAATGCACAGTTCACCTAAACCACATAATGTTATTGTTGTGAGAAAAATATTTCTTCATACTCTTGGTGCAAAAATCTGTTGTATACAGACCAGCAAGGTGGATTTGGTTTTGTTGTTTTGTTTGGGTTTTTTTAGGATGGGAGCTTTATGTTCAGAACAGATATTGTTGTGTTACATTGCCAGGCAGCATAAACAAGCCATCTGACCAGGCTTATTTTCAGATTTCACTGTCACCAAATCTAGTACAGTAAATGAACTTTAGACCTGGGAAAATGCAGCTGAGAGCGCAGATTACTTTCTCTAATAACTATTCATAAGCATTTGATTGCTTAATGATCTTTCAGCTCAAGAGTCAAACATTGCTTCATACAGAAGCAAAAGCAGTTTTATATACCTGTACAAGAGCGCCTTTTTTAACTTTAAACAAGCAAAACACTCACCAAATCTGCACCCGTGGCTCCTCAGACTTCACCACCCCACAAACGCACTTTACAAAGCCAGCTCTTGCATACGGCCAAGTGGTTTCTTCCTCAGGTGTTTTGTACTATGGGAAATTAGGACTTCATTATACAGAAGGATTTAAAACAAACGAACAAATATCAGCCTAGCATCAGAACATTAGATTGCTGAATGATTTGCACAGAAACTAGCTTCAAATCTGGACGTGTGAAGGCTAGAGGAACATGTTCCTACTTCAGCCTGCTCAACTCATGAGGTTTGTGGGTTTTTATTTTTCTTCAAAAAGCAGCTGTAGCAGCAGGAAGTAAGTCTTCTTAAACCACTATCAGTCTCCAACCCCTTCCTGCTTCACTACAGCCTGTTGGACAGGATTTGATAAATGCCATATTCGCCACCAAATCTCTGGGCCACAAAAACAACGGGTGGACTCAGAGTTAAAAAAAGGATTATGAGACTCAATTCAGCAAGTGTAAAATATCGAAAGCCATCAAGGATTAAGACGATATCTTGAAGGACTCCTAGCAGGAGAGAGCAGAACCAAGACATACCATTGCTGATAAACACCTTTGCAGCTATTTAAACCTGCTGCAGAACGTAGAAACCTTCAAAATACTTCGAAGGTGAGCAGATTCACTGCTCAGGTCATTCAGTATCAAGAAGTAACCTCTGCGCAAACTGACTCACCCAGCGGAAGCCTCGCACCGCCTCAATGTTCACGTACCTTGGAAGGCAGGAAGATGGCATTCCTCCCTATGGCCTTTATGTGCAGGACCTCCACGACATCTCCTTGGTCTTCCCTTATTTATTTGTGTACATAAGCAATTTTCAGGAGCCCGTCAGCTTTTACCAATTAATTTACAGCAAACTAAAGATTCACGCTCCTTTTTTCCCCCAGCTTCTCAAGGTCACCACCGACTGCAGTGCTATGGGAAGGCGCGATGGGCTCAGGCCATTTTGAAGCTACCGCCAAGAGAGGCCGGCTGGGCTGTACCCTGCCCACCTCTATGGTCAAGGTGTCCAACAAAGGCACCTCACTTCCGTTACAAGTTTTTGGAGTCCACAAATGGACGTGGTGGGAAAATCACTAAATATACTAAGAATTAAAAACAAAGCTGTTTAAAATTAACTGACCTAAATTTTAGAGTAATCTGAACTGTAGATTAATTTGATCTCGCAGTACCATGCTAAAATCCACAAGTAACAGCCACTTTTGGGCTCTTTTATTCCTATTTCCTTTTCAAGTAGATATTTGACAGAAACTTTGGGCCTGTAAAAAGACCCGGTAAGGCCGTTTGCATTCTAATTCCTGTGTTACTCAGCACATTGATCATTAACTTGCAAAGGATTCTTGGTGTTGGATAATTTCTCTAGGATCATCTCAAACATCCTAACAACCAACCTTTGACTATTAGTTAATTAGGCTCAGAGCAAACTACTACAGGGAGGAGCCCAGTAAAACTCTGGCACAGCAATACCTACAACCGTGATGTAATTATGCACCACGAGGACTGCTGGTTTCCACTTCTGGATGAAACCATGAACACGTATCTGTCAGAACTGCTGGTAAGTGACTCATGGGAATACAGTCAGGACACATTTACATTTAGGTCACTGCAACTGGAAAACATTTTTGAGGAAAACTTGTGGAAAGACTACAAATTAGCTAGAAAATAAAGCTCTCAAATTCTGCGCTTTCACGACAATTTCAAGACTTGAATTTGATTCTTAGACAATATTACATAGTTAAGCAACAGAATCAAGTTCTAGGAGTCAGCAGAATAAATAATCACTACTTTTGCACTTTAACAGTAGCTAGAATAATTTAATGTACTTTTTGTTACAGCCCCTAAATGAGTAAATATACTCTCTTCTTGAGTAATTACATACTTTGTAATCTCCTATAGCTTTTACTCTTCAGGAAATAAAATTGGGGTCCCACATTCAGTTTTAATATCTATCCTGAGTTTTAACATCCATCAAGATGTCAAATGGCTGGCTGCTTTTATTTACATTTCCAGGATGAGACCACTTTCTAATTAGTTGCTCACATGTTGTATTTCGGATGCACTCATGACGATTCCAGATGTAAAATGGAAAAGGTCCACTTTGAAAGGACGTAAAAAAAGTTGCCACCAGCCATTGGACTACTAATTATTTTCTAAAGATTAAGTTCTAGGAAAACAAGTTTATAATAAACATTTAAAAACCTGAGCTGTGAGTTCTGAGGAAGCTGCACAGAACACGGAGGCCAGTAAACAGAATCACGGCGTGTCTCACAAACAGGAAGATTTACTTATATTTCGTCTTCTTTCCTGCCACAAGGTAGAAGACTGACAATTAAAAAATAATTAATAAATACACAGCTTTTAATTATAAACACCATTTGAACTACTCTTTTAAAAAAAAGTAAAAAAACTCTTAACAAATCAATCTAATACCAAACAGGAAGACATATAAACATTCCAGCTTATTTCTGTATTTCAGACGGCCTTTGACAGACCGCCAGCAGCGAGGCTACCTGCACTCCCAGTCCGCGTCCGCCTCCCTGCTGGTTTAGGCAAGGAAGGAAGACAACCAAAGTTAAGAACATACTTTTATTTCAACCATGCTTCAGGAACTATGCCAAACACTGGTTCTAGACGAAGGTAACTCAAATTAACTTTTGCATATTTCTACCACGCCGCCCTCAGCGCGGCAGCTTTGAACAGCCGCCCTTCCACAACTGGAACACCGCCCCGAGCCCAAGTTGGGAAGGCAAAGTAAAGGGATCCTTGCACAGGCTTCCTACGTATAGTGCAGAGGGAAGTCAGAGAAAAAGACTACGGTAAGAACCCTTTACAGGTGTACATCGTTCCACTTATTCTCAGGCACAGAGACAGCTTCAGCTCTCCTGGAAGGCCGTGCGGCAGAGCGGCGCGCTGGAGGGGCCCAGCACTCAGCTGGGGAAGCGCCCGCACACTACAGCACCGCTACAGAGCGCCCTGGGGAGTCTGCTCTTTCCACGGTGCTGCGAAGGAAACAAGAGGGGAAGTGTCAAGAATGGTGATAAACTGCAGTAGTTAGATTAAACATTTATTTTTCATATATTCACAAAATCTTCACAAAAGTATTGAAACTCAAAAAGGAATTAGACTTGAGTCAAATACAGAGATGAAATGTACAAGACAAATGAGCAGGCAAAACTAAAAGGTCTTGAAAGTATTTTACTTCAGATTGAAAAACGAACAGTTCAACTGTTCTGTTTAAATAAAGATTTGCAAGATATACAGTATTTTATGAATACAATGCTGGTCATTTGAGGCAATGTAAAATACCTCAATTTCTCCTTCATGCTTTTTTTTTTTTTGCCTTTTTTTTTTTTCTTTTAGAAAGATTCTGTTTACCAAAAAGAAACTTGAGCAGTCCAGGAAAAGCTATTTTCCATTAAATTTATGAAAACCATAAATTGAGGCAAACCTAAGATTCCCAATGGAATCAAGATTATCTTCCCGCTACCACCACCTTAAAATTATCACATGCTTATTGGAACACTAATATCTGCACCCTAAGAGTACATTTGCTTTCAACGATGAGGGTGATTCTTTTAAAAACACTTCAGTGTGGTAAATGCGATACAGATCTTTGCAAGTATTAAGTTTTGGAACAGTTTTGCTAATAGCAGCTAACAATACTGGATTAATATAATTTATAAATAATTGTTCCCTAAGCGGTGAACATAAGTCTACACATTCACAATAATCTAAAACAAAATAAATACTGTGATTATGCATAATGTGGTACAAGTTTTACTAGTTTCTATGAACAAAAGCTCAACATCTTGCTGATAAAATTATCTGATCAAATTAAAATATGAATCTAAAATTTAAAAAAAAAATTGTCAAATTAACATCACTTAAGCTTAGTGTTTGAGTAAATGTTACGACTTTCAATTTTTGGAATATATATATTCTCTTTTTTGAAGTAAAACACTTTAACACATTGAAAATGTTTATTAATTTAAGTGATGACATCAGTTCTGGTCTTATTTTAGCATCATTTTACTTTAAAAAAATCATTGCACTCATTAGTGCCCATTAAAGGTCAGGTTGGTCTGTAGTATTTTGTAAATTTATATTAAAAAACGTTTCTAAAAGCTAATAGTACTTTTTATAAAAGCATCATCTCCAGAACAGCTGCATTAAATACAGCCATGTATGCCGAGTACAGACTTTCCTCTTTAAAGAAATATGTGAAAGTAAATGCCACTTAACTTTCTACCACTGAAGTGTCCCAACTCCTGTTCCAAGCTCTGCCTGTGAATGTAACTACACACTGAATTCGTATTCATGGCATCGAAGTTACTGCAACCTAGAGTTGTAATGCGACTGAACCAGACAAATGCGGAGTTTAAATTAAATGGTAACTAAATCAATGAAGAAATACTATGAGATATGAAAGGTTTGGGTCTTTAAGGCAATACAAAATATATTTCATTATTTGAAGTTGTTTTGTGTTTTTTTTTTAAATAATTAAGTGTAAATATAAAAAGGCCTAAGAGGGGAGTGAGAAAAAAATACTTTAATTGTAAAATTTACTTAAAGCTTCAACAGTTATCATCTCCTACAGGAGTTAGCAAAAATATAAAAGACAAAAAAAACCCAGACCTGGAAGGGGGAAGGAAGGCACAAACAAAGAGGCATGGGAATAGAGCAGCCCAGGAATGCAAACGTCTGTAACAAACTGAGTTTTGTTGTTTGTTTTTTTAAAACTGAAAAAAAAGAAGAAAACAATCACCAGCAACAACCAAACACCCCCCCCCAAGTGGCTTTATATTTCTTTAAAAAAAAGAAAAAGTCAGGGAGAGACCACTAAGGGGAGGAAGAGAAGGATGCAACTATAAAACCCCATTGCCTGAAATGATGGCACTCTAGAAAACAAGGTGAAGGTTACTTCTCCGAGATGACAAGCTCAGGGTCTACACAAAGTACATGTACACTTTACACAAATGAAAAACTTCATTTGCCACCATAAACCTTTCTTTCAGAGGAACAGCTTTTGCAGATCAAATGTTCTATTAAGTCTTTTAAATGCCAAGAAAAGAAATTCTGAGCAATATAACTAGTAATGTCTCTTTATATGGATGTTAAGATGACAATTCAGATTATTTTCCAAACTAATCCTGAGAAAAATTTATGTTTACAATTTAAACAGTAATGTTATGTAAAAAGTATTAACAAATCCACTATTACAAATGTCAGTTTTCCTATATGGTCATCTATATATACACAATAAAATGGTAAGTATATGCAAAAATAATAAAAAAATCATGCACAAATTACTTTCACCTTTAAAGGCTGGGTTTCCCTCAAAATACAATTTTTTGCTTTTTTTTTTCCTATTTTTTGTGTTTTATTTGTTTGTTACCACCCCTTAGACACACTGAGTACTACCTCTACAGGTCAGCATGAGCTGATGGGAAATACATTTATTTTACATTCAAGCTTTTATATCCTAAATGACCCTGTTGTAGCATATGACTTATCAAATGAGCAGCCTTTTTCCTCTTTTTTAAATTTTTTTCCTTTTTTTTAATTTTTTCTTTTTTCCTTTTTTTTTTCCTTTTTTTAAAGTTTTTTTTTTTAATTTTTTTTTTTTGCAGTGATCAGTCTTCATGATCCGTTCCGTGGCGAGCTGGGAAAAAAAAAATGCAGTTGCTAATCAATGTCTGAACAGTCTGAAGCTCCGGAAGAGATCCAAGGAGTCACTATCAAACTATCCTGTAGCATGAGATCATTGCACACAGAAGAACAGTCATAAAATAGGCAACTATCTACAAAGGTCTGAAAGGGCCGCATCCCTCTTGTGTTTCCTCTTTTTGCCGTGGAAAAACTGATGGTGTGATTTGCTGCCTTGATGTTGTTTGTTTGTGACTGAGGTACCGTGGCTTGAGTTTGTTGGACCTTGGAAGCCTTTGTTAGAAGAGCGAAATAACCGTGCAGATCCATGCTGTAGAAGAAAGAGAATATGGTAAATCAGTGCTAAAAAGAAAAAAAGTGGCAACTACACAACCCTATTTCTGGATAATGAGGACGCTCACTCATGGAAGTGTCACACTTGAAAAAATTGATATGGCAAAAGAAGCTTAGACTGCAGCACAGTACCACGAATCTTTCACTTTGGTGGTTGCAAACAAATGCTCATGTCTAGACCTGAACCCATGCAGGTCAAGGGAGGAGAGCAGAGCACTCTGAATTTTGAGAAGGGTAGAACTGTTCTGTCGCCCCCATTTCACAACCAGGAAAAAAGTGTTCTACGGAAACAGAGTCCATAATCCAAGATGACAGATGAAAATTGCTGAAATCTCATCTTCTGTGCAAAATTAAGAAAACATTCTTTTAAGACCAGGGCTAATTTTATACAACATCTTTTTACAGATGTGGAGTATCTCAGACCGTGCACATTCACATTCCAGCACCCGCAGTAGCTCTGCGTAAGAACACAAACACCAAGGCCTAGTTTGTAAACTGTCCCATGACTAGCTAGAGATACATCGTCAGGAGGTAAGGGGCAGCAAGTCTTT
Organism: Ibidorhyncha struthersii; assembly: GCA_013398815.1. Classification (NCBI taxonomy): domain Eukaryota; kingdom Metazoa; phylum Chordata; class Aves; order Charadriiformes; family Charadriidae; genus Ibidorhyncha; species Ibidorhyncha struthersii. The sequence goes on along the minus strand of VZSZ01001255.1, from coordinate 39,405 downwards.
TCAGGAATAACATTCCACAAGATTCCAGACTATTTTTCATCCATTAAAGAAGTCCTAAATTCTGAAAAAGTGTAAGAATTTAAACTGTATATATCCAAAGTACATTGTATGTAGAGGCATACAGTATTTCCAGATTACTGAGTTGTCACAGAAGCGTTCTTCAACATGAGAAAGCCCCTAAAGTCATAAGCTCTGGCAGGTCTCATCATAAACCTATTCGTCTTTGGGGGAAATGACAAGGAATTTCATGTACCAGCAAGGTATCTTCATCTCCCTTTACGAAAGGCATTTCAACAAATATCAGTAGCTAACACAGCAGCCAGTCATAGTTTTAAACATACATTTTTGCTGTTTTTCGCTAAGGCGCAGGCAAGGCTCATTAGTTCTCAAATTCTGCAGTAAGACTGGACTGATGTGCCTTTTGCTAAAAGGAAACGAGTGCAACACAGCTGTATAATTCAGGCAAATCTAGATTTCCCAAAATAAAGTCAATCCAATTTCACCTGTTTTAAGGCTGGGAAAGCCACTGTTTGTAAACTCGTCTCCCTAAGCTAAACCGAGAGCCAGGTGATTTTAGATACAATCAGCGAGCGCTCAAAGCTTTCTAGTGGGGCAAAGGGGAGGAGAAAAACACAGCGTTTCCTTTCCAGAACAAGCTACCCTTCCATGCAGGGCATGTGTAATATTCCAATAATCTATACAGTTGTTGTTTTCAAACATTTCACAAACCTGAGATTTGTTCGTGTTGCTGGATGTATTGGCAGTTTGGCTATTTTGTGTTTTCCCACTTGACTGGGAGGATTCCAGTGACACTTCTTGTGACCCCACTCTGTTTGTGGTAGACTGACGACAACTCAATTGTTTAGAGGTTTTGCAAGGTGTTCCATCAGAATCCTTCAGGAAAATTTAAAGTATTAGTGAGTTTTTCTAAAAGTGAGTTTTCCCTTAAAAATAAAGCTAGAGGGGACAAAACTTACAACATGTTTATTCTATTAGATATCAAAACTCTTTCAATCCAGAATTTTAACATGCATTGATGCATGATTCTCATTTTGGAATTTGTTTTTTATTTTTTAAATAGAATTACCAGGTTAGTTTTTTATATATGCTTTTTTTTAAAAAGCACACGGCTTAGGACTACCAGTGTTTTTTTTGAAATACAGTTTTCCCGGACAAAAGCAGGCTATGTAACTTTGTATCTACTGTATTCACTTTCTACATGTGTCAAAACACACTGCAACTGACGTGTAGAAATTGCATAAGAGGTAACATCTTATGCAAGTTAGGATTCTGGATGAAATAACTAACTAGGATTCTGAGCTTTCCAAATGTATTCTGTGGCAACAGAAATCGGGGGAAAAAAAAAAAGAAACTGAATCAAAATCAGAAAACCTCCAGTACTTACTACATCACTAGAGCTGGACAGTGTAGATGATGACGATGATAAAGGACCTGATGAAGAATTTGAAGAATGTTTACTAAGTGTTTCTGAAGTTTTATTTCTAGGTTTTCCCAGTGCTTCATTCTCTTCAGCAAGATTATTGTTGCATTTGTCTAGCTGCTGAGAATCTACTATCAAGGTTACTCCATTACCTATTAAAAACAAAATGGAAGCATCACCACGCATTAGCTGCTAAAATATGTGGCTTTTTGTTTTTTTAATACCCCCTCAGGTATTAAATATCTATAATATCCAGCAGGACATGTACAGACATCTGCACACGTACATACTTTTAATACATGCAGGCACCTGTGTGTGTGTGTGTACTGCATGCAGCAAGCCAACACCTCGCAGAGGGTGTGGTGGTTTCCTGACAAGATCAATTAATACACACTATGAAAACCACCAAGCGTTACCCACAGCTCAAGACGGAAATCAGGTAAGACACGGAAGAAGGTAGTAACAGAGCTCAGATGTGCTGCTTAGTAATGTGACACACTTCAACAGCACTCAAATACATAGGTTTAAATTCTATTCCTATATGCCCAATACTCAGCAGCTCCCATTTTTCTTCTGCTGGAGCTGCTAAGGTCTTAGGAACTCCAAATAAATCTGGTTGCTTTGTATGATACCCTACACTGAAAATATGAGAGACAGAATTCTCATATCTCACTAACTGCTACCTTAATAAATAAAAAAAATAATTGGAACTTAAATCTGAACTAAATCTACGAGACGACCGCTGTAACTGTCACCATTATCTTCCTGATACAGGGTTATTTTTATTTTTTTAATTGCTGTTTTATCTCACATAAGATTCCTAGGAGTTACCTCCAACTTATACAACATACATTTGTTGCCCCACTAGCTGTATTTGTTTAATACATACATCACGACAGGTATCCAACTGTTACTCTGGAGCTTGTGGGACTGCACCGTGGTTGCCTGCCACTACCAGGGGGCACAGCAGCGCCACAAGGGTCTACAGACTGATAAAGCACAAATGGCCCAGAAGCATATTCAATTTATGAGGACAGTGAGGGAAACCACTAACAAAAGCTTTCAAAACAAATAAACAAAATCCCAACCTAGCCTAAAAAGTGGGTAGTTAGTTGTGCCATCTTCTCGGATTAAACCCTAACAAGAGAAGACTTGTAGTAGTTAACATTCTAAAATTAACTGGAGACTATTCAAATTAATTTGAAAACTTCCAGCCAGCACATACACCTACACCGAAAGAGAGTGACAGCTGGCTGGTGGAGTCAGAAGAGGGGCAATGAAAATAACTATTATTTCAAAGGACATTTTCAGTAAGTTCTCTGGCTAGACTTTGTGTGTTTCCATTTGTTAGTAACAAGAATTATGATTGGTATTTCAGGATTTCTCTGCTTTAAAGACTTATTCCACTTACACGGTCCATCCTGGTTTAAATATTGCTGCCGTACACATACAGTAAGTTAAACTTTGAAACGAAAAATAAAAGAACAATGGAGGGTAAGGATTTAAACTAGCATTCCCAGTAATTCTTTTTAAAACCTTGTCCGCATTTAAAGGACAAAGGAAGTGTGACAGTAACAACACACATAATTTAAATTGGAAGCTTTTCAAAAGCCTTTTGGCAAGCCAGCACTCTTTACAGACCTCTATGCTGACCAAAACTATGGCACTGGAATAAAAATGTTGTGGTATAGCCTTTTTACTCTTGTGCAAATCTAAATTTTTTTTATTCTTGTACAAATCTGAATTTTCTGGATGAGAACACAAGAACAAGTCCATCACCACTGAGCAAAAAAGTAAACTTCTATTAAGATTCATACATTGCCTCATGTGGGGCAAAAGCAACAACAAATTTATATGATCAAAATACACAGGAAGTTTCCCACTGTCAGCCACGCTCAGCCAAGACTTACCATTACATGAAGATTCTGTCCGACTTTGCATTCCCCACTGCTTTGATATCCAGTCTCTGTATGTGGCCACTTCTTGCGTTACTCTAATTATTCTACCTAATATACTGTAAACCAGGAAAAAAAACCCCAAATGTTACCACAATTAATTTTTAGTTACACAAAAATATAAGCAATTAATGTCTGAGATTTAGACTCTTAAAATTTACCTTTCTGTTTCGTTGTTAGGATAATATTTAGCTATTGGGGAAACCGCATGGCTCAAAACAACATAGGCATAATCAAAAGCCTGTTTCACTTGCATGGCACCATAGGAACTCCTCCCAACATCATTACCTTAAAATAAGAATAAAATTAAATAAATAAGATTGAAACTGTGGTTACCTCCTTTTACACAGGGAACAGTAATATATTTTTAACTTGCCCTTAAGTCCCTACTCACTGCAATTACTTCTTGTGGAATAGAAGAGGATTAGTGAATCACAAATCTTTGAAAGAGCTTGTAAGACCTACAGATATTTACATGCACAGAAGTCCAAAATGGCAATTCTCTGGGTAAAAGCACAATACATGAAGAAAAAAAATAAAATCATGTACTGCCTATATTACACATGTAACAGTAATATCCCGGATGGCATTTTTTTAGATCAGAAATGTGTTAACGCTTTTCTATGAACAGCACTTGACTCGCTGTTTCAGAAGCCACCCATTCAAGTCAGCAATGAACCTTAACATAGAGGTAACAGCACAGAATGAAACCACGATGTATTTATGTGACTTTACAGAATCAAACAGGAGAGCGTGCGTAAGAGTATATGTACGTTATAAGGTGCAACTGTGAGACAGGCAAGCACAAACCTGAAAAGGACCAGGCGTACAGAGGTCCATCGAGCCCACGCTCAGGCCCATGCCGCTGTAGCTTTATTGCTGTTACCACAGAGCACAGGGGAGTTGTCTGGCCTGCCCTCTCATACCCTACCTCCTCACTGCGGAACAGGCACGCTCTTGGGTGACACGCTGACTCTTGTGGGAACATGTCTTAAAGAAAATCATTGTGTTCTGAGTGCATCTTGTGCTCACAGACATGAACGAGGTGTTTCTGTTCGGGTTTTGGTGGTCATTCTATGCTATTCTTTGATTTAACTACTCTGGATTAAGCATTGCCAACTTTTTTTCTTAGTATGTTAAATCTTGGTTTATGAGGATACCTGGCTGTAACGGATCTTCGATATATAGCATTGATGGTCTGTAGCCATCCAGCATGCTTTTTTGCACTTCATCCTTGGCAACATAAGAACCACCATCCTTTATTCGGATTCCAGTCTTCAGATAATTGAAGTGACGTCCATATAATTCAAAAAACTCTATTAAAAGAACACCATAGTTGGCATTGGGCATACAGGCATCTTCCCTGGGATGCAGCTATTAAGAAGAGAGAAAAAAAAGATAATTTTCTTAAGATTTCCAAATTTCAAGTGCTTTTAAAGTGCCTTTTCTTTTTCAGAGCAAATGTGTCTAAGTACAACAATAAACAATAACAAAGCTTAATAAATATATAAATCAAACGTGTCTAAATAGAGTATTTTTCCTTGATAAAGCAGTTTTGCATCTTTAAAACAAGATGCTATCAAAACTTTTATAGACTAATTATCTCTAAAAAATAAGGCTGGCAAGTATTAACATTTTTGTATTTGAACTTTCAGTTCAATAAGTGAACTTCCAGCACTAAGGGCAGAGTTCTTCTAAAAACGCAAAGGTATTTGCACTTCACAAACCTGGGTTTGCAATACAAGTACAGGCTGTTAACATACACATCTGTCTAAATGATCGCCTCTACTGTTAAGAATGCAGCCTGACAGATTATGAACAAAACCAGTTCATAATTGTAACAGATACAAAACTTGACTTCTCTTTTTGCAGAGCACATGGAAATGCTATTAGTCAATATAAGAAAAAACAGGGGTTGGGAGAGGTTTTGGTTTCTTTCAAAATGATAGGCCTGTTGTGCTCAGCAGGCAACTGCAATAGCACTCAGCGAACACTGAGCTCCAGCTCAAGGCTCAGGTTTAAAAGTAACTACAATCTGGAAAAGTACGGACATACACACACGCAGTTATACAATAACATTTAGTACAAGAAAAAGAATGAGGTTGATAAAGCCACAGCTTGGCTACTTCATATTTCTACAATATTTTTCTCCCCCAGGCACAACAAAATAGATTTAGCTCATGCATTTTCTTCTCTTAGATTTAAGAGAAAGTTGTAAAACACGTTTATTTCATACCAGCTTAAAAACCTAGACAAACAAGCAAAATTCCGTTGCATTCATTAAAGCCCATTCAGGGTGTATGACCTGGAAAACAAGGACAGCTGTGTCTAACACTATACCTGTGCGGCTTGTTCCAAATAAATTACACAACCACCAAGTTATTTCAGCATGAATGATACATATGCCTGGTACTGATACATGAGCATGTTCCAAACATCTCTAATACAAAAGTACCAGTATGGGAGAAAGAACAGAAGACAGGTGGGATGTGCCTATTTTTAAATGAAAAGGGGTTGCAAAACCACAAACAGAATAGCTTAAATGACTGAATTTAAGGATTGATTAAACTCCTTCTTAATGTAATGTCCTTCTGCACCAATGGTATTGATAGATTTCATTAAGCTTACCTGAAGGAAACTGACAGCCATTAAAAAAAGACTATAAGAACCGATTCCACCTGTAAATACTTCATTAAGGTCCCTCTGCAACAGGAACTGTTTCAATACTAAAACTAGATACGGTAACACAGGATATTTCTGAAAGAGAAAAACAAAGGTGTTAGGATACTGTGATGCATATATCCAACTGATGCTAAGAAAGCATATTGAAGCTATCTGTTACACTAAGTTTCAAAACTAATTCTAACTTACTATTTTTAGTAACTGGAGAAGCCAAGTGTTCTGCCTGGGATCAAGACAATTATTTTACCTATTCAACTCTGGCAGCAGATATTAACAACAGAAATAACTTATTACCTCATAAAATCACACTGATTTTGTTTGAATATATCAATACGCTTGCTTTTCTCATACAAGTGAAAAGGAAAGCAAAGGAGGAACCATGGAGATACCCGTGTCTGCAACAAAACCTTCCTGCTATGACCAAGGTGATAGCCCAAAGTGGACTGACACTTCTGTCCTGCAAGTACTTCAGGTGCTCAGCGTTCAAAACAGCTCTTCAAAATTACTACACCCAGATTGCATTTTCAAAGGAGCCAAATACTTACCTTTGGGTAACCTGTCCTTCAATAGGTTTGTTCGCACAGATTCCCTTAGAGGTGTGCATACGCTGCGCATGTGGAGAACAGGGAGCTTTTGGGCAGCAGCGGAGGCTGGGGCTACACCTGCACTCTGTTCGCCCCCACGCACAGCAGGGGACAAAGGGGCTCGGTAATGTCACTCCTTTCATCAACACAGAGCTAAAAAGTTCCTTAGTGTCAGAGAAGAGATGTGGATCATGGTATCTGTGATTGCAAAAGATTAAAGGCAAAGAAGAATTTCTCCAAAAACTTCTCTGCATGAGTCTTATGGTGAGTATCGGGAGCCCTATTTAACCGAAGACCCCAAGATCACCTTTTTGAACTATTAAGAACTTAAAGTCACAAGCTGAAGTGTTCAATATCAGTATATACCAAAATTTAAAGACAACATCTTTCTCAGGGAACTGCAAAATCTTAATTAAGGCTTCAGCTGCCTCAGACTTCCTAAATAAACGGGCATTTCGAAGGGTAACACTGAACACGACACCTCAGTTCGGTACTCAGAGTGACGTGGGGCAAAACAAGATCCAAGAGAACGTCCTGAAAGTGTTGTATTGAGGGATCCTCAAGAACACCAATGAAGTCATTTGGCAAGTACACATCAAGTTTTCTCCAAGTTAAACAAATGGCCCTCTGCGGTAGCACAGCCACTACCTGCCATGTGCCAGGGCCGAGTGCCACCCCTGCCCCACCACAGCAGGCTCAGGGCCAGCTCTGGTGCGGCACAGCTGCACGGCCTTGCCTTGGGCTGCTGGGAAAACAGCCATGTGGGAAAGTGCCACGTGGGAAGCCTAGTCCGGAGTGTCCCCCCGCACAGCTTCAGAGATGCCCTTCATCTCAGCCGTTCCCCTCGGAGCCTGCCCCTGACCACTGACCCGGTGTCCTCAGCCTCGACCTCCCCACTGGGGACTTGTCTGCCAGCCGCCAGCCGGGCTGTGAGCTGACCCTGCCTACTGCCACCAGACCTGCTCTGCTCTCTGCGCTGGGGTATGGCGGGGCTGCACTCTGCGGGCAAAGCGCCCGACCCAAGGCCAAAGCAGCCTCTCCAAAGGGCTACAAATAACCCAGGCAACAGGAACACGCTAACACTTTTTTCTTTTTTTTTATGCAGAGAAAAATGCCTTCAAGTCTCAAGAGAAGACTACCTCCTATCTTGAAATTAAGAAGCACATAGGCAAGTTTGGGCAAGCATGTGGGGCTTTCTGGATTCACCTAAAAATAAATTTATACGTGGAGTGTAACACCCCTGCGTTATGGCAGAAAACCAACTACGGACTGCCTGCCCACCACAAGGCAACGAGACAACGCACAGCACGTAAAAACCGAAGTCAGCTACCAAATTCCAAGTAGGCATCTTATGACAGAGAATCTGGGCAACTTCTTTCCCCAACAAGGAGCCATGTACCACAAAACTATTGGTCTTGATTTAGCAGCAAATGGTTGGCCAACACAACTGAATCCTGTTCATTGGATAGAGGCTGAGAGAAGGTTGGTCTCTGCACCCACTCTACCCTCGTACCCTACGCACGGAGGCAAGAGGCCTCACCAGCACAAAGTTTAAGCAGAAGGTCTACATAACCACACAGACAAGCACTCACACTATCCTACTGAAAATGAACTACAGAGATTTTTCTCCTGTGCCCTTCTACAGGTTAAAGACATAGAGGCTGTAAAAACAAACTGAGCTACTTTCATACTTGCTACTGAACATACATAAAGGAACTGAAGATTAACAAGTTGAAGGTCATACGTTCAACTCATCAGCAACCGAAAATCCTCCAAAATTTAGAAAACTTCTTGCAACTCGATGACATTATTAAAGCAGATGTAAATGATTTCTAACCCCTACGACTGAAAGTAAAGTGCTTGCTTTGTTCAGATTTACAGAGTTTTCTGAAGGAATTTTACTTGTCTAGCTATTGTAATACTTCGATTCTCCTGCTGTCCATTGGTTTGGTTAAAAAAAAGAAAGCAGTTAATAGTAGAACAGCAATACCTAAGCACTTAAGTGAGACTGAACTGCACTTCATCTCCCTACACAGAACATGAAAATCCAGCCAAAATTTTCTACTGCTTTTATGAGGCATTTACTATAAGTGTCCAATGCACTGACTAGGAGAACAGAAGCCAAGGACGAGAGTGTAATGATACTTCAAAACTTTAAATACAAAAGCTCATTAATCCAAACAAAACGATCCTATATATTACACAAAAATAACTGTAACCTATCTACAGGTATTAGTGAATCCCTGAAGAATAACTTACTAAATTTAACTTACTCTACTTAATTAGCCTTTTCATGCTGAAAACAATATTCAATCTAGAACAATATTACTCCTACTTTCTGCAGAAATATGTGGTTATTATTAATTTTACATTCAAGGAACCACAGTTAGAGGAGCAGAACACTTTAGACAGGCATCAGTGCATTTTCCTTGGTCATTGTATCATTGTAACTTCTCCATTCTTCCTTTGTATATTTTTACTATATTCATGTCTTTTAGGGCAATACATCTAAAACCTAAGAGCACCACAAAATAGTATCAGACAGCAAAAAATAACAGACAGTGAAAGCATATCTCTAGTAAGGATGCAGTCAAAGTAAAACAGGAAATCAAATTAAGCCATCAAATATTTGGCTGTGTAGTTCTATTATAGTGTTGCCTAACCTTGATAAAATCTTTGATGAGCTGGGCTGCTTTAACCCCGTTCTGTACATTAAAGCTTATATCAACCTTTACTTCAGTGAAGGAATCTGTCAGTTTAATAATAGGTACCTGCAAAAGAAAGACAGATTAAGTCAATACAGATTTCCATGACATGTTTGGTTTCATTCATACTTACATCCACCAGTAAAAATGAAACATTTTATGAATTTGTAGAGAGGAGGTAGACAGAGAAAAGAGGACTCCTGTCCACTGATGAACTCACACTCTTTGCCAATTTTTTTACATACACTTTGCTTTTCTGACTCATAAATGCTATTTTCAATTCACTATCCCGTTTAACAGAACTTAAAACTTCATCTTCAAAGTGATTAGTTTTAAATTGTTTTTAGCTAGTTCCTGGTGCAGAAGAATAGTTCTAATGGGAAAAACAAACACCAGAGGGAGACAAATGCTTAAGAAATACAGATAAACGCTAATAGATATTCTTAAGAAAAGACGCACTCGTGTCATTGTGGATCATTGATTCCTCATCAAAATTACCTTCAAACAAGAAGCACAAGATATTGAAAGCACTCTGACATATCTCCACCTGAGTGGTTTCCAAATTACCTCTCTCTACTAATAAGAGCCATCAATTAGACAGCTTTTTTTTAATCCCCGCCATTCTGACATACTCTTACAATTAGCAAAAGGTAGGAAGTTACAATGGAATTAATCCTATCCTGCATAAGATGTACCATTACATACTTATACAAGGCTGTACTTACTACTTCTGTGTGAAAATGTATTATGTCTGCTTACTTGGAATAAGAAAAAATAAATCATTTACTTATGTACAAACTCAGTCCAGAAATTCACAAGTCTAATCACATTAATTCACAACAATGACTTAAAAGCAAGTGTATGTTGTGCAGTATGGAAAATCCAATGATTTTTCCCAACAGAAGCTTCTGTTGAAGCCATACCAATTATTTTGTCAGTAATAAAAAAAAAAAGTACTAAATAAGAAGCTTCTATTGGTTCTATTTCAAATTTATATATAAAATAGTTTCTGCTTATGAAAATTTGTCCTTTTAACCAAGATCTTTCTTTGATTAGAAACTTAGCTTAGAACACGGAAATACCCTCTTCCCCCAAACTTACAGTTGCTTTATCTAAAACCTTTACTGAGTTTTCATCTGCTACATTGTGCTTTCTAAGAGCTTCTTCCAGGGTCCAAAGAGGTAATGTCTCCCATTTTCCAAACACAACTAAATCAATATCACTGAAATGGAAAGAAAATAATAGATTTATTCAAATTAAAAGGCCAATACACTTAAAATATAAACAACTGACATCCACACATAACTAGAATAAAGCTGACAGAATGTAGCTTAAACAAATAATTTATTCTTAATTTTCTGAAGAAAGGGGTGGGGATGAACTCTTACGCTTGGGGAAATAGAGAATATTTCAGGTTACTAAGGGGAGGGGACAGATACGCCTAACAGATCAATTGGGTTGCAAAGCCAGACATTAGTCTCCTCAGGCCACGCTGTCAGCAGAGAGGGATCAGCTTCTCCAGAGTGATTCAGAGCAAGAAATTAACTTGTTGTGGACCACCACCTTTGGCCTATATTAATCACTAAGGCCGATTTAACAGCTTGTCACTGAAAGGGAAAGTCCTGTTCCCAATCCTCTATTCCCAGATGCGTGGCCCTGTCCCCTCTCCTTTACTCTAGGTCTGGCATTTGTCTGATTCACAGCAAATCAATTCAACATATTAATGGGCCTGGCTGAAACCAACTCCCCCTAGCTCCCTTTAGGTAAAACCCTCAAAACATTCTGGGGTAATTTTCTGCTTCTTTGCAAGTCGAAGTTGTTTTTGTGGGTGATGAGAGCACCAAGGGGCATGTAAGCAGCTGGCCTGTAGCGCCAAGAACAGGCAGCAGGGAAGGAGAGAGGGATACATGGCAACTTTGACTTCAGGAAGCAACGCTGTTAAATAAGATCAAACTGTCTAATTAACTTCACTCATTAACTTAGGTCCTTGAAGTGGTGCTTCCATCCTGCTACACTTGACCCCTATGCACACCCACGTTCATTTGCCTACACAGGGAGCTGACATCCTAAGGCAATGCCTAAGCTCAAACTCAAAAGGTGACTGGTGTCCAAACTGAAGACAGTGAAGGCTAGCCTGAGATCCTGAGCTTGTTCCTCCCCAACTTCTTCTTTGATTTCCCCTGCTCGGCTGGGAACGCAGAGGAGGTGAGCATATAACCCCACAGTTACACTAGCAGGCCACTTCAGTCGTACGGAAAACTGCGTAACAGAAAACACCAACAAATGTAGGACTACTTTTCTGCCCCTCCCCCCCCGAGATTCTACAGGTCTGCTGATCCATGAATAACACTGCTTTAACAATCTCAAAGAAACTACACCTGCGTTAGACGGAATATGTCTTGCCGACAAGCGGTGTCGGCAGTTCAGCTGCACACCAGCTGGCTGACAACGACAGGCAGCACTCAGCCGGTTTCAGAAAACCATGTCCAAAACCTGCTTGGAGAGCAGGAAACGCTGCTGGACACTCCTCTTCTGAACTAAATTAGTGTTAAACCCACTACTGATGCTGACAGTTAACAACGGGAGACATTTTTCTGATGTTCACCACAAGGAAAAAAGCAGCTCTGTTGTCACCTTAAGGATAGGTATTGGCTGCAAAGTAACAGAGATCCAGCAGCTAAACAACCATGTGCCCAAACCTTCAGTATCAGCTTAAGTGAAAGGATAGCAGGCAAATTCTGAGCCAGAGTAACAGAATTAAAAACACACTATAGGTCATTCTGAATCCCAGAACCTGAAATCCATCTTAGCTATACAGTTACTGACGGGTGGGGAAAACCTCGGGCAAAGGGAAGCTTTGACAGAAGGCAACAGTGAACGGATTACCAATACAGAAATGCTGGTTATTTTGAAAGTTTGGCAAGTACTGCCACAGGAAGGTTTTTTGTGGGTTTATGTACTGTGTTTAAAGTATCTGCATTTATTCTCCTCCAAAAACTCTGCTGAAAGAAATACAGAGGAAAGGCAGTATATGAAATCCAATAGACAACAGCAAAGCATTTTTGTTACATCAGTTTCAAAACAATCAAGCAAATATAGTAAAGAACTATTGCCATCAGTCATGTGGATAGGAATATCTCTCTTGCATTATCAGCATCCAACCAAGTTTAATCAAGCCAAGTTTAAAATCTACAAAAAAAAAGGTCAAGAATAAGGTCAAATGTACAAACAACATGTATTTGTACACCTTACTTCTGACTTTCCAAACAGAAACTGAGCAATTCAGCTTTCCTGCAGCTCCTTAGACTAAAGCAGATACTAAAGCATCTATCAGACACTTTCTTTTTCAAAAAGAGATGAAACGACTTGAGTATCCATCACTCGCAGTCAGTACTAGATATTAATTCCTCACGTTCCCAAAGCACAGAACTCCATGCAAGCGTTAACCTCAGACTTACACTATTTAAATGTGTTTATCCCCTGCAGCCATTTAAGCCTTTCATTCTACTTAATTGTCAAAAATACTTACAATTTCTACACAGAAGATACCATTGTCACTGAGTAATGACTTTTATGAAAACTAGTAACAAATTTAGAAAAGGTAGAGGTGGACTATTGTGCAGACTTCACAAAAGAAGACCGAGAGAAAAAGTTATCTATGTAATCCTTTCTCTTCAGTGTCAACATTAGCATTAACAAGGTAACTTTAAATCTTTCAATTTCATTGTCTGTGGAGAAAAAATTTAGCTTTTCTTTTAAAGCCAACCTCTTATTTTGGTTTGGTCATTTAATGAGGCCAAATCACAAAATAAGCCTTTTTGACAACATGGTAATTCAGATCTTTTACCGATACAAGTAAAATCTATATAGACACATGTATTATAGTTAATGGTCTTAATTGCTATATTTCTGTACGATTTTCAGAGTACTAATAGCTTAATAGTTTCTTAATATAACAAGTATACACACAAGTAACATAGATATTGGGAGATCAGATAAATCACTACAGGGGTACAGGTTCCACAGGCTATTTTTTCTCTTGTACAGAATTCACACTGAAAAATTACTAACCTTGTAGGTAAATATAAACCAGTTTTAAAACTTCCAAATATCTGCACCTGAAACACAAGAACAGGATATATGAAAACAAATTTTCAGGCTTCAGAAGACAAACAAGTTCTATGAAGTTGCTTGCAGAGGCTGGTAATTGCTACCCTCCACCGGCAGATTTTGGTATTGCTACAGGCACACTACACCAGTACTCTCTGCTGTTAAAGCATTCACATCTTCAGTGTAGTATAAATGGCTAATCTTCACTGTTATTACCCAGAAAACGTTAATAACTTTGACTTTTTTATTACAAAACCTTCTTTGTAATGTTAAAATTTTCACCATGATCACATTTGGCAAAACCCATAAACGAAAATATTTTAAGACACTTAAGAATGATAGAACGTTAAAAAAAAAAGTACCAGTTCAATTTATTTTTTTGCTTTCATATCTCAAAGTATACTCTTTAGTTTTTAAACACATTTTCTAAGTTTAAGTTTAAATATACTTCCGTTGCTTTGCATACTTAAAAAAAAATCATGATCTTTTTTTTTCCTGAATTAGAGAGCAAGTAGCACAACTCTGTTTATTTCTGCTTAAACAACGAACAAAAAGTTTCAGACAGTTTCACATCCCACAGATTTAGCTTATTGTGCTGTATTTTTACTAGCACTGGAGGTTTAACTGATCAGGTTTCCATAGTAAGCTGTCCGAAACCACATTCTCATTAACTTCGCCAAGCCTCGCAGGGAGGTCGGACTCATGCGCTAAATCTCAAAGGGGGACTGGTGAGACATCAAAGTAAAAATATCTACACATTTAGACTAATTTTCAACCAGTCTTCTGATGTGTTTCCTGGAGCCACCTTACAGACTTGTGTATTCCGCTTTAATGAGTCTCACACACTAGTTTGATTGCCACCTATTTGTCTGTCAAGTGACCCACTTTTTATGTTTTTGCCCTTCTGGATAAGAAAAAGGGGGAGATGGGAAGAGATGATGTTTTGCAAGTAAGTGTCTTGATACTTTAGTAGACTAAGAAGCAGTATGAGCACTTCCTCTTGATTATTTTATATCACTTCATTCTTTTTACCCCTTCACCCCCACCCCCAACGAAAAGCACGTGCAGGTGGTAAATTTGATGTTGGAAGTTCATAGCTTCTCAAACTAGAGAAGCCTGCAAGCCATGCCACACAACCAGCATCAATACTGTACTTGATCTTGACAAAAGCACAAAAGCATCACAAAGCTAAGAATGTACTAATAATTATCATTACTATTTTTAATCCAGAATAGTAATATAAGCATCCTCTAGTCAAACAAGGATTTATTTGGCCACCAAAAACATCCGAGAAGTGCACAATAAAACAACCACTGATGGGTTTGGAAAAAACTAAAAGTTTTTTCACATTGTCAAACAAAATAGTGTGTTCAGCTGAACAGCAACGCGAGCCTTTATTCAATAAACAACGCTGAAAGTATTCATAAACTTACTGATATAACTTATATGACCTTTACCAAAAGGAATGAGACAACATCTGCTGTTGTACAATAATTTGGAGTGTGAGAAACACTGAATTATTATAAAAGAAATCCACACCCAGACTTCAACCCCTCTCATCAAATCTGCAAAGATGGAAGTGGAAGAGTGGGGAAATCAGAACAGAAATTTTGAAGGATTTTGATTTATTATTGAATTGGAATTTAAACTGTTGAAGCTCTGTACATATTTAAAGCATCCCAAATACAGGACGCTATTATGACTTGAGAGACGGGAGCATTAGCTTTTGTGGTGTTCCAACACTGCCTGTTATGTTTTTATTCTATGCGGACAGAGATATGTATTTGCATTCATAAGATAACTTAAAAGATGCACAGTACAGTAATGGACTCCTACTCCTGTATGTTATTGTTACTATTTATCCTACATTTCTGTGAACTTGTTCATGTTAAATTCCGAAGTTCCTGAAGGAGCTTTAATTAAGGTATGTGCCCAAATATGTCCTCACTATGCACAGCAAAATTTGGAAACCCACAAAACTTGGAAAGTCCTTGCTACAAAAATCCCTCCATCAAAACAAAAAAATCTATCTGCAGCCAATTTAAATTTTCCTTTCTACTACATCATTAAGTAGAATTCTCTGCAGTTTGTCAAACTAAATTGAGTTCATCTTTCTACTTCCATTCCCAATCACAGTATTTTCATAACTGAAGTGCATGAAGTATGCAACATTACTTCTTTTCAGATCTACAAGGCCACATAATACTCAGACATGAAGCTGAGGGCATTATGACAAATGTATCCTAAATTCCACTGTATGAGTACTTACTTATTCAATAGTTACATTTTCATATTCAACTCGTTGAAAAACTTTGTCTTAAAATGCTTTCGTTTAATGTTTTGGGTTGTTCAGTTTCACTGTAATTAAAGCCTTTCTTATGGTCAGAGCCTCGCTGATGCCAAGAACAGTTCTCACTTACTAGGAATGTTTCCTTCTAAGCACATTCCCTTGAGTAAGAGAGCAAATGACACAATTGCTAACTTCTATAAATAAAGTAACAGTTTAGGATACCTAGTTTTATCCCCCCTCCATCTGCTTTTTCAGCACTTTCCGAAGTGGAACAGGAAAAAAAAAAATGTACGTGCAGACACATTCCACACACTCTCTATACATTTAGGTTCACAAAGCCTGGTTTTCCTTTTCTTGGTAGCTGATTTTTATAGTTTGTCTTACCTACGTGTTTAGTGAGAAATTACAAACTAAATGTGTATGCTTAACTTACAAGTTTATTTTAGCTGGATTCGCCACATCTACGGCGCAGAACGAACAGCTTAAACATTAACTTAATGCTTTACACTACAGCTAAAGCTGAGGACATTGGACCAGATAACACTCCACCTTCTCAGAGCATGTACTCAAAACTTAAATCTTACAAGTAGCTAAACCAACAGATTTCCAAAAGGTTAGTGATTAACTCAAATCACTGAAAAATTACAACAAAAGACTGTCAAAGTTGAACACAGTTGAGTTCCGCAGTTCAGTTCCCGAGCAGATCTGTAAAGTAAATATTAGAAAAATAACATTACAGTAATTTCCAGGTTATAATCTGGTATACTGTTGTGACTGTTCAGTTCCCTGCTAGCCTCCAGAAAATGGAAGGGCGTACAAGAGAAGAATTCTTCCTTGACGTAACAACAGCAGACAAAATGCAGAGTTAGGCTTTGAAGAGCAGTTACTGACTTGAGAAAAAGGAATTAGCACGCTTTTGCTCTCTAACATTTTCAAGAACAGCAAAGACGGACAGCCACGGCAGTTTTAACTGGCAGCAACTGAAACGTGAACTTCAGTTTTCGACTGCATGGTGCGTGCTTCTTCTCAGTCACATTACAGCTAAGCTCAGCGGTCAGCTGTCACTGTGCAGTAGGGCTTGTAATTTGCTTCCCCTTCTTAAAACAGATTATGGCTACAAAAAAGTTTCAGTAGCTTAAAGGAACACTATTTTCCCAAGGCCCCAAAGACATACATATATATATTTATATTAAAAATAAAATTTATATACAGGACCTATCTTTTACAGATGAAGTCTGTCCTACAGAGTATCTCTGGAAGCACTAAGTTTTTGTGCCCCATTCAAAGTGCTAGCAGTAATGAAGAAAGATCCCCTGGTAATAAATCCATCCGCCCCACTACACTAGTTAAGATTGCAGCACTCAAACTTGTCTAGGAAATAGCAGCATCTTCTCTAGGCTGAAGCAATCAGTTATTTTGGTGCAATCCCGTACTGCAAGACTGTGTGGCAGGGTGCAGGCACTGTTTTGTACCGGCACGGTTTCCCACACTATTGCCTGGCAGACTGGCAGCTCTTGATTACAGTCCACATCACTGTTTCACTGGCTTAGAGCAGAGCTGTAAGACTCCTGGGAGATATACTGAAGTCTCTTACATGATTCCCTTGGAAAGGTTACTGGTTTTGCTCAAAGAGAAAATTACCAGACATGTGCGGTACTGACTCTATCAACCTGCTCTAATCGTGCAAAGGTGGCTGTCACTGAGTGGAGCATGCTCCTTCCGTATTACACACCACTAACATGTTGTCCATAACAACACGCACCACCTTGAAAATGTGAGTATATTTCACACGCAAAACCACACACATACAGCTTATACAGAATTCATATTCTGTCATATTCTGCCAGTTTCTAAAAACACATTCCAGAAAATAGGTTAAGAAGATCTGAAATGAACAGTGGGTTTAAGTCACTCATGTCAAAACACTATCTTTTACCCTGGCAGGATCAAAGAGCATTCCTTACACTAAAGATTCTGCTGTCTGAATTTGGTTTGCTATTCCGGCTAACAAGTCCTTATTTTCAGCAACTGTTATCTACAGATGGATGACTACGACTACAAATCTGCATTCTGGAAATGAACACCATGTTAGTAGAGGGATACAATTAAACTAGATTCAATTACGCTAAAAATCCAACTGTGTCCCCCTAAGACCATCTTGAGTTGTAAAAGCAACTTCTCTGGCTTCTCTTTAATCCAACCTTTATTAAAAAAAAGCATAGCTTTGCCCAGGAGAAACTCTTGTTTTGACTGAATGAAGTACTGGCAAAAACCCATCTGCAGTGGAAACAGGCATTACAGATTTTAAGCTCAATACGCAGATCTACAGACTTGTTTGTTCCTGTACAAAAAAATGGTTCCTTTAAAATCATAAGATACGTCAATTTAGTTTAACTGCCCATTAAAAATGGAATGGTGTACGTAACGTGGCATTGCTGGCATTCCACCTTCATAGACTTACTCAAGACTGTGGGTCTTTGGACTAGAACCCCTGCTACAGACTTTGTGAGTGAAGCTATGAGACTCCGAAGATTTTTTTAAAAAAAATGCAATACTTTACAAGCATACATGCCTGATATGTTCCCATTAATCTCAGTAAATAAATATTAATGAGAATAAATGTTGCCACGCCTTCTGCCCTTTCTTTGACTACAGTAGGTCCAGCTTGTCTTTGTTCCTGCGTGACTGAAAATGTTGACACATATTATTCTGTAAGTAAAGATCACCTCTCATTCCACCAGAAATTCTTTTGTTTTTTTTTAACATGGAAAAATAAACAGCATTTTCGTTATTCAGTACTTCACAAAGCAAACAGGCACATACATGCTTTTTTATATTAACAAATAGAACAGTGTCCTACTCACATCTGCATTAGGCCAGAGCTCTTTTATAACGTTTTCTATCCTGTTCACCACTTCCATCCGCATTCTCTCTTCTTCAGGTCTGGGAGACATATACTTATAAAAGTCAATGATTTCTTCATGAAGACTAAGAAAGAAAAAAAAAAGAATAGAAAATCAGGAAAAAAACCACGGGGGAATGAAATAGCAACTACTCTAATCAAATGTGCTTTTAAAGCTCCTAGTTACATACTTCGGGTAGGGGCAGTTTAAGAGTAGCATACAATTTAAAAAAAAATCCAGATTCACAACACTTAGTAACGTTCAGTTTCATGTTAGTTTCTTATGCCATCAGTCAATACTGCACTGCAATTGCTAAAAGGGTGGAAGCAAACCTAAATCCGAGCGCCTTCCATTCACATTGAAAGTCACCCTCTGTATTTTAATGTCAGCGTAAACCAGAAAGGGCTCAGTCTTCAGCTATGAACGCAGCTGTAAGCTCCGAGTGCACACTTTGCAAAAATTCAACCAGGTTTTCAGGCAACGCTTCCAAGCCAGCCCCTTGGCACCGGCAAGGGACCTTCAGGCATCACTCTCTACTCCGTACCAAGCGTTTGAAAAAGTTGATAGTAATTGTGCCAGTACCAGAGCTAGAAACACTGCTTCTTTTACTGCTTAGAGAAGACGCTAAACTAAATACGCACTCTCTCCCCATAACAAGAAAATAAGTAGTACACACGCAGCAGCGGTGGCTCAGAAGAGTAAGTGATTGACAGACAGTTAACCCACATATTTGACAGTTTACCTTATTACATGTGCTTCTCACAGTCGGTAAGCTATGTTTAGATTGCCTATGATTAGAGCTGCAATAAAAATGTCTTCATACAGTGCCACAAATTTCTATGCTGCTGTAATATCATAAACACATCATCATCGTCTTGACTAACAACGCACTTAAAAAAAACAGACACAGCCCTTTAATTCCCGCAAAATTCTGAGGAAGTCTGGCACAGAGTAGCTGAATTAATTTCATCTGCTTCCTGCAATGACCATTACAGTAATAGCTAGTTATTTTTTATAAATGTATTGTTTCTAGTTACCAAGTAGAATGGCGTCTCTCCTTAAAGCTCTGAGGGAGCATCAGAAGACAGCAATTTATTAAGGGCAAGCCCTTAGATGAGATGTGGAATCTAATACCTCCCCACTGCACAAACACCTAAATAAATCAAATGTTAATAACTGGGAAGTTGTATACAGGTGTCAGCAAAACAGATTAAAGTATCTGAAAGATGTATTTAACAGAGTCACGGTAGGGACGGAACTCGAACTGTCTGCGTTATGTTCTTCAATACTGCAGCATTACGAAGAACACAGGCTTCTTTCTCTCAAAGACAGAGGAATAAAACACATTACTTTTCACCAAGCATTTATTGGAATTTCACACACACACAGTTAGGGGAGTAAGTCATAAAAGCCTAACAACTTGTGGTGTCCATCACCACAGGCTCTCTATAGCCAACGCAAAGAGAAAAACTCCCCTGATGGAGTTCCTCCAAAGGGAGATCCAGACGGATACTCAATCTAGCTGTTCTAAAACAACCTCTGGAGAAGCTTCTCCTCCTTTAACACAGACACAGAGGGAGCCTTACAAATGCTGAAACTAAAAATGAAAATAAAATAATCCCCCACAAAAGATCTCCTGCAAAAATGCAAGGTCCCATCTCCCTCCTCTCCCCCCCCTTACTGCCACACTCACACCAAGCCCTTTTCATGCACATCTCAGGTACCACAAGGATGTTCTGAACAACGCAGCCGCAATATTCATGCCAATAAACGCTGGTTTCAGCATTTATTTTGACATTGCTAGGAATTTTTTTAACTCCTCCTTTTTTCATTTTCCTTGGAAGCTTACAACCTGGAGTTAACGTGCACTTTCCAAACCACCATTGCCATCCTTTACACGCGCCGACTCCTCCACCTTTGGCTTTTCAGCCATCTCCTGTCCCGTTCTTCACTGCTATTCAACGTGTTGGCACTTAAACCTTCTTACAGCTGTCCTCCCATTGCAAGAATTGAATTCAGATCTCCTATTGCAAGAACTGCATTCAGATGAGGAGCATGCAAAAAAGGACAGGTTGAGCACGCCAACAATCAAGTTCACTCTCTGTCTCCACCACCAGTCACACATACTGAATTGCTAATTTAGTCTCCACGTGCTTGACCATTAAGGTAGTGTTGCATTCAGAAACAGCAACAAGCAGGCAAAAATCTGATAATCAAACTCTAGAAAACACAAATTATTTTTCAACTGTAATTTGGTGAACCAGCTTACAGGAAGACCTGGGGGTCAGCCCAAAGCTTCCTATCACGTCTGGCAGACTCGTCACCTTCTTTGCGGGCTACACTGTGGGGAACTGACCAAACACCACAGCCCTGTTTCAGCTTCTGCTCCTCCAGGGCAGCTGAACAGACTGGTTACATCCACCAGGCACAAGATTTGCCCCAAAGCAATGGTTTTAGCAATGTAAGACTGAGAGCATGCGTGCACTGCATGCCATGAGGAGCGGCACCACGTTGTCTGAGGGCACTTAACAGCACAAGACATGCTGGGATTAATACGGAGGGACTATCCCCGGGGAGAAATTCATGTATGGCACAGCACAAATTCATACTGTCCATCATTAGTGGGCCCAGCTGCTCCTGGGTTTCCGTTTTATGGGAGTTAATTGTTCCCCTGCCCCATAAGGGAACTTTGAAAGAACAAGGCAATCAGAAATGAGGTCCCCGAAGTGCACAAAGGGCCAAGCCATACAGACACTGCAGTTCTCAGCACACTTCTCTTTATTAACTCTACTGACACTCTTCATCAAGATAATTTTATCAAATGGTGCATTCTTTAGAAGCACATAAAATAATGTGTTGTCAGAACCAGATGTATTTCTTTTTCTAAACATAAATAACATGTCTGCATCTCTTTAAATGGGATCCTTCTTATTCTTAGGTAGTCATATAAAGCTTTATGGCAAAACAAAAAATTAAGCAGCATGCAAACACACAGAAACCGACATGACACATGCACTGTACTTCATTAAATAATGCAGAAAAAACAAAATTTGAACTTCTTCAGTGATAGAAGAAAGGCTCAAAGACTACTAGAAGTCCCCACTGGCACGCCAGTTGGAAATACTACAGACGTATCTGCATTTCATCTGCTCCAATACTCCATGACCGCCTGGGCTGCGCACAGCCACAGGATGCAGAAGGCAGGCAGAAGCTGTAAAGGCTCAAGACTACACCTGGAACCGTATTTCCCTGCCCTATAATGGCTGCCAAGAAATAAGAGAATGATTAATTAAAGCCAAGACAAGCAGACGTAGCCACGTGCAGATTTCAGAGCAGTAAAACACAACTTAGAGGCGTGACTCCAATTAATGTGGAGTTAACTCAAGCTGTATTGAAAATGAAAACTCAAGGTTATTCACTGTCTTAATCAACATCTATTATAGTTGCTGTTTTTCAAAATGATTTGTTTGGCTTAATGGAGCCTGTTTACAAGAGTCTCTGGTGGAATTTTGTATCTTTAGCCAAAATGAAGATCAAAGAGGCCGAGAAGTTATTTTTGGCATCATAACAGTATTTTATTATTTAATGCCATTACATTCATTAGCTATTTTAGATAAAAGTTCTTAAAAGGAGACTTGTTTTTAGAAGGAAATTACACTGTAATAAACCTGATTTCACTATGGAGAGATTATTTCATTTGGCTTTATAGTCATACTGAAGCACACCAACACCCAAGACCTACTCAGGATGCATGGAGAGAGTTCTCTGCTATGCGTAAGAGCATTACTTTACTGCATTTATTACAGTAAATAGCAGTAAATGAGTGGGTCTTCATCCTGTACTTCAGGAAATCTTAACATGTGGGGAGAAGAAAAATAAAATAGTCTCTTACACTTCTTCTGAGTATGTTTTAAAACAAACTACTAGCTGCATCACACCCTGTTTTCAAGCCTGGTAAGCTGATTCCATCAGAATTTCACAGACAGAACAGAATTATAAAGAAGAGAAGCCACTAAATTTAGTGGATTATAGCATCTGTTGTGTTTACCTGACAGATCTAGTGACACTTCATTAAAAAATAAATTATGGCTGCAAAAGTTGTAATCAGAAGAAGGACTTCCCACCATAACATCAGTGAATAGCACCACGAGGAACGCAAGTCTGCTAGAGTCAAGCCGTTTAGGTGAAAAGCCCCAGCTTTTGTGCAGCTGCGAGAACTATGGAACACAGTGCGTTACATTTCTTTCTTAGTTTGATCACACCTTACTTTATTTTACAGCACAACTTGTGGGTTCTGTACGTGTAACTCAGGATTCTCAAACTAGTTTACATATACGCAAGACGTTGTTATTCTGGAGTATGAATCTTACTGCACCTCTGGCAACCAATTAAAAAATAATGACGTATGAACAAAATGTTATTTCTGTTTTATATGCACAGATAGATACGTGGACAAGCACATACACTCGACGGTACACTTCGGCCACCTGACATGTAAAGCGGCACAACGCGCTATTGCTGTAAGTCCAGAGCTGGAACCAAGAGTGATGCTGGGAGGCACGACGCTTTACGAAACGTAACTGCAGATACTACAAGTTTCTCTTCTCTGCACTAGGACCCTGATGCATACTAAATGACCACTGTGCCCACAGATTTCGGCGGCATGGAGGAAGCCAGAAGCCAGCCTGCCACAACCAGTGCCCAGTGCTGGGCAGCCACGCCGGCAGCTGCCCCGAGTGGGACCATACCTGGGACCTTCCGCGCCTGCCCCGAGCAGCCCGGCAGCAGGGTGCACTCTGGCTTGGCAGGGCAGCCAGCAAGATAAAGATAATTCCGACTGGTTTTGCTTACTCACAGGACAGCAGTTACGTGCTGCCTTTGCATGCCGACATGCAGTATCATACTAACCAGAGTATTAAGTTTTAATTGAAAAATTTTCTGCTTTTGTCATTCTGGAATTGTGTTACTTCCACTCTCCTCTGGCTCTTCTTCACTGTTCCTTTCACAGGTGAAATTATGTAGGCACGCATATTCTAATTTCTCTCATCAGCGTGTTACTCATAGCTTCTGCTCCAACTCTTAAAAATGACTGAGTTAAAAATTCAGCTCATCCATCCCAAAGGGATTCCTCTGCCTTGGGCATATATATCCTGTTGCACAGGAAATGACATTTGCAACATCACTGAGGGTAATTTAAACAACGCAGATTATCCATATGCAAAAAAATCATACAGTGTTTGTGCACTACCATTTATTCTGGCAGGATTTTCTGAAGGAAGCTTCGTTTTCAAGACGATGAAAATCTAAGTTATTCAGAACCTCCACGGACAGCGGGCAGAAGTAAGCAATGAACACGCAGATGACTTTAGCCTTCCCAAACTCCACGCTTTAAAGATGAACCTCGTCTGATTTCAAAGTATTGATTTTATCCATGCTTGGATGGGATTTTTGCAATGTACCTCCGTAGCACCAAGTAAGACTTTCGTACCTGAATTTTCTTTGGGTGAGTAATTCCTATAGGACAGTGTTGTCACCCCTACCATTTTAAGTCTCCTCTGGAGGAAAAAAAAAAGTCAAAGGCAACAAAGAGAAAACTGTAGAATTTCAGGTTTATAACTGTCTTCTGGGAAGAATGTTAAGGAGGAACCTGAGGTATTTTAGCTTCCTGAAAGCATCAACACTTAAAAGAGTCATAACTGCATCCACCTCTCCGCTCCCGAGAGGAAAGCCGACATTGCACAGGAAAAGAGAGAATAACTGCAGTTTGAAGCTTCCCATGGTGTTTTACTAAGAAAAAGATGGTACTGTTTTTGCAACTGTAAAAAAAGTAATTATGGTAGGATATTCTGATCCTTTGGAAGTTTCATGAACTAAACAAAGTTTTTTTCTCTCCCGTGTGTAACCTGCTTGGTCTTGAAGTGGTTTTGAACAAACTTATAACTAAGGTAAAGGAAAGACACACAGAGCCCCAATCCTTTATCTCCCCCTCATTATTTTATTTATTTATGGTTTAGTATTTATTTTAAAAGTAACATGGACACTCTACAAGGTGGCGAAATGCAACGGCTTCCCAAAATAACTTTCACTTTTAATATTAATCTTCCACAAGCTTAATAAAATAATTTCTAAATTACTATTACCATCTACACATGCTGAATAACAAAGCAGGAACAACAGCAGACACTGTAAAGATCACAGATTATTTTCCCACCTACAAACTCAAGCAAAACCAAACATTAGAGTAGTGAAGGGAACTGTAAATATGAAGCATCTGCGGAGGTCCTCTCCCTACCACCTGGCCCTCTGTAGCAGACAAATTCTTTTAATATTTGCTAGGTTTTAAGCTACTGAAAAAACACCTAACTGCATCTGCAGGTGATTTAATAGGCAGTTGTTTCACGGTGACTGATACATCAGACCTCACAAGAACTAAAACTGTGCGTAATAAAGCAAACAATTTTCAAAAGCCTCAAGAGACTTTGACCATCACTTTTTATATGCTTAGTTACTGAACCATATCAATATACTATAGGTCACAGAGTAACCGTATTTTGAGCCACATATGCCCTATGGCAGCTTTTACACGAAATATCCCAGAAGATGTCCATATTAGTAACCTGACAAAACCAGGAAAGCTTAAGGAGCCGGGTTTTGATCACATTTTTCTTCAGTTCAGTTCCCCTGTTTGACATACAGCTTCACAAATCATCTCTTCACAGTTTACCTAAAAACAGACATGCAGAAAAAACAGGTATTCCACAGCCATACGATTACTAAACATCACTAAAAATCAAGATATCTACTGTGTAAATAGTTTCCTAAGATGCAAATGGAGAATTTCACTTTGCAGAGAGCTAGGCCGATGAGATTTTTTTCTGCCCTCTTCTATTATAGCCCAGGTGTTTGTTACCACTCCCCGGCTTCTCAGCGACAAGGTCTGTTATAACAGGATTACACAAGCCTCCCTAATCCAGCTACGGCAAAGTTAGCCAAGTTAAATCCCACCATCTTCATCCGCCCAGCCAACTTCTCCTCAGCGCAGCGGGGAGCCCCAGGAGGACCCCTCGAGGACGGCAGCAGCAGTCGCTTCCACCCAGACGGCAAGGGGTGAAAAGAAGCCACTGGAAGAAACACCTTCAAGCGGCGTATCTACATCCAGAAGACCACCTCTGGCAACCAAGCAGTATTTGAGCAGCTCTCAGCATTTACCCAAGAACAGCTTGACCCCTCTGACTGGCATTTGTTGTCTGCTCATTAGTTCACAGAATCGCCTTTTAGGACGAAGGGTGGGAAAAATTTTCACAAATAGGTAAGCAACTCAGGAACCCAAGTCCTGTTTTCAGGACTGTCTTTCGGGATTAACCTATCACTCTGATAGTGAGTTTGAAAACACATTTCTGAATGGAGTTAGTTTGTTCACTTCAACAATTTATGGTGGACTGATTACGCACATGCCTTCAAATGCTGTGGAGTAAAAAAAGATGCCATTAAATTTACGTTAAAAGACCTACAATTTCTATCTTGTACAAATATTTGAAAGTGTATAGCATAGTCCCCTCTTTCTTCCTCCCAATCAACACTCATCCCCCCAAACCCCTCAAATTAATGTAGTTTTTTATTTATGTTCTGGATTTAACATTAAGTTACGGGTTTAACTGCATCATAAAAGGCAGTAAAATAGCCCCGCCTTATGGAAACAGCTAAAGTGTAGTAGAGACATATTAAAAGACAGGAGAAAGAAGCGATGTGGGCAGCTCTTTTCAATTACTTAAATTGTTAACTCCATCTTTTCAGTTTTTTATTTATTTTATAGAACCTTTGTTTCAATCAGGATGAATGCTATCTTCTTTAAACTGATTCAAGTTTTTTTCTGATTAAAACACCCGAGCACATTCTTTACTCAAGAAGTAATGTAGAGACTTTTTTTCCCAAGGCAGAGGTGAGCATTTTGTCTGTTTATAAATTGCAATGTGTGCTTTGTCTTCCTGAAATACACCCTGACATACTAGAATTTTTCCGACAGAAATTTTTTTAAGAGGAAAAAAAGTCCTACTGAACTTTAATTATAAATCAGATGCTTGAATTAGTCCTACCAATAAGCAATCTGAAGTGTAACTCTGCAACTGATCCACTGGCCTTTAAACCCATGCCATATGTGTACTCAGTCTTGCTCTTTATTTTTACAGCACTTCCAGCAAAAACATCAAATGCCAACTGGAAAGACCATTTTGAGAAGTACCCTTGCTTCCCATTGCAGCTTTTTTAATTTTTTCATCATACTGTACATTAAAACAATCTAGCTGAATCACTACATGTATGAGAATAGCCTTCTATCTCTTCCCTGGAAAGTATCTACATATCGTCCCTCCTTTCCGTCTCTGTAAGCAAGTGTGATGAGAGCCTGCTGCTTCTCTTCTCCCAGGCAATGGGTTGGCCCAAGTGAGGCATGAGTTTTGCTACCAGAGGAGTGGAAAAAAACCCAACCCATATTATGAGAAACTGCCACCTCAACTAGTACTAGTAAAAGTACTAGCAAAAGAACAAGCAGGAGAGAAAGGTTTTGTGCAGGAAAAACTAAGTGGGAAGAGCAGAGATGGGAAATAGGTGTTTTATTTCACAATGACAAAAAGGCTTCAACTCTAGTAATATCTAATTACCTCGAAACACACCAGTAATTCCAACATCTCCTATAAAATACTACCACAAGGTTTTTCTTTAGCTCACGTATAGAAAAGTATTAGTCTGTTGGAACAGTTACATATACAGAGCGGCTCTGCAGTTTGCAACCTCGTAATTTCAAATACAGATATACATTTTTAAAAGCCTTTAAGTTTAAAGTGCAACTGTTAGCGTGCACATTCTGTAATTACAACTTGGGCTAAGTTTCCAAACAACTAAAACCACAGAGAAGTTAAAGGTATCTATTTCCTGTAGTGGGGGATTAGCAATTCCTCAGCCTGCCAATTCCCCTTGCTTTAAAAGCTCTCACTCTAAAAGACCAAACAGC
Organism: Ibidorhyncha struthersii; assembly: GCA_013398815.1. Lineage (NCBI taxonomy): Eukaryota > Metazoa > Chordata > Aves > Charadriiformes > Charadriidae > Ibidorhyncha > Ibidorhyncha struthersii. Next base: position 11,728 of record VZSZ01001255.1, on the reverse strand, counting down.
AGTTTACGAGTTTTTTTTAAACAAGAGCTTAACAAGAAGTACAAGTAATTACCAGTATCAGTAGTAGTTCAATTTGTACTAGCTGAACTTTCCCAATAACACAGTAATGTTTGGGTTTGTGTCAGGGTTGTAACAAAAGCTATAGCCAGCAAATCCCTGCAAGGCTGTGAGTAGGTCTGATGCCTTCTGTACCAGCACAGCTGGTAGGAGAAGGGTGTTTAAAAAAAAACAACCCAAAACAGTGTGTATTAGATCAGTTTTGCTAATATGACCAATGGTGTTACTACCAAACAAGAAGGGAGGGATACAGCAGGTCAGCTAATACACCATTCTGTTTGTCTTCATAAAGCCAGGCTATCAGGACGGCTCTTTATACACCACTAGTATATTGCTACTATTTTGTTAGGGTAGGAAATATTATCACATAAACAAACAATCCGTGACCTGCCAATAAAGCACACCACATGCTATCTGGGCAGAGGTGAGACTAACACACTCCCGGCAGGCTGACGAGTACTTCCGATGGATAATGCCTGCTCGAGAAAGAAATCTGAAGACTAGCGATGTAATCATTAACTACCACCTCCTTCCATCAGAGTTGATTTAAACTTTCAAACGTCCACCCCAAATTAGCCCACCCCAATCCCTGAGAAAGGAGACAGACACTACCACAATCCCAGGCTGATGCTGTTCACCTCAAGGCCAAGTCAAAAAGCTGTCCGAAGTCCAAGTTCCTACCTGCAGCCGGTACTGCTTAGGCACTTGGCCCCGCAGATCAGTAACGCACACCTGAGAGCGCACTCTGCTAACTCCAGAAAGCCACCCCGTGTCCAGCTCTGCACTAAGGCCACTTTTTAGCTGCTAAGTAGGCAGAAGAACCAAGAACAGAATAAAACGCTAAGTACTTCTGCTTCAGTAACGCATTACATCAAATTTAAAATAATTTAATACAAAAATATTAAGTCCCGTAACAGCCACAGCTGCAGTTTGTTAATACCTTTTCAGCTCCAGCAAATTAAATCTGACATGCCAGTATGCCACCTGGAAAGTCAATGCAGATTCCTAAAGCTTTCCAACATTTTCTAACATTCACAGTTTGGTGGGCCTTTCCCCCACCCTGCTCCGAGAGGTGGGAATTTTGCACAGCACTTTGGAACATTCAAGGAATAAAAAAGTGATGACAAGTCACTTTGGGCACATCTCCTATAGCAGAAGTATTCAAAATGTCTTATGAAAAGATTTGAAGTTTGCACTCATTATTAAAACACAAGGTTTTACGTTTGTGTTACATTTATATTCTTCAAGCAAAATGGACAGTGACCCCAACTTACCTGTTCAACACATGTTCAAAACCAGCTTATCACCCATTTATTACTTGTTTCTGCCCTTTGGTAACACTGTGCTACAATATTACTGCAAGTTTAGACAGGTCGCTGTGGTATCCAGGCAAAATTGAAATCCCAGAGCAGTTCTCCCTCTCTCTTCCAAATGCTCCAAAGCCACTGGAGCGAGTGCGTTTAGAAGGAGGAGGAGGAGGAACAATCACACATACTATGCCGAGGTACAAGAAGCATTTCAGGTAACTTTTTACTTTGATGATTTGTTGTCTTTACAGTAAGGACGTGCACAGCAAACTACGTTCACACTAAACACCACAGTATTCATTTTGGGACTGATGATGCAGTAATATGTTCCCTTAAAGGTATATACTAGAAACTATTTGTTCATGTTCGGGTTTGTTCTCTTGTGATCAGATACTCCCACTTGCAAGGCAGGATGCACCGGTACCAGAAAAACCACGGGCCGGGAGCAGTAGCACTCAACCCGCACCGTATTTTGGAGAGTCACCAGCCTCCTTTTGCTCCAAGTATCACTCTGAGATAGAAAGCTAAAACAATAACCATCAAAAAGGGACAATGCCTAATCAGATCACAGAAAAATGTTTCCCAAGGCCACCTCTATTAGTCCAGTGATAGAGATGCACGCTCAAGAGCTTTGACATCAGGAACTGGAAGAAGTGCTTCCTCCTCCAGTGTAGGTGACCAGTCTCGTCCTTCAAAGTACCTGGAGAAGCTGGTCCTGACTAACCCTGTGGATCAAATCACGGGTTTTATCTTCTTCTTTCCCATGAAGCTTCAAGTAGTACATCTGGCAGAAAACTACCAATATAAGCCTAGAAAATACTTGGCTGAAATACCTTCCGTGAGTCCAAAATCTTAAAATTCAGAGATACCAATATAGGCTGAAAAATGACTTATAAATGATTTCATGCAACTCCCTCAGTTGCTGGGTTCTGCTTGGACATAAGGACAAAAGCATCAGCACATGGTGAAAAAAAGGGACTTCTAATGCTTTGAGTTAAAACCTCACAATTGACCCAGGCTTAATATCAGGTAGGTGAACGCTCGGACATCCCCGACACGGCACACCTCCTCACACCATCTGCAAGTTGTGCATTAAAACACATTTGCGCGGAGTCTTCCGACAGAAGTAGCAAATGGAGAGCAAGGGGCTGGGCAGAGCTCTCAAGAGACCTACTCAAGAGTCATCCAACTCACCCAAACCACTCGCAAAATAATTTCAATAGTAATTCAAAGACTAAGCAAATGTGTCTATTGTACCAAAAAAAAGTGAGTAGAAGATGCAGCAGCGGAGACCAGCTATCAGAGAGGCGCAAGAGGGTCACTGCGAGCTCCACGAACTGCTGAATCAATAGCAACTAGAAAGAGCATGTTTCAGCATGCCTGAAGCAGCTACCCTTCGGAAGAGCAAAGGCTGAAGTGAACTATTCCAGCATATAATGTTCAGCGACTTAATGCCTACGGGCAAATACCACGTTATACAAGAGAGGAGAGAGGAAGTTTGTTATCACACAGTTATTCTTTCCGTTTGCTCCAAGGTGCCGTTATGCCGGGAGCTGACACTGCTACTTACTGCCACTGAAACATTATCTTTTACCACCTGTATATGCCACGTCATGTTTGGCCAAGTTGTAACAAGAGCAGCTTCAGAAGATCACTAGTTAATTCAAATTTAGACAGATTTTAGCTAAGAAAACGGTTGCAGCTGATGTGTAATATAATTACACAACTGCACGAAAAGCAAGACAGTACTGTCCTTTCTGCCTAATCTCAAAAACTATCCCGTAAGAGGAAATCCAACAGCTCGATGAGGCAAACTTCTCTTCCACCTGATGCTGGAAGCAGGGGCGCATGTAAAGAAGCTGCTTACCTCAAATAATGAACTAGCTCTTCAAGGCAAAAATCAACACGAAAATCTTCTCCTGTGAGTACCTGCCTAGTATGACTACTACAAGGAAAAATCCCCACGGGTGAATGAGAGTAAGACACTGAGTCCAAAACACAACCAGAAGGCTAGGTAAATAAAAGATCCTCAAGCACGAGTTGAATCACCCAACTGAAAACGAGTGTGACATAACAAAGCAAAAATTACATAAAATCAAGGACTGGCTCAAGACCGTGATTTGCAATCATGATCATTATTCAGATTAAGACAGTTCCTTCACTGCACTATGGTTTAACTCAAGACTTTAATTGACAGCAGTGGAAAGCTTGCCGACCAGGAGTATCCCTGAATACCTATGAGATAAAGCCGCTGTGCAAGGCACAAGTCCAGAGTAAAACTTCACACAATTTTCAAAAATTATATGCATACTTATTTCAGATTAAAGCCAAAATCTCACTGAGGGAGAAGGGGGAGGAACATAAATGCATATAAAGCAGTATGCTTTTTGTAACAATCCCCTTGAAACAAAACTAATAAAAAACCGAACAAAACCAGAAGAAAAAAAACTTTTGCTTTTTGTAATACATAAGAAAATACCAGCTGTTCCTAACATAACAGAGGAAGTGAACAGCTTTAAAATTAACGCAATGAGACAAATACTTCAGAAAAAAAGAAAGTTATGTTCTCACACTTCCTCAGTTCTAGATCACTCACAACATCAAGAGGTCAGGCAAGGTCAACCAGCTTTGATTAACGACTCGCTATCTTCAGATTACACATTGACACATAACAGCAATATCAACACCTTAGTCACCAGACTACAGCAAGATATTCCTGCATGCTGTATTTTAGCGGTATTCTTACTCTAATTACAATATGACATTATATGAAGGGCTTATCTATATTTGATATTTGTCACAGGTTAATGCAAGTTCTTTCAGATTTTGCTGGGTCCATAAAAAAAAGTAATTGTAAGAAAGCACATGACACTTTAAATGTGTGTGCTTAAATCCACCTGGAAGTAAATCTACACAGTGAAGATGATGAGCCAATGCTCCTACTCACCTACACACCTCTTCCTCCACTACCCTCATTTCCCTGATTTGGAAGTTTCAAGAGAACTTTAATGCTTGCATTTGCCCACTGTTATATCCCATTACTTGTAGAATCCCAACGCTATTTCCTCCATGCTAACAACATTTTCAATATACTGTTGGATATTTCCCCCCTAATAAATCACACTGACAAGATGGAAGAGTGGAGATGCACAGACACTTACTTTGATCCTAAGCCTCTGCTTATTTGAGCCTCTGCTACCATCGTTTTCTCCAGTAAAAATCCTGTAAAATGTAATGCAAAAAAAAAAAAGCAAGATGTATGCAATACAGTACGGTGATGGAGAATTCCACACCATAAAGCCTCCTCAAGCAATTGTAGCAAGACTGTGCCTTTTTAGCCATGTATCGCTTTTGAATAATTCAGATGTAGTTCTCATGCCATGGAGGACATGACGAGACTGTCAGAGAAGCTGATCTGGAATGAGGGCTGCCAAATAATCTTAATTGTCACCATGGGAGGAAGAAAATTAACAGATGTTGCTGATATACCAGCATAAGACATCCTCAGACCCAGTCATGACTAGCTGGAAGTGCCCTGGAGCAGCTGCCTCCTACCTGCGACCTACCCTCAGAGCTTCCACCTACCCTCAGAGCTTCCACCCGCCCTCAGAGACGGCCATGGTACACCATCAGCTCACGGGTTGTGCTGCTCAGTCTCACGCACATTTTGTGACACAGCTTTAAGAGTCAGAAAGATAACCATCAGGGACAGCTAGTACCAAAAGACCTATACTAATACATTAATTGTATGATTGTGGTACAACACATGAGCATCACCAATACAAAGTTCTTGAAAAGATTTAAACAGGCTCCAGAGATCTGTAGAAGTTTTTGTACAAACTTACAAACAAGAGTTCTGCTGCCTCGATCCACGTCTATCTCTTGCTTTGACATCAGAAGTTCATAGTATTCCTGGAAAAAAATCCTGCTGTGTTATCTGTTGTAGGCTAAAGTTACAAAATGATTAAAGTTCAAATTGCTCCTTCTGTAAAGTTATTTGCAGCCTAGGAAAAATATCTGAAGCCTGCATCCAGTTAACTAGTTTTCCTGTCTTTTTCTTGCTTATAGGAATATTTTCTTCAGCCCCAATTTCTAGGCAAAAGGACAGAAATCAATATTCAAATATGACTGACATCTTGAGCACTCTTTGGTAGTTCATCCAAAAAGATAATTCAAGAAAGACAAATGCTCATAATTTAAGAAATCCCAGCATGTACAAATAATGAATTAGCATGCAAACTGCTCACTAAGAACAGCAATAGTATTTATTTACTTATAGTATGTGCTATGCAAATTTTCACTGGTTATGTTGCTGTACCACTACCAGCACACACCCCTCGCAACACAATACCTAACCTGGCGCTGGGCCACATTCTGCTACTGCTGCCCATTCCCACATCCAGCAAAGAGCACATGAACGATCATTTTATATCACATGTAATATAAACAAAAAGCTTTGAAGCAAAAGTCACTAATTTTGGTACACGCATCATTCTGGAGCACATACCCCGTGTTCAGAGATGTATTCTGAACAACCAAATTACGAGGTCAATAAAAAGAAATATGAAGTATAATATTATCACCTATTTTGATAGCAAGGTTACATACACAATTTCTCAAAGCTGCATTTTAGAAGTTTTGCAAATTCCTAAAGTAAAAACCAAACTTCATACTCCAATTTTAAGTAAGTGAGTATACGCTGCCCAGGAAAAAAGTATAACAGTAAGATGGTTAAAAAAAAATGCAGGAGAGAAAAATGCAACTGTACGCTTTCAAGATACGGGTCCCCATCTATTTGCTTGGATCAATAACACAATCTCAGGCTTCTTAAAACTGACCTTATCCCAACAGTTTGCCAATTAAAAAATAAGAGCTACAACCCCAACACAGCTTAATATAATACTAATAAAGATTCAGGGAGAGATCTTTTTTCAGCTGCATACTGCTACAGAAACTACATGTATCAGCTCTTGAGAATCAGCAAGCATACAAGAGGGAATGACATACTCTTCCTATTACTTAATATAGACATCCCTATCTACCAAAAAAGTCCGCCAAACTTCTGTTCCCTTATATAGGCACTCCAAGGTAAACAGGTGCCCAAGTCCCAAAGAGAAGGTAAGAGCTGGAGAAAACAAAACAGTTCACACGAATATATTCACATGCTGTCTTCTTGCACGTATAGAAACCAGCAGGCCTCTGAAGTCCTCCTTAAATTCTTTAAACAAAACATGCGGAAATGTTGGCACCATTCCAAAATTTTGAAAGCTCAAACAGTACTGTTAGATAATATTTGCAGTATATTTCCTAAAGGTTTCCTCAAACTGCCTTTAGTCCAACATCTTCATCCCCTAGTAAACTTGTTTCTCCCTCCTGACCCCTCCAGAAGAAGTCACTTCTTACTACAGGAGGCTGTGGGGAAATAGCCCATTTCACTCCATGAAACCCAGATGACGGCCTTTGAGAGCTGCTCAAGCTGTCACAAGGGTACTGCCAGAACTGCGCTGTGGCATGACTCAGGACGAGACGGAGAGCGACGGTGGATCTTATCAGACAGATACAAGAGAAGGATTTGCACTCGAGTCACATCCTTGCACTTCTACCTCACAGCTTCAGTGAGGAGAGAGCACTGTTCCAAGAGGCTTTTTCAGGGAGCAAGCAGATTTGCGTCTATGAGTTTTTCCCGAATAATTCATTTTTATGCACAATGTACACGGTGAATTCACCTGCAACCTGTGTTTTAACATACATGCCTTCGCTGCTCCAAAATGCACGCAAACTCTAACAGAAGATACACTTTGCAGTCAGGCATGCACCTCGTCATTTCACCGGAAGTGAGAAGTCTGTGCAGAAAAGTGCTTGTTTTACTTATGTGAAGCATTTGTATGTATCGAGTAATGCAACAGCAAATCCAGCATCACCCGCGCATTGGAGTTGAGCACTTAAGAGTACAGGATGCAAAACAACACAATCGATTAGGATTTTACCAGATCTAACTTATGCCCCTAAGTTAGGCGTTCAGTCTGGCTACACATTGTGCGGCCGGTACACACACTCCAGAATCTTAAAGGTCTTTTCCAATCTAAATGATTCGATGATTCTATACTTGCTCTGCTCTCTCTACACCCCGCTCTTTCTGTTCATGCTCCAGCCCACGCGGAGATCATGCTATGGTGGCTGACGCCGTGCAAGGGCCTGAGCAAGGAAGAGCTGAAGAGACACTGGGTAAGTTATCTCGGGCAGACGGCTGCATTGCTGTGGCTGCATGTCCTCTGGTCAGCTCAACGCCTGCAGAGATGAGCTTGCACCTGCCTTAATGTACTTAACTTTCTTCAAAAAAGAGATTAAAAGACCCGAGACGCTGACAAATTTCACGTGAAAAATACCATAATAGAACTTCTGTAGCAAAAATGTACAGCTTTAAGCTATTTTTTCTTCCTAAAGTAGTTATGATTTTATTTCACGGTATCCTCTGTAACCCTGGGCGACATGCTCGTAACCCTTATATCAAATAAGCTGAAGCCTGCTCAATTCCGTACCAACCAGTTCAGCAGCCTGCAAGCGTGTGCACGTCCACATGCACTCCCCTCCTCAGGGGGTCACAGGATTCTCTCCCTTTCATGTTGACATTGCCATTAGTACTTCAAAACACTGTGCATTCAACATTTCAAAATACACAGTCTTCTATTTAACCCAGGTTCCTCCTCAGGAGTACATATTACCCATTTCCCTCCTTAAACTCACACATACTAATTGCGCTCTCGCTTGTGGCTGCAGATTCCTGTGAAAACTAACCAGCTCCCCACAGAGTCCCAAAATCCGCATCTCCTACCAGAGAACTGTATACGAACTGGACTCTTTCCTTTGGCACAAGAATCACAAAAAACCTACGAGAAAACAGGCCAAACTTACATGCAAGTCTTTATTTTGGGCTTTTGTTACGCTGCAGGCTTCTGGCTTAAGCAGTTCTTCTTGTGTCACCTTGTAGCTAGGTTTGATCTAAACTCAGTGAAAGCTGTAAAAGATCCATTTCAGTATCCCAAATACTTTTTCTTCCTTTTTAATTGTGACATTACCAACATTATTCACTGTTGCCCTTGGGGGACACACATGCACGCACGCACACACACAGAATCCCCTCCAAAACCCCAACCCACACATCCTTCTGCACCCTTAGGTTTTGCTACTAGGTACTCTGTCAAGAGAAATCCAACTGAACGCTTTAAAGGTATGTTATGTGTTAAGTCAATAGTAACATCATACACGTGCTGTAAAATTTTTCATTCATTTTCTGCACTATCTGTTGTTTTTAGCACAACTGTCTGCTGATAAAGTCCCCAGAGGATGCAAGATACGCACGCTGGATCCGACGGGCACAAAGCAACTTGCAGGCAGCACTAGACAATTGATTTACAGTGGTATTTCAGAAGTCACAGAGTTAAGAGTGCCAGGACAAAGTCGAGTACCTGTAATGCAAACATCTACATTATTAACAGAACTGCAAGTCTGAAAACTTTGAATATGGGAAAATATTAAAGATAGGTCAGAACACGATGTACACAATAGCACCATTAACTCTGTGGGAGTAAAAACCAGCCACGTGTTCAATTATCAGTACTTCAGCATTGGTGAATGTTAGCAAATACTGTGCATGCTTTATAAGAAATCCATCTTCAAATCACAAACAATACTGCTGTGGGTCATTTTTTAATTATTTGGTTATCTCTTTTTATGTATAAATGACATTAACTAAGAAAGTATGTTTCTCAATAAAAAATAAAAAAACTAAAAGAAAAAAAATCAAAGATTTGACTGGGCAGCTTTTAACCAAAATCTCTACTGTTTCAACATGTTTAGCTTACCTAAATCTTTAGATAGCTAGTTACACACTGCTATGTGTTTACATAAACCGTCCAACTAGCTAAAAATTATTGGACTCTTTTTCCAGACAGCTGATCAATATAATTGCGTATTCAGAGCTGGTTTTGCACAGCCATGCACACAAGTGACACCCTTGCACTGGAAATATGAATGCCACATATCAGCTTTCAACTGTGTTTGCCAGCAGGTCAGGCCTAATCTTTCTGAAAATGGGACTGTTCCACAACACTGTCGTATTCAAAAGACTCAAAATTTAAAGTGATTAACTGAACAAAATTGCAGGACAGTGTACAGGGAAAAGCATCGAGCCTTTACTATTTTTTCACAATTCGCATGAAAACAATTAGGAAAGAAAAAGGTACCTGTTAACACACAAGTAATGCTGTAATAGAACTGCAGGTATCTATTTCCCCCAATAACTGTTAGAACTAGTCAACACAAATTTGGGAATTCATATTGCAAATAATCAATTTCAAATATTTACTTTACCAACAACCTCATTTGCTAGGTTACAAACCCTTCTATCCATCATTACTGCCCAGTGTCTCGAGGCCCAAGACAGATGCCTTACAAGACAGTTATTAAAAAGAAACGTGTACGCGGGAGCGATGGGCAGCACCTCAGGGCACACCACAGGCAGCTACATGGGAGACTTCACGCAGCCTTGCCAGCAGCCAGTCGGTCACACTGCAACCTTCACAAGTCCTAAGCGTTTTCTGTGCTTTCCGAAGAGGCTCCGGCTCCTTTTAGAAATTGCTTCCACGATTTTTCATTCAAGATTTGTTAGTCAACTGCCTCTAAATACCTTTGGAATAAATAGATTTTTAGAAGCAAACACCACTCGCTTCCACAATTTAGGAAATGCAATGCAGGGGTGTATGTTAAAGACACTCTACCTTACCCTGCTTTGAACAAAGAGCTAAAACAGAATCTCAGCATCACGTAAATATGTACCACAAACTAGACAGTCAAGCCAAATGTAGACCAACATTTTTGAGTACTTTTTGATACTATTAAAAAAACAAAAAATACACAACGTGCTTCCACGTGGGAGTCTAACACTGATTCAACTGAAATTCTACTCCAGCAACAGATACCACCTTGAATACTTTGGTACAGATGCTGCTGTTATTATTATTATTAATCTCTTGCTGAAGCTCACCCTTTCCCCCCACCCCATATCTTCAATAAAGGGAAAAGGTTTATGGATTTACACGACAGAAAGAGAGTAGGGCACTTCTAAAAATGTTCCTCAACCTTCAAGTAAATAAGTGACAAACTAGAAGACAAACAGAGTCCAAAAACTAACTTACAAAAATTCAGTACTCAGTATGTTTTGCACACATTACTTTTAAGTCTCGTAAAGAAAATCATGGAAGGTTCCAATATATAGTGACTATAGAGCCCTTAGAACAGTACACTTCTACAGCGTCGCTTTATGTTACAAGCCTAGCAGTAAAGGTAACATAGGAGCTGGCAAGAAGATAGGGAGCCAGAGGTGGTCAGAGTTTGTCTTTCAAAGTGACCAGCAAATTCAAATAGTCATTTTGACAAATCTTACAGAACACTGATTTCAGAAGGCAAAGAGGTCAACGCTTTCTGGTGGGGGGGGGCAGGGCTGAAGGACGCTTAGGTGCAAGTTGGGCGCACAAAAACTGACGCGCCCAAATCGTTACTGATTTCTAAAATGAGCTCTTCCTGGCCTCCGACTGACACCATATACCTCTGCCATCTGAACCCTGGAGCGAAGCCAGACCTGTTTGTAAAGGAGCAGGATTGGAGAGGGTATTACACCTGCATACACCACACGAGAAATACATACTTAACAAGGCAAATACACGTCAACATGCTCTTGCTGCGGGGAGGAGGGGTATGCTGTGGGTCAAGGCAAAGGTTATATTTTGAGGAGCATTAACTTCTTTAAAAAAAAAAACAAACAAAAAAACAAAACACGGAAGTTACCAAACGGCTTTTATCCAGAGCATCACCCATATCAAAAGCCATCCCTGTATTTAAAAAAAGGGAGGAGGGAGACCTCAAAGCAGTTTTCAGGTAAACAGGACAGAAGACGCATGTTTGCCTGCCCTCGATCTCTGCGGGCTCGTGCAACGCCAACCGATGAGACCTAAGCTAACACAAAAACACTACGGAAAANCATTCCGCACTCACAGCTCCATGAAAACCATTATTAACCCCATACTGAAATCCATAACTCTCTATACGTACGTGCAAGTTTGCTTCTGAGAGCGGGTGCCAGCTCGCCTGCACACCTTCTCTGTCAGGTCTTAGACAACACACTCCCCGGGCTGATTACCTAGCCTACGCGCTCTCTTTTAACAGCAGCGGATCATTAATTTTTTTTTTAAGCTACAGCTCCCACTCTGCGTTAGTTCCGCGCGTGGCCCAGAGCTGCAGGAGGGCCGTGGCGCGGGACCCGCAGAGCTGACAGGGCGCTGCCCGCCGCCCCGCCCGGCCCGGCCCCC
>VZSZ01001251.1:23495-58284 GCA_013398815.1 Ibidorhyncha struthersii | reverse complement strand
TTTGTTGCCCTACGCTGGACTTTCTCCAGTAGTTCCCTGTCTCTCTTGAACTGGGGAGCCCAGAAGTGGACACAGTATTCCAGTTGTGGCCTCACCAGTGCAGAGTAGAAGGGGAGAATGACCTCCCTCGGCATACTGGCCACACTCTTCCCTATGCAGCCCAGGATTCCATTGGCCTTCCTGGCGATATATAGATAGATATAGATACATGTATATACGTCCTTCTCCATTTCCCTATCTGGGATGGCTTCTCTTTTTTTTCAAAGGTCTGTTCTCCATGTGTTCTTTCTTCTGCTTTGACTGGTGGTGTGCAATGGGGAACTTCCCTGGTGCGTGCCCCACCCCACAAGGTAGCTGCTTTCTCAGCATGATTTCATCACACATGTTCGTCTGCACTCATTGGGATGGGACATGAGGAGGCAGAGGATAGAGAGGTCCATGAATTTTCTGGTATTGGCTATATCAAGAGAATATCAAACACTGTTCCCTGATAGAGATGTGGAAAGCCTCTGGTTTGTGAGGGCAGGGCATCATGGTGACGTCTCTGCTGCTGTTGAGAGTGTTGAGAAGAGACTGCCATGATCTTCATTCACCAAGCCACTGCTATATGGGCTGCAATACTTAGAAAGCGTGGGAGTAACTTCTCCTAACCACAGAAAGTTACTATTATAGTTGGCTATATAAAGCTTCCTTAGTGATCATAGTTAAAATAAAACACTTTCAGCGCATGTTTCACCTGACCTGTTCCAAACGTTCTTAGAATGGAGTGAATCATGTTCCAGAATTGCCCACTTTTTGCTGTTAACTGCAAAGGGAATTTAGATGATTATCAGGGAAGTAAATACCAACATTTGATCAGATGAGTTTTGCTCACTGTCTTTGTACAGACTCAGACAGAAAGAAAATTGTATTGAGTCAGACAAGTAATTTGATGGTTCAGAAAAGGTATTCAGCACTTCTCAGCATCACGGACTGTTACACAAATGGGGAGATAAAGCCGAGGTAGAGCAGGACTGTGCTAATGAGGCATCTGATGAGTCTGCTAATAAGGAAGAATTACTCAAAGTCCTGTGTTTTGAGAGGAGCTGAGGTAAATATTTTGGGGAGTTAAAATTAGCCAGAGAAGTTTAATACTTAATGTGTCAGCTGCCGGTCTTACTTTGCAATAGCACATCTTTCTAAATTCCCTTGAACTGACATTGTCTGATTTTCACTCTTCTTTTCCTCTCTGAAGAGAACTAATTCCCTGGGTGCACTTGAGAATCCTCCTCTGGGTTAGGCTGGGAAGAAAATTTATCTGAAAAGAATCCAGCAAACTTTGAGGCTATTACGTTGATGCTCGTCAAGGTTTTAACTGGTCTGTCAGAATACATTGTGCTGACATCTTGTGTGCTTTGGCAAAATTCTTTCTGATTGTATAACCTCTTCAATCCCTTCAACTCAGTAAGAAGGTGAAGAGTCGGTTTGTTCTAAGATTAAGATGTGCTAGTGAAGTAAAGGCTTTAAAAAATCAGGACAGCCAATTTTGAAAGTGTTGCCATATGCTAAAGTTTTTCTAGTGCTCAGTGAAATTCTCAGATCATGTTAACTGATGTAGTATCTGAAGAAAGAACTAAAAGTTTGTCTTTTTTCAACAATGTTAGTATATTTAATAGGATACTATGTCTACCTGCAAAGCTGGCTGTTTTAGACTGTCATGGCTAAAATAATATTATTCTTCTTACAATTACCGTACAGAATATGATGTTCACTTTATAATATGAACATTACTTGAAATAACTCTGAAGTCCTTTCTTTTTCTTTTTTTTTAATCATGCATAAATTTCTGAAATTGAACCAGAACAGCAGTTTTCATTACAGTGTTGTGTAGCACTGCAGGAGTATTTCAGTAAATGGAAATAATTTCAAATTACTGCTGTGCACTGCCCATTTATAGTACTGTGGAGTACAAAAATAACTTTGTGTGTTCATTTGTATTAGCCCTTAAAAAAATTAAGTTTTTGTGGATAAATTGAAAAAAAACCCTAACCCAACAAACCCCAAAATAAAACTTCAAAAGCAACCCAAAGCAAAAAAAAAAAAAAGGAAAAAAATACTCCAGCCAAAAGACTGTGAGCCTGCTACAGGCAACCATGTTATAAATAGGTGTATTTTGTGCAGTGATTGCGCTTACAAATGGTCCATGTAATGGTGAACTTTTAGTAAGACCAAGTGGGTTCCCTTTGGGGATTGTTAGCTGCAGGATGGGAAGGCTGCCCCTCGTCACCGCTGGTGGCAGCAGCAGCACTGCCCATAAGGCAGGGCAGCCCTGCAGTTCCAGTACTTCCATCAGTGGGAGGCTGCCCACCATGGTCCCGTGCCTTCCTCTTCCCCAGGGCTGGCCTCTGGTGTGCTGGACCACCTCCTCTCCTCTTGTCTGCACTGGGAGCCGGCTGAGCGTGCTTCTCACTTGAGCTCGCCCTCCTCTTCAGATGCCACCTCTTAGGGCATTGCTTCTGTCTCGGAATAATTTATGCTTCTTTCTGATCATGGAATAATGAAATTACAAAACCCAACTTCTTCTCTTTTTAGTGGTCTCCTCCTTTCTTTTACTTTAGAGGCAAGGGGCTTTCATTTATCACAGCCAGTGTTTTTCATTATTGGACAAACTACGCTGCTATAAACTAAGCACCCGCACTAATTACCCGTAATTACTGTACCCATAATTACATAATTACTGTTAACTCTTTGTCTGATAGACAAACTACAAAGCTCCGATTTTCTACCATTACAGTTGTTAGGAGTAGATTCGAAACTTAGAGGAATAATTTCACACCTTTAAATTCTAGTCAGGGAGATTAATAGAGCAAACTGGGAGAAAACAAGCTAACTCTTGATTTTCTTAGTGAAACTGCCACTAGACCTTTCTGGTAACTGTAGAAAATGTGCTCAATGCTGTGGTCCTCCTTTAGGGACAATATATGATGCTCTTCCAAAATTGCTTAGGCCCTTAGTGGGAGAAGGAGATTGAAGATTGAATTGGGGTGGTTAGTTGTATGACACACTAAATGGGTGGTTTGCTGCTTTTATTTTTTCTTAGTATTTACAAAATTATGTTGAGTAGTAGGTTGGCATTAGTTGTTAGTTTCAGCAGGAAGCTAAGCACATTTGTTGAGACATTGGAAATCGGACTCTTTTCCAACCACAGTTTGCTTAAAAAAAAAAGAGAATGATGAAATCTTCTCTGTCCTCTCTCACAAAATCTATGCCATTTTACAGAAATCAACAAGTGAGTGTAGGAGTTCCCCATAACTGAGAATTGCTTTTGCTGTTTATGTTATTGTAGTATGACTGCAGTGAATGTATACATTCAAGTAACCCATTTATTTATTAACCCATAGTGTACTAATCTAGGATAACTTCTGTAATTATTGTTACCAGTAATTGCGTATAAAATATGTCATCTGTGTGGTGAAATCATAGTCTGAAGTACAAGCTTGGAGCTCATTAAGGTCCTGAATAGCGTTAACAGTATTATCAAAGGTTTATTACTCTGATCATTTACCTTCGCATAAATGCCTTTGAACAAGCAGCAAATACATCTTTCTTCCGCTTTGAATGGTTGGGATTTCCTCTGTTTAGATTTTCATTTTTCCTAAAGCTAGTCACAGTATCTGTGTCTGTTACCTTGTAAATAGTAATGAGCACGCTGTGCATTTTTCCCTTTTGCTACCCATGGCTTATTATAACATTTGGTAGCTTGATAATGGCTGTGTACTGTCTGAATGCCTCCTGAGTTTTCTTTGAAGATGTCTTCCTGTTTGCCCAGTTTTCTTAATCATCAAAAAATTACTGGCTAGGTTGAGTCAACTCTGAACAGGTAATCTCAAGAGCCAGTGTGGACATGGTGTGCTTTTCCCACAGAACAGCATCGTGCCCGAGTGTGGGTGGGTGTTCGAGCCCCTGTTCATCAGAGGACACATCAGCTGGGCTGTGCCATGCCCTCTGGTAGTGTGATTTGCCGTCTGGTCCCGAGGGTAGCCTAGGTTTGGCAGCCTGTGTCTCCTTTGAATTTCAAATACTGGGCAAATAGAAGTGAAAGGTGGTGATATGATATGGCTGATAATTCTGGTTTACCTGCAAGGAAGTTTTATCTACAACTGATTATAAACTGCATTCAAAGCAAACTCTTTTATGCATAACATGTATTCTTTTACAATACTTTAATACTGTGCAATAAGGAAATCACCAGAGGTCGAGGAATTATCTCTCCAGTTGTGAGACTGTAAGATGTTATCTGCTATGAAAGGGACGTTCTCCATCAGAAATTCAGGTATGTTTACTAGGAGACGGTAGGCTGCAGTAAATGCTGGTGTCTAGGGAATCAAGCAAATTTCTAGAAATTATGATGATGGAAAAACACTATCACTAAACAAAGAGAAGGAAGGTTGTCTTTCGATTAGCTTTTGGGGGAATCATTCAGTACTTGAAAGTGCGAATGAAATAAAATTAAAAAAATACGTACTTTGACTGGTTATCTTGCACTTACTTCTGCTTCCATAAGTAGTAATCTCCTGTTCTCTCACCCTCTTGTGGCCCACACTAGCGTTTTTGTTCCCTTTCTAGTCTGGTGATGCAATGTAACACGCATTGCTTATTGTTAAATGTAGGATCAAATAATCTCTGGCTAAAAATCGAGCGCCTAGATTTTAAAGGGCTGCCTCCAGTCCTTGTGTGCGGGTGAGATGTTTTAACTCCCATGCTGCAGTGCCCCTGCGAACTGGTTTCAGTGTGGTATGGTGTTACTCGAGCTAGCTCTGAACGACTTGTCTTCTTCCAATATAGGTTTACCTGGGCAAGAAAGATGGGTGAAGTGTGTTTAAAGCCTCATTAGCACCAGAGCATATATATTGTGTGTATTACAGTGTCCTGTGGTAAAATTGCAGCCACATGGCTGTGTGTATAATCCCTCCACCTCCCTTAAGTCATATTGTCATGTGTTCATCGCTCTCGTATGGCTAATTATTTTAAAGTACCTGAGTGAGTTTGTAGATAGGCCGTAGTTTCCATTGGTCTTAACCACATTTTTGATATAGCCACAAAAAGGACAGACGTTTAGGTGTAACCTAAGGCTGTAACATTTTTACTGTGGGGCATTTTAGGTTACATTCTGCCTACCTTGTTTACTAACTGACCCTCAAAAGATTTGGGAGAGCCGCTGAGTTAAACAGTGCACAGTCTTCCCAAAATATGGAGGTGCTTAGGGAAGAGCAATACGAATTGTGGGTAGTAAATTTGTAATTTACTGAACTGCTGATAGGTCTAGCAGGTAAATGGAAGAAGCAGAAGATGCAGGAGAAGAGGGACAGAAAGTGGGACAGAGCCACCGGTGTCCTTGAGACTGTGGTCTGTGTTGTGCACAACACTTTTTGGATCTTTGGGAATTTATAGAAAATGTAATACTAAAGGGTGAGGGCTGCATTTAGCCACAATCATTAGTATTTTGTCAGCCCTAACCATGTGGCTTTGTTGTCAAGATAGGACATAGTCCTCCACGAATTTCTGTGATCTATGTGCATGCAACAGTTTTTTCAAGTTTCTCAGTGTATTCAGTGTTTAAAAAGCATTAGTGTTGTTTCATTAAAAACATCAGTTTCCTGACTGGGTTCCCAAATGTGCCATTGCCAACAGGTTTTTTAGTAAGTTGGTGGGGGAAAAAAATGTGTATTGTCAAAGATTACAGATGGAGGCATAAGGAAAGATTGTCTGAATGAAAACCTGGATGAACTTCTCAGTATTATAGTGAACCTCAAAAAATTATATGGTTTTTTTTTCCAGGCTGTATCAAATAATTTAAATTTATATTATACTTTGCCTTCCTTTTTGAAGCCAAAGCTTTAGAGATCCTGACCTTACTAAAGTCCTTTATATAATTGGCATATGCTAAAACTTTGTGATATATCTCTTGCCGGATAAAAACATTAGTAACAAGATACTTGCCCTGCGTATGAAAATACTGTAAGTAGGTAATTAAGCAGTCTGGATGGATGGCCTTTTGATCACAATGAGTACTGTACATACTCTGTTAAATCTTCAGAAATGAATTGTTGTTCAATTTTGGATGAATTTTGCTAAATCAGACTCACAAAGTCCCAGCGCAGAAGCAGCATTTCGACATATGTAAAGCTTGCTGAGTTTGCAGAGTTTGACTTCAGTGGTTGGCAGCCTGCAAGATCTCATTAAGGGTATTTACTCTTTAAACATAAAGAAAACAAATCATGGGAGGGGGTGGCAGGAGTACTTGATACCTTTGACAGCTTAGTTCTTATTCAGAGGAAAATGCTCTGCAGTGCTCAGTTGTCTCTCTGTGGGACCCAAAGTGTTGTGCAGCGTGGCTGGTCAGTCCTCTCGACAAACCTCCTAATCTGACAATAGCCTCATGAAGGTCTGCGGAGGTCTGTCTCTAAGCCTTCCTCCCTGCTTGTGCATCACAGCTCTTTTCACAGGTCTGGTGGCATCAGGCTGTGGCTGATGTGGATGCTGAAGCCCATGTCTGCAGAGGACATTTGCTGTGCAGGGCGGGCACCATCTGTTTGCTGACACTGACAGCTAATTGTATGACTGTAACCCAATTAGTGCTTATGAGCGCATGAACCAGTGCATGGGCATAACTGACCACACTTTTTATTCCAAGTTGCCCTCTGAAAGTACGTGGGGACCTCTTTTTTTATGTTTAAAAAATAAATCGTGAATCTGTAAATCCTGTACAGACAATGTTGCAAATACTGCTTAACTTTTATTCTATTTTACATTCTAATAAAGACTGGAAATGCCAGTCTTCAGATGTGTCATTGCAGTATGATGTGATTGAAGTTTCAGTACGATAGGGAGAACGTGAAAGAATTAATTTATTTTTAAATCTGTTAATGCACCATTGTGCTGAATTCTTTATGTACAGGAGTACAGACCGACATAGATTAGATTAGAATCATTATCCTGGATTACAGAGCAGCTCTGACAGCTAAAAAACCTCAGTCCTTTAAAAATGGAAATCGCAGTCATCGGAAACTGGAGTCTTTCTCTAACTTAGCCGATTAAATGGTGGCTTGGTCAGTGGCTGGTATAGGGAGTTTCAAGGGAAGATAAAAGATGTTCATGGACTAGAAGTTCTGGAATATTCTCCTGGGAAACAGTCATTTCACTCTTGTAGCTACAGAAAAGAGCTCCCTCATCTCAAGCATTGAATAGTGGTGACACTTCCTTGAAAACATAATTCACTGTACGTGCATTTGCTTGCATATGTATGTCATTAGTTACCAGCATGGTCTGTGATCACCGTCACTGAGAATGGTTTCTGTGACATCCTGAACATCCTGTTGAAGTTCCTGTAGGTATAAATATCTGCATTGTCAAATGTTAGAAAGCTGTCAAATTATAGAAAGATAAGAAATGGAATTTCAGAAAAAGCAGAAGAAACAACACAGAACAGGGGACAGAGCAGTAGCGCTGGGAAGGGAGAAAGCTGAAGGTACATCATTGATTAAATTTACAAAGGAAGAGATTTGAGAAATGTGCTAGGGGGAAGAGGAAAAAGAAGAAAAAGTTGTCCTTTAACAGGAAAGAAAAGCTAATAAAACATTGTATAGAGAAAGCTGGGGGCTTTGTAGAAGGTTAATAGAATATTAAAGGCCCAATTACAGCAGATGTGAGAATATTTAGGTAAGTCAGAGTGCTAATGTTGGTGGGCAGTTGGTGATGTTCATCCCAGAACACTGAAGAAGGAAGCTGCCGGGAACAAACCCTGCGTCTTCAGCTGTAATCCGTGAGAAGAGACTGCAAGCAGGTGAGGTCCCAAAAGTCTAGAAAAAAGCAAAATACAGGTGTGTGAAAAAAGGGTGGAGGGTGATTGAGCCCATAGATTGTAGTTCAGTAAGGCTCGCATCAATACCTGGAAAAATATTCAAACAAGTTGTTAAATGATGAATTTGTAAGAGCTCAGAGAGTGGTAAGAGAGAGGCAGGAATACTGGCATGGCTTGAGTTTGTGTGTGAGTCAGTGAGTGCTTTTTTGTTTGTTCTGTTTTGCAGAGTGTCCACAGCCTAGGGGATAAGGTGGACATGGTAAATATGGTGTGCCTTGACTTCTGGTGTGATTCCTGCAGGGTTGTTGTACTGGGTTTACGTGGCAAAGTTTTGGTAGCGGGGGGCTGCAGGGGTGGCTTCTCTGAGAAGACACCGGGAGCTCCCTCCATGTCAGACACACTTGGTTGCAGCTGGCCCCAAGATGGTCCTGCCACTGGCCGAAGCTGAGCCCATCAGTGACAATGATGGTACCTCTGTGATAACGTATTTAAGAAAGGGTAAACCACACAGCAGCAGTGTGGAGAGAAGTGAGAATAATGTGAGCGAAACAGCCTTGCAGACACCAAGGTCAGTGAAGAAGGAGGGGGCGGAAGTGCCCCGGCACCGGAGCAGAGATTCCCCTGCAGCCCGTGGCGAAGACCATGGTGATGCAGGCTGTCCCCCTGCAGCCCATGGTGGTTAATAGTGGAGCAGATATCCACACGCAGTCCATGGAGTACCCCACGCTGGAGCAGGTGGACATGCCCCAAAGGAAGGTGTGACCCTGTGGAGAGTCCACGCTGGAGCAGGTTCCTAGCAGGAGCCGAGGCCCCGTGGAGAGGAGCCCATGCTGGAATAGTCCGTTCCTGAACAACTGTATTCTGTGGAAAGGACCCACATTGGAGCAGTTTGTGAAGGCTTGTATCCTGGGGGAGGCACCCTATGCTGGAGCAGGGGAAGAGTGTGAGGAGGAGGGATGGCAGAGACAAAGCGTATGAACTGACGGCAGCCCTCATTCGCCATCGCCCTGCGCCACCCGGGGGAAAGAGGTAGAGGAGTTGGGAGTGAAGTTGAGTCTGGGAAGATGGGAGGGGTGTGGGAAGGTGTTTTCAGTTTTTGTTCTTATTTCTCACCATCCCACTCTGTGCTGTTGATGGAGGGGAAGTGATAGAGCAGCTTGGCAGGCAGCTGGCAGCCAGGCAAGCTCAACCCACCACAGTGGTGTGTGGCATTCTTTTACCTGTGAGGAGGAAGCTGTGGTGACCCCAACCTCCTGCCCACTTTGCCCCTTGGCACGGGTAGGAGGTGGGCACCAGGGTCGGTGGTAGGGAGTGCTCCAGGGCAGGTGCCTCCTGGTGGGAGGGATGCCTCAGGACTGATGCAGCACTGATCCTGTCTGCAGGTGGAGGAAATTTAGGGAAAGGATAGACATACTTAGGTCTTTTCCAGCCACCAGAAGCAAAGTTTGCCCAGCTAGAAAGGTCAGACTTTATAGTTTTGGAAGGTCAGACCTGACTTGATACCTCACCTGTGCTGGCAGTAAGTTGGCATTTGGTCATCAGAATTACCAGGACTGCAAAACTTACCGCTCTGATAGAAATAACCCCCTACTGACACAACCTGCAGCAGAGTATATTGCCTTAATGCTATCTTCATTTTCCCAGGAAATTTGTTTTTCTGTTTTATATATGGTATCGGTGTGCTCCCTGCTGCAGCTTCCTCCTTCTACTGTAGCTTCTCTATTGCAATAAAATTACAACCAAGTGTAAGTCTTCAGGTTATTGTTATGATGATAGCAAATTCTGACTGTTACAAAAATATTAGAAATGGCAGACTGAAAGTGCTCCCTATTATGGAAAATCAGCTATTTCAGTTTATCTTTTTATTTCAAAAATATAGTGTCTTTAATAAAGAATATATGTAAGTATGATAAGAATTCACAAAACATTATAAAAAGGGGACATTGGCAAAATATAATACACTCCTTCATACTCTTTTAAAGTGACTGGGTTTCAGTCTTACCCTTTATGGTTAGAAATGGCTGTCCCACCTGGTTTAAAGAAGAAAATATACAGAGGAGCTAGAAAAAAGCCAAAGAACTTTTAAATCTGCCATATATTAAAATTTTGTTCATTGTCTTGTGGTAAGAGATCCTGGGTTGGCACTGCTCATAAACTTCTTGGAAAAAGCAACTTACCTCAGAGAAGCCATTGCAGAGGAGCTGATGATTCAGCACAATATGAACCTCCACGCAGAAGGCTGCATAGCTTACCAAGATGAGGGCTATTCAGGATAATCATGGGCTCAAGAGCTAGGAGAATCCCAGTTTGGGATTGGCCTAAATTAGCTGGTAAAGGATTTTGTTCAAATCTTGGTTTAGATATGCAGACATGAACAGCCATGTAATTATCCCTGTCTGATTTAAAAAGATTACTTTTTTCTACATGGAGCAAGCTGCTAGTAGTCAAACTTCCATAGCCTCCCTTCTGCATCCCTTCCCTTGACCAGGAAAGCTGAGAGTCATTATGGGATGTGTGAAGCTGTTCATCCTGCCACATGTTGTCATTTAGTGGAAAGACCGGTTTGCCTTCTGCACCTGGGGATTGTCATGAAGAGAGTAGTCAGTGACGTTGACTCCTACTCAACGTACAGACTGTTTAAAACACAGCCTGTTGAAGGAATGTGTCACTGGAGAAAAACAGGCAGGCAGTTCTGCAGTAGCCAGAAAGGAAGGTCTCGCACCACATTTTCTAAGGTTTCTAAAAGTTTTTACTGCTCAGTGCTCTTTCTCCTCACATGTACTCTTCATTAAGATTAAATAAACAACGTTTATTCTTCATTAGTATCTCTTAAGAGGAGGGGGGAAGAAACCTGCTGCTTATGAGGTATTGGTTTAAACACTGCTTAAAATAAGGCATGTGTATTTCCAGGGTAGCTGTGTTCACCAAACCGTTTCAGTCACCAGGTTTGTGTGCTGCTTAGAGAGGGACAGTGGCTGCACGACGTGTCACATAGATGGAAAGCTCATGGACAGAGTCTGTGGCTGTGAGAAAATGCCTGAGGCTGCCAGTCTAAGGATTTGGGTCTGCATCTTACACAGGTAGTCTAAGCACCTGGTTTTGAAAATTTGGGCCAGTGTTTCCAAAGTCCAGTACCATGGGCAAAAATCTGCACCCTGCTGGAAGCACATTCAGTCCACTCTTCTACCTCCTTTTCTTTGCTCTCCCTGTTTCATTGAACTGCCTAAACATGAGTAGATAAGTACTGTCCTGTCCCAGAAGAGAGAACAGCAGTCTCAAAGGAAACTCCATTCTTAATAAAATATTCAAAATAATTTTCTGGATCTATTGGACTGCAAGAGCTTCACGTCAAAAAATCAGCCTGATGCTATTACAGGTTCATTTTCAGCCAACTTTCAGCTGCAAGTTTTTTTCAGACTTGGTAGGAAAGAAATTGGTTTTTGCTATTGAGAACTCTCCTGCTGCTTTAGAAATACAGTTGTTCTTATGTGCTGTCTAATCCAATTTTTTAAAGGGGCTAAAGGAAAAAGAAGGAAGAGTGAATGTATTTTCTATACATTTTTCTTCCACCGTGCTGTATGAAGTGCTCTGATCTTCACCTCATATCTGCATTTCAGCAATCTTACTTGAAGCTTTGTTCAGGAACCAACTTTCCGAAAGTTGAGTTACACCAAGGAGAGCAATGTACGCACAGTAAAGCAGTAACCTCTGATACACAATGTAGTTTGAATTTTGCTTCCATGTTTTCAAATTAAGGTCTGAGATAATGATTCTTGCTCTTTTAGTAAGTCTGGATCAGCTGTATTCTTCCATTCAGCGAAAGGCAGGGAAGTCAGATTTCGTCAAAATGCTTTCTTACTAATTCTAATTTCTTACTAATGCCCAGCAGGCATTAGTAGCTACTGGTCCAGCCACCGCAGCAGGGGTGGCTTGGACTGCTGCATTTTAATTGGTGTTTCGCCAGCCAGCCTAGCCCACATCTAAAGGATTGCAGTTCTACAAATTGTTATCTGTGGAAGTTGTAGGTTCAAGAATATTGGCAAGCACTAGTTTGAGTACCATCTATTTAAAAACAGCCTATGTCTTTTGTTGGGAATGTGCTTATGTAAAGTTCCTTTTGTTTGTCTGCTGAATGCAGTGAAGGCTGAATATCGAAAATATCTTGTTGGTCTATTACGCTGCCTTTGCAGGCCAGCCTGAACAGAAATCGATTGCTGAAAAGTCCTTTCACCTCAAAGATTAGAAAATCAGCACAGCAGCTAAGAGTCATAGAATCAAAATCTGAAAAGATATGGATGTTTTTCTTGTCAAAATCAAACCAGCCAGAAAGTGGAGTTACCTTTCTTTTCCAGAACTGCGTATGATTTTTCCACCAGCCTTGCCTTCTTCAAAGATTTGATTCTATTCCTTCTAGAATGTGGGAGTTCAAGGTTTTTTTCCCTCTACATTATGTTTGTTTTGTGAAATTTTCCAAGGGCTGCAGTTGTGCACATTTGCCTCCAAGTGCTGTATATGTAGATCTTGATGTTTAGAAGAAGCTTTTAGATCAGACTTGAATTGCTTCTATGTTCCGTGTAGAAATTTTGTTCTGATACGCTTTCACATAAAATCCAATTTGTAAGAATTTCCAAATTTACATGTATGTGCTTTTTTAAATGAAGGCAATAGTAGTAATGCCATGGAATATGCATTTTTAAAATGTAATTTTCATTTGTATTTATGCCAGTAGCTTTGTCAATGATTGTTTGGTTCTGTCCAGTCTTTAACTTCAAACGGGGCATTTAATTTTGAAGTCTAGGAACAGTAATTTCATTCCTATAAATCCATTTTGACCTTCTAGCATATATATAAGATAGAGCGAATTCATGTATGTTAACTTAATACTTCTGTAAAGTGTAAAAAAAAGTCAGTATTGTTTATGGAAACCAATACTGGACTCTAATCTGTTACTGGAGTTTTAGCAGTATTAGTTTTTTCCATGGGTCTGTAATAGGTACAGTTTTCTTGGGACCGTTCATTCTTCACCTGATTTATTTGGATAAATTAGATTGTGTAATCATTCTTTGACTACATGAAGCACAAACTAATTTATTTTTCAAAAACAAATTCATAATTTAAGGAATTTAATCAAAATGAAATTTACAGGAGATTACATTGAGGACTGTATTTGTACTGAGTTGATTAAAAATGCTGTATAAAACCTGGGATGAGTGGGCATGGTATGGACATGCTGACCTACTTTTGAAAGGACCAATTTTCCTGCTTTCAGTGAAAATACTGTCAGTGACTGTTTATTTTATGATAAAAACTGCAACTCTAGGAATTCACCTTTCCTACCTACCTGTGACGAAATAAACATCTGGCTGTGTTTCATTTTGGTTCCCATTCCCGGTTTCAGAGGCAGAAGGTTTTTGTGGGTGTGGGGAAGGAAAGGCTTTTTCCAACCTGGCTCCAGTTCTGTGTCTTTTCTTGACTGGCTTTTCTCTCTCTGCCAGTCTCCATTGCAGGTCCAGCCTGATCCTGCAAATTCCACTTTCTCCTTTATGTGCAAATTCTGCTGATCACTTCCACCTCCTTAACACCCCTCCTGGGCGTCCCTGCCTTCCTTCCATCTGTGCTGACACCACTATTTTTGACTGCATGTACTTGAAGTGTGACCATGCCTTTTCTCTCGGCTTCGCAGTCTGGACTCCTTAGCACAAGCAGAAAGCTATGGTGCTGTCGCCCAATCTCTAAAATAGTGTCCTTCTGAAATAATTGCGAATTCAATAACACCTGAGGATAATAAGACGAAAAATAATCCAGAATGCTCAACTAAGTGTATATTAGGGGAGCAAAAGGTTTTACATGTGCATCTTTAATATTCTTAAAACATTTTCCAAATTTGTGTGGAAAACAACACACATGCAGAGATCAATCGTTCAGGCATTGCATTTTAGTCTAATTTCACTTATTAAGTGGTACTTTTAATACTTTAAATTTTTCATACAATCATTGGACTAATGGCCGAATAAGTTCATCATGTCACTGAAGTATTTGTACTGCAGGAAAAGTAGGTCTGTGCTAATACTGAGCTGCCTGTTTAACAGCTGTGATACATTGCATGCACAGGACATCACGAGATTTCTTGTGAGTTGTCATTGTCCTTGTTGTAGATGGCACCACATGGAACTGAGTGATTTTATTGTCCCCTGTGACCAAGTAGTTAAGATGTATACATTACTTTTAGTTTGTTTGTAACTTCAAAACCGGATGCAGAAACGTATTAATGTAGTAAAGCATATAGCATACATAGTAAAGTGCTTTGGTGGTTTTTTTTGTTCTTTAGCATGTTCACGGTTATACATCAGCTTTTAAAAGTAGATCTTTAACAGAATTGTTAAGCAGCTTTCCAGACAGAAACACATATGTCAGTAACAGAGAATGGCAATGTTTTCAACAATGTAGTAATTCTAGTTTGTACTGTTCTCTAACTTGGCCAACTATATATTCCAGGAATATGCCTTTTTTCACATTGTTCCAGCCAATTTCAAATAATTTATGTTTTGAGTTCAGACAGCCTATTTTAGGCAGAGATGCAAAAAAGCAACAGCTGGATGCTCCTTTAAACATAATTTTCTTTAGGAGTAGATAAGTGCACACTTACATACACAAATATATATAATAAAATATTTCCTATAAATATAACTGTATGTATATATGCAAAGGTAGATATGTATGCATGTATCTATGTATTCACCAACTACAAAGCTGGCAGGATCAATTCTAAATATGCCAACACAACATAGTGCATAATCTCTTGGTTGGATTCATCTGGAGTATGGGAAACTTAAATTTCTGTTTTTTAGTCTGAGTTGGGAATGGGTTGCTTGTCAGTCACACACTGCAGTATACTTCTGCAAGTAATATATTAGCTACTTGAGCTCAGGGTCCTCTCAGTTTCTTCTGTTGAAACTGTTCATGCTGTAGGTTTAAATATTCCCTAGTGTTGGTATCTGCTGCTTATCAGATAAGTGCCTTAACTATTGAGTATAGGTGATCTCTTTCTATAGCACCATTAATATTTATCATTCAGATGAAGTGGAACGCCACCTGCAGAGAATGGGAGATTGAGAGGCTCGCAGTCTGTCTGTCTAGCCCTAAATTTCATGCCTGTAGAAAGTGGCATGTTGCCACAAGAGTTTTTGGTTTCTGCATATTTGTGTTTTCTGACCAAATGTATCAGTGAA
This sequence comes from Ibidorhyncha struthersii, assembly GCA_013398815.1. NCBI lineage: Eukaryota > Metazoa > Chordata > Aves > Charadriiformes > Charadriidae > Ibidorhyncha > Ibidorhyncha struthersii. Next base: position 43,215 of record VZSZ01001251.1, on the reverse strand, counting down.
ATGTGTAGTTGATAGAAATTCCAGACCAGGTTCTGAGAGCCTGGTTGGTGGCAGTCAAGGTTTGATGTCAAAAAACTTAAGATAAGGGCCAGAGGTCACAGCTTTTCAGTTGCACGTGAGATTTTTGCAGCTGAAGCTTCCCACTGCTCTTTGGTGATGAAAGCTTGAATTGCTCCAGTTATATTGGTGACCTTCCAAATCATACAGGCTCAGGAAAGCTGTGTGTGCTGGTTCAGCAGAAGGCTTGCTGAGGTCCAGCAGGAAGCCAAATTAAGCAAAGTGAAATGCCCATATTTGCACAAGGCAGTTCTGTTTGCACGTTTACATTAAGACCCATAGGCTGCTTCCTTCCTGCCACCCTCCCTCCCCGACCTTTTTTCTTTGCTTTTAATGGGAAGAAGCAAAGATACAAGGAGTGAGGTCTGTACAAGTAATGGTTGCCTGCTAAGCTTTGCACCAGGCGTGGTGTAAGCAGGTTGCCATCCTGTTCCCGAGTCCCAGGTGCTGGTTTCTGGCATGGAAGAGGAAGGCAGTGTTAGCTCAGTGATCTCTTTCCTGGCTGGTGGGAACATGCTTGTCAGAGCAGGGCATAGGCACACAAACCAAAAGAGAACTGTCTGAAAGCGTTCCCAAGTCTTGTGATATCTTGCCATCATTTTTTTCCCCTCAAATTAGGACTCCAGGGATGTGCTGTCAGAAATCCTTACAAAAGGGAATAATTTCTAAACTAGCCCCTCTGAGTGTTTTGAACGCTGACTAATGAGCCTGATAGCAAACTGCTCATCTGGACATGTCTTCCTAAATTCCTGTCTCTCCAGGCTGTCGTGCCTCTTTTGAGGATTATGCTGCCTCTCTTCCAGCTTTGGGCACCGTCAGATGAGCTGTTAAAGGTGGTGCCACGCTACCCCTGCTGGTGTAGCTGTCCATCTTATCACTAAGCCAGTTCTGTTACATCATCAGAGGTGTTCTAGCAGCTAGGTTTTTATTCATGTGGAAGACTTTGCGGAGCCAGGTTACAAACTGGTAAAGTGAACACTGATGACAGCATTACTGAGAGACAGTGGCTGCACTCCACTGCTGCAGCAGCAGTGAACACCTGGAGATGTGCAGAGGAACGGTAATCTATTTATTTGGACCATCAGCTGCACAGCTTATCTAATTGTGTCCTCAACCAAATAAAATAATTGCTAGAATGGTTGCTGCCTACTTAGTAAGAGCATATGTAGACTAATGAGTTTAATGTTTATATTGCACTCTGAGCATGTGAAGCAGGGTGCAAGAATGATTTTCAGTTTGTGCAGTGAGTTCCCCATTACAGTGCTGTAGTGAAATACTGGAGATATAAACCTTATCACAGCAGGTCCTTAGAATTTTATCTCTTAAGATTTTTGATTGTGCTTAAAAGATGTGAGGGTTTTTTTAATGTGACGTATTTTTTTCTTCTTGCTAAATAGAGCCTTTTGAGACTTGGCCAAGGAGAGGAGATCTAATTAAATTCATGTAATGATTCTGGGAGTCACTGAGGCTTGCAGTACTCCCACACATTTATCAATACACTGTTATGAGGGACAAATCATTTTAGCATTTGAGATGAAGTGAAGATTACGTGTATTTGATGCACGCAGGCCCTCAGATGATTGAGCTGCATAACCCTTGCTGTAGGTGACCTTTCCTGATGAAGAGGTCTGTCTGAAATGAATCTTCTCAATCAAATGCCAATTCCTGTGCTCACTCATGTATTCATAAAAATATGAACATGCCAATTTCAGAGCATTATCGGGCACCTGTGCCCATGCTGAGGAGGGAGAAGCGCACGGCGGTGCGGTGCAGCAGTGCACCCAAAATAATAAACGTCGTGTCACAGCTTTATGCATACAGTCAAATGTGGCTATGCCATTCCACTGTTTAAAAGAAAACCGCTTGTGTCATTCTGCAGCTCGTGGTCATCTCCTGTAGACATACTGAGATGGGTTTCTCATGGTTCAGAGAGATCTGCAGTGCAATTTGGTGTGTGGTATCTATGAAAGCCTTTCATTGCGGAGGGGCTGTGTGCAGTCCTGCAATGTCGTGTGTGGTAACGGCAGTCCCCTCTAGCTTAAAGGTCTGCAGCTATTCAGAAGTTCTGAGTGTTAGAGAGGGTGACAAATCTCCTGAGGACAGGAGGCTTCCAAAAATGCCTTAAATCTAGTGCTGACACATAGCACTTCAGTGCATCCATTTTGATGGTGGCTGACAGTGAGCTGCTCAGCAGCATCTGAAAGTAAATGTGGCAGAATGTAAAGATATCTGAATTGTTTGTAACCATTATGGTTTTGCCAGAGCTTTTTCCTCTCTTTAGCTAATTCGTAGAGTACAGGTCCCTGCCTTGACACAACCAAGTAGAGCACAGCAAGTAACCTCAGCAGCTGCGCCTGCCTCTGGAGACTCCCTATCCCAACCTCCCACTCAGAGAAGTGCCTTCCAACCAGCAGAGCCATAATTTTATGTTGGGAACACTCAGATTTAGCACATTCAAGTTGAGTGCACCTTGAAAGCAACCAGAAGTTGTAAGCCCACTTCAGTTTTGCTGCGAACAAGCCCCACCACCTTCCACTGAATTAACCAAAAGTGCTGCACAGTCCATCTGGTGCTGAATTCGGCTATTTGGGCAACTGGGGAGGAAGCAGCACAATAATTGTTTCTTCTCTTTGCTTTTCTTCTGTTTCAGTCCCCATTACTGCTATCAAGTTAGTAAAAAACCCCAATGCAACTAATTGTTGCAGATGGGTTACCTTAAGGAAGACAAGATATGTTGTCACAGGTTTGGGGCAAGATTACGTTCTTCGCTACCCTGAGGAAACCTCCAGGATGTGTCAGGAGCCAGAAGAGGGTGTGACCAAGAGGCGTCTTAAGCTATTGAAAGTTCTGTTGGCTGAATAACCGCTGAAGTTCACTGGTTCAACAGAGAGCAGTTTTTACAGTGGGTTTTTTGGTTGCATCTGTGGGGAAAAATGAGGTATTTTTGCCCAAACTGGAAGGAGTAGAACATGTAGTTCCAGCTAGGCAACCCTGTTTATTGACATATTCGAAGAGTTGTATGTACAACTATTCNTTGTATGTACAACTATTCTTTCCTTTTTTTTTTTTTTTTTTAATTTAGTGGGGCTACATCCATTGTCTACAGATGCAGGCAGAAAGGGACCCAGAAACCTTACGCCGTCAAAATGTTGAAGAAGACAGTAAGTTGTTTTGTTTTGTTTTGTTTTGCTTTGGGATATGTTTGGGATTTTCTGGCTTTTTTTTTTTTTAATAAAATTTTCTTTGGTGGGGGGGAAACGGGCTAGATTAAGGACCTTGCTAAGCTTGTATTTTCTGTGACCAAGCTTATTCTGCTCCTTATCATTAAAACAGCTTTTAGAGGTAGCAGTGCTGTGTTGGGAATGCCTTATCCCACCAATCTTGCTTGTACCTTCATCTGGTGCTGTCTGTATAGACTTAGATTTGGGCAAATCTTTTTAGACAAAAATGTCTTTTTCTTTCACTATGGAAAAGAGGCAGGTTCTGAATCATTTAAATGTTCTGTGATTTCATTTTGCTTTAATACATTGTTTTGCTCAAAAAATACCATTACATGATTTATCTTTTTCAGAAACTGATTAAAACACCAATTCAAACACAAGTTAAAATAAATATTTCATGGAGATTTTTCCCCCTTACAAAATTGTAAGAGAACCAGTTGAAACATCACTTATTTTTAGACCTCCACATAAGTCACACTTCTACCACAGCTATTTTTGTGCGTGCTACAAAATAGATGGTGGAAAGCATAAAGAGAGACTAGAGAGGAAAGGCTAGTAACGGATTGAGAGATTTCAAGCAGAAAGAGAGCGTGGGGGATAGGGTAGAGCAGTTCATGTTCCTAAGAGGGGAAGAGAAATTCGAGAGGAAGCAACCAAGCTGTGAGGCATGGACATTATTTTTATTCATGAGTGGTTTTGATTCAGTTTATTCCAGTGTTAAATCATCCATTATTCCATAAAGTTCAGGAATGTTCACATGTAGCAACATAATGATGGATGGGTAGGCGTAAACATGTCTAAATGCTGAATTAACTGGTGGTCTCTGTGCAAGACATAATGAGTGGGTTCCACATGAGTAAAATGTTGGCATTAATTTGTCATCTTTGAAAGTAAGCCAAAGTTTAAACTGGCACAGAAATTCGGTTGTGTGTGCTGCTTTTGGATTTGCATCTGGTGCACTGGAGAAAGGAGAGCGTGTGAGGAGCTTGCATTGCTGCAGCCTGCACTCTCTCCTTCTGATGGAAAGAGAACTTAATTTTTAAGTTTTTATCAGTTCTCTATGCCAGCAGTTCCCATAATGTTTTAGGTGTATACTTTCTTATAATTCTCATTCTGAAATGCACTAGGAAGAACAATACTACCTGAAAATATTTCTTTGCACCTTTTTTTGGCCTTTGTGGAGATTAATTCATGTTCACAATGGCCACATTAATACTGGATCTGTTTATTTGTGTCTGAAACTATTCGATTTAGACTTTTGGTGGACTTAGTGTAGCACAGATTTTTTTAAAAATTGTAGGAAAAAAGGCGAGCAAGAAGAATATAAGAATATGGTTATGTAAGCTGTTTGCACACCAGCAATAGCTTAGCTTAATGCAGCCTTGATTACATGAGTAGTGTGGTTAAGCAGTTCACACAGCTGAGTTTTTCCCAGTGTAATTGATACACTTTGGGATGTTTTGTTATGAGAACAAGTGATTCTATTACACAACTGAGCTTATTTGTATAATTGAGAACATGGGAGGCAATACTGTAAGGATGTACCACTGCTTGTGTCTATGTGCCATGAGCTACTGTAGCTCCGTTCCAATTAGGAGACATAATTATTATCACAGAGACAGAAGTAACTGTGTGTTACAGTGCTCCCACAGCAGGAGGCCTGATCTTTGCTCAGAGTATCTCAGTGTAAAAATAACCAAGTGTGGGGCAAATCTTATACCAAAATGTTGATTGGCTTAAGTTTCCTGTTGGCTTTTTTTAAACAGAAAAAACAGATGACAGTTCAATAGTGGAGGAAAAGTGATGGGAGAAAATGAGGAAGAGCCTGTGACTGTTTCCTTTTGATGCAGAGTCCCATTTCTGTAATTCCCTTTCCTAAATGCACATAAGGGAGCTCTGAAGAGCACAGGAAATTAGAAGATGACAAAGGAAGATGGTGAAAGAGCAAATATTCTGATTTTTCCATTCAAACTGACTGACTTTAAACACTGCACCGAACAAGACTAGCTCGCTGGGGAAGAGTGTCTCTAAAAACATGGTGAGGGTCAGGCAGAGGGTGGTCCAGCTTGTCCTGGAAGTGGTAACAAGTGATGTGTGATTAGGAGTCTGGTGGCTGACTGGCAGCTCCAGATTTGTGAATCCTGATCACTACAGTACTGTAATTTCAAGTACAGCATTAGAAATGATTACTTTTGTCCCATGGGAACAGCTCAGATAAGAAACAAATGATCCTTTTGGATTGAAGTAGTGTGCTAGGAACAGACTGCAAGAAACATAAAATGCCTATAAGTGTTCTTTTCATTTAAATAATAAGATTAATTTTTTCATTTTGCCAGACTAATGCATTCTCATTTAAGAGCAAATAAAATTTGGGGCAAGACAAATCAGCCAATTCTGAGAATACACAGTTGTGGAGAGATGTAAGGTCTTAGGAGATTCTGTAATTAATATTTCTTCACCATCTAGCGTAATAAAATAGTATTCTTAGATTATTTGTTCAGTTCTGTTTGTTTTTTTCTGGTTGCTAGTTAAGCCAACAAAGAGAAATAGGAGAAAACATTTTTATACAAACCTTCTTTTGTCAATAAAATAAAGTAATATTTGGGGAATATTTTATTTCAGTTTAAAGGTTTAATCATTCTTAACCATTAATTAAAATTTTATATAGTTCCAAGAGGAGGAGAGAAATGCTTTTTTGCTGGTTCAAAACTTCTGAAACAGAATGCTTCAGCTCCCTGTTTTGTTTTGGTTTTGTCAAATTCAGCCCAAGTTTAGGAGTACTTTTGAATCCTTTAAGTTACACTTTTGGTGAATAAAATTTAGTTCAAAGAACACTTCTGGTTCTTACTCCTGAAGTGTCTGACTGTCAAAGTTAGGAAACTGACAGGCAAATTAGGACCATAACTTCCAGAGCAGCTAAAAGACAACTGTTAGAAGGGCTAAAGAGATGCAAAGAAAAAGTGATGTATGTATTAATGGGAAAAAAACTCTCAGATAATGTATAAGAAATTAAATTTGGAATTGTTATTACCACATACAAAAAGAAATATGTTTATAAAACAACATCTATGGGACAGGTGAATAAGCACGTTAAATTATTGCCTTTGATTTGCTCATCCAACCTTTATGCTCAGTTCCTGAGCATAATTGAAATGTAGGATTGTATTATATGCTCATTACTTGATATTTGCTATGTTTAGCAGATCTCTTAAATTCAATACAGGTAATAAATATAAAGGTTTGAATAAAGTAATTTCTTTGTGGGGAAATCCATTTCATGAAGCAGGAAAGAAGCAAAAGCAGATCATATAGCACTTCAGAAAAACTCATCAAATGAGCAAGGGACAGTGATGAACTTTTACACTTGCAATTTAAAATATGAGGTTGGTTTGCTTTTCACTACGCAGTTAAGCTTTGCTTGATGACTCAATGCTGAAGAAAAACGAAGTATCTTTAGGATATGCTTTACAAATATGATTGTTAGTACTTTTAAGCCGAGACTTAAAAATTACGTGAGATTTACAACCAGTTGTTTTGGAACAGTCTTTGTTGCAAACAACATGTAGCGCCTGGATCATACTGGAAGAACACAGGATTCTTGAAGGCAGCAAACACATTTTTATGCTATTTATGAAATGAGACCTCTCATCTGCAGACCTTTGCCTCTTTTTGGTGTGTTTTGGGAAAGCTAGGCACCATATGAACCAGGGCCAGCCTGAAGATTGTCTCATAGTCTGGCCTTCCAAGAAATTAGATCCACCTCTCCCTTAAATTTCCTACCTGCGTCTGGACAAGTTGCTTTAAAAATAGTGAAGAGAACAGATGGCCTCTGTTCCGTGGTTTCTAAATTAAGACACTGAGTGCCTGCCTACATTATAGGTCTACCAAGTGCTGATAACTGTAACTGAAGTAATTTGGGAGCTGCCATTGCAGTAAAGCAAAAGGCTCTGCAGAAAGGAGAACGGGATGCTGACCTGGGTTGTCTGGAGCCTGAGTCTTGGTGTATTCCCAATTCTGCCTGTGCTGTTGGCCAAGGTATTTCTTTTGGTGTCAACTTTCTTATCCATAAAACTGAGGTAATACCTCTGTGATTTGCTTCTCAGCAGTGCTTTCAACGACAGCCTTGTTAATATTTCTAGGTTTTAATTGATAGGTAGTGTCTCCCAAGAGTGATTAATGTTACGGAATATTAGGCCCTCTATGTCCCAGCCAATGGGGCGTGCAAGTACAGAGGCTATTTTGGAGAATTCTCATTTTTATTTCATTTTTTTCATGTGTGGGCATCCTCCCTCACAGGGTTTGTGATGCGTAACTAATACTTTCTGGGTACTTTAAGTAAAATCAGTATTTATGAAGCAGCATTCTTCTTGCAGGCTGGTTCATGTTCAAAATCAGACAAACGTTCAGGCACGTGGATTTTTTCTCTGATCAGAAACAGAGCAACAGGTTTCAAGCAACACATTCTGGAAATAGTTGTGCTGGGATTAATCTAATTGTACTAATCAATTAGTCATTTTGAGAACAACAAATAGTTTGTGTCTGTGGAGCAGAGAAGAGTGTGAGCAAATGTAAAGGTAACAGGCTTTCCTCCTGGATAAGTGGGGTCGGATATCCAGAGTTAGAGTCTGAAGGAGATTATAATGGTCTGTAAGGGCATACATAATATATAACAAGTCTCAATTACGTTCATGGTTGCATATATATATGTGTATATATATATACACACACGCTACAACATATAAATATATATATATAATAAACCGTATATATTCCCAACTATACAGGGAGTAGAGTTGGCTGGGTTTTTAATTTTGTGTTGCAATGAATTGGTGGTATTACATAGCAATCAAGAGGCTCATGCAAATGTTTGGTCTGTTTTCTTGGGGGAGTGCTGCTTTTGTTTGAGCCTGCCCAATTGATTGAGAAGGAAAGTACCACTGAGGGGTGGGAACTCTGTATCACACTTGGAGATAGTCAGAATTAGTAAATCTGTCTCTTACTGGCTTTTGGAGAAAAAGATGTATGTTTGGAGCTATAAAATGAAAATTTCCATTTGCTGCCATGTGGCCTTACAGGATTTACAATTTGAGTGCCTCCTTCCCCCATATGCCTGTTTCTCTATAGGCTTTATAATAAGACTATATATATATATGCATATATCTCTATCCCGTGATGCAGTAATTGTCAGTACTCTTATTGGACTGACATCTAAGAGTCATGAAGTTTAGCAGACATACCTGGTCCACAGAGAAAGCTGGAACCCGACATAATACTCCCATTTGTCTGAAGTTCTATGACAGTATTCTTTTTTCTCCAGATTACAAATGTTTGAAATATATTTACATATTTATGTATATTTAAGGTGATTTTTTTCTTCACAAAGCTGGTATGTATTAGTACATTGTATTAATTTGTAATGTCCTATTTTTTCCAAATTTTTCAAAAAGGAAAAAATAATAATGTCATATGTAAGTCTACATGAAAACAGTCAACTGCACATCAGTTCCTACCATTAAAAAGGTGTATTTTTGTGAACTAGCTCACGCATTCTCTTGTGTTATTCATTCACACACACACATACAGACACCACACAAACCATTGCTTGGTAATTACTGATAAACAGTAATTTCTTAATTACCACTCCATCTGCAGTACTAGCTATTATATATGTAGATTACTTTATTTTTTCTGGTTTGCTCATTTTTAGTCATCCATGTCATCATCTCATTCCTGTGCAGTTCATACTGTTATGTTTCTTCTGAAAGATGAAAAAAATTCTTCAGTCAAAATTATTTTGAATCAAGAAATAACGCACTAAGGCTTTGTGTTTTCACTGCTTATATCCAGTTTTCCCTCATATATAAGGGGAATCTGGCTTGCATAGTCTGACTCACTGCTTTCCAAAAGAAAGGGAATTTAAGTAAGAGTTAAGTCTGTGAAATGTGTAAAAAAGAACAAGAAAGTTCATTTTACATAAATGCCCTACAGAAGAAGAGAGAACTGAAACATATTTTTTTTTTCTGCAGTAAGATACCAATAGGTTTTTTCTTTAGAAGCTATGAAATCAGCCACCAGTTAGTGAAAGTGGAAAACAGCTTTGTAATATGCTGGTTTAGTCCTTGGAAAGTAAGAAGTGGTTTTTGTCTGTATTGTCAGGATGTCCTTCAGAAAAGAAAAAAAATCGCATTCTGCAGTTGAAAAAAGCCTGTCCTGCATACATAACGGTATTTAACGTGTCATCTGCATTCCAGTGTATTGTGTTATATCACACTGCAGTGCAGGTGATGTGTAAAAATCCCTTAACATAGGACAATATTTTTTACTTGTCACAATTTAGATTGAATTGCTGTGCTCTTCCCAAGTAAGTCAAACCTTGGGCTAAGATTTTAAGAGCTTAGTGTATGTATTGCATATCTCTTTTTTCCTTACTCCATTTAATTTATAGGTAATTAACTAACACTCCTTTCTGGTGTTCATAGCTTATTTTTCAGAAATATGAAGATCAGCTAATAAAAAGAGGGGAAAATACAAAGCTCAACTCATTGTTACGTAGTTCAAGGAAGCTCAACCTACTCTATACATTGCAACAAGTAGTTCTGAGAAACTAAATAATATTCCTTAGATGATTAATTCAGTAAAAAAGAAACAAATGACACGTTTAGCTTTGAATAACTTAACAGGAACTTCTGTGAAACAATCTGAGCTGCACATTTTCTTCCACCTACCCATTCATGCACATTTTGCTCCCTTCCTGCCTGCGATGATTTATCTTCTCCATGGCTTTAAGCAAGCCTAGAGGAGCTTTGTGGGTCTGTAGTGCACATAAATGCAGAAAGGCAAGACAGGGAATAGGAATGAAATGTGTTGCTTTGTGAGAATATATTTAATGCCTAAAGCAAAGACGCAACTCTGCAAAAGGGCTGGGCAGAGGTGCAGAGGTGAGTATTGGGCTATCCTGAAATTATAGTCCTCCTCTTCAGAAACCCTTCATTATTTACAGCCTGTTAGAGAAATCTGGAGACGTGCCTTTGATGAAGCTGTACCGTGGCGAAAGCAGGGCTTCTGCATAGATGGGTGGTCTGTGAGGCTTGTGCTGGTGATCTCTGAAAGTCCTCTCCGTCTGCATTTTAGGAAGTTGTTGTTTTCAAGGAGCATATGGGTATGTCATCACAGTTGTGACAGTTAATCATTTTGGGGGAGAGAGATTGAGCTCGTTCTATGCTGTCAAGCTCGTTCTATGCTGTCAAGCAAAGAATTAAGGGAAAACTGGCTCAAAAAAAAAAGGAAGAGAAGAGGACAAAGGATAAGAAACCACAGTGTTTTCTCCAGTGCTGGCAGTTCAGCTATTGGAATAAAATAGGAAGAGTGTACAACTTAAAACGTGGCATCCTGGGTTTATTCTTCTGGCCTGAAGCCGAGTTCTCTGTAGCACCTCAGAGAGGCAAATCTGAGGTCTATAAGAGAGGATTTATTTTACCAAGAACTCTGTAATCAGCATGTACTCACTTGACAAACCGGTTACACTGGCATATTTCAAGATAAAATATATCCTCTTTGGCTGAGGTGGTCTCCTTTTGTCTTACGTCCTTTAAGAGAAAGACTAACCGCATGTAGGGAGGAATGGAAAAGTAAAGGTGGAAATTAGCACAGCCACTGTGTAAGTAGCACAACCTGTGGGTTCCAGTTACAGAAGTTTCTTTGAGAAGTCGTAAAGCCAGCCAGCATCACTGCCTGATCTCCATGAGATATGTCACCTGGTCAGAGCATCTCTTAGTCTGGAACTAAGGTTCAGTATAACTTTCTAAGCTGAATATTGTGGTCATTGATGGCTGTAAGACTAGTGTGTATGGGTGAGGATCATCACAAATTTTTGCCATACTAAACTTGTTCTCTGCTTGGATGACTTAAGAAGGATTTCCTTAAGGAAAAAAAAAAAACAAAACCCACCCCAAAACACCAACCCAAAACTGAATAAATACAAAATCACTAATAACATGTTTTCCTGCAACTTTAAAAAAAAAGCCCTGCTTTGTTATTCCTCCCCCTTCATTTTAAACAGCCTTCGAATACTCCTGTTTGTTTCCAACAAGCTATTCCATTATACTTTGCATATATTGAATGAGCAGATGTTTGAAACTCCAACTGGGCATGTTTTCAGTAGATACAGTTGAAACCAGCTGGAAACATTTCCATAACTAATAAGAAATAGCATAAATAAGATGGTTTGTTTTGTATTTCAGTCCTATGGTGTTCAAGTCACTTTCATTTACAGGTTTTTTGAGAGAATTCAGTCCCTAGAAGATTTCTGCATGGGATTCCTTCCCTGCGTTCCTTTGAGGATCTACTGTTTTTTTGTGTCACTCAGATTATAAACTACAGAACCTGTAAATTTTAAGCGGTTTTGGGGCATAGGGTCATTTATATGGTTCCTGTAGAGTTACAGGTTCTATATATATATGATTATATATTCTATATGTATGTTCTCTCTATATAGATATAGAATATATACTCTCTATATATTTTCTCTATATATGGTATATATATTCTATATATATATGATCAAGCAACACTGAAATGACTTCAGGATCCCTCATTGTCAGTGTCTGGGGCTGACCTACCAGAAGAATTGTCTAGCATCAGGAGATTACAAGTCTGCTAGTACAGGTGTCATTCAACCAGCAGGTCCAGTGTCTCAGGGTGTTTCATCAAAGAAAACATGCAAGACTTAATCTGCACCTGACGTCATGATTTCATCCCACCTGAAATATTTTGAACAAAATAGTCAAATTTGATCATCAGACTCACAACTAGGCCTTCCCCAGTCATCATCTATGTTATTGTTTACCAAATGGAGTGGTACAGCATATAGTTGATTGTCATGGTTAACCCCCGCCAGCAGCTCAGCCCCACACAGCCGCTCACTCACTTTCCCCCAGTGGGATGGGGGTGAGAGTCAGAAAGGTAACAGTGAGAAAACTCGTGGGCTGAGATAAAGACAGTTTAATAGGTAAATGCGCAAATGAACCAAAATAAGGAATTCATTCACTGCTTCCCATTTGCAGGCAGGTGTTCAGGCATCTCCAGGAAAGCAGGGCTCCATCACCCGTAACGGTTGCTGGGGAAGGCAAATGCCATCATTCTGAATGTCCCCCCTTCCTTCTTCTTCCCTCAGCTTTTATTCTGGAGCACTGTGTTACATGGTATGGGATGTCCCTGTGGTCAGTTGGGGTCTGCTTTCCCAACTGTGTCCCTTCACAACTTCTTGGTGCAGTGTGAGAAACAGAAAAGATCTGATGCTGCATAAGCACTGCTCAGCCATAGCTAAACCACCCCAGTGTTATTGTCAATGTTTTCATCACAAATCTGAAACATAGCCCCATACAAGTTACTATGAAGAAAATTAACTCGATCCCAGCCAAAGCCGGTACCTTGATCACACAGAATAATTTGTGATGGAGATTAGCATATTAATGGTAGCCCTGGTGCATCAAACCTTCTTTGGGTAACACTGAAGGTTCATCTGGATTTGTAAGCGTGAGTTGATTCAGAGAAGGATGGGTACACTAGATTACTATTTATGTGCAATTTCTTAAATTGCAGCAAGCATTGCACTTTGCTGATATAAGTAGACATAACGTATTCCATATCTTTATAATGCAACTGAGGACTCCTAAGAAATTTGAGTAGCTTTAAGATAAAATGTTATACAAGATGATAGGAAATGTCCTATCACCTAATAGCTCTCAGTTTCTAAGAGACTACTGTTATGTGGCAATTTATTTATTCAGAGGTATAGTGAAGGCTTTTCCAGAATGCCAGACGTCTAAAACTGGCTACATCACATAGAATAAAAACTGGATTAATAAATTATCACTGAGAAGAGAGGAAATTTTTGGATTTGTAATTTTATAGGTGAAAAGCAAGAATGGGTGAGAAAATGGCAAGTACAATTTTCCAAATAATGCTATAAATGTGACTATTTTGAACTAAAAAAAAAAAAAGAACTTACCTTTTGATTTACACATTGTTCTTGCATCTTAAAAGTGTCCTCCTCCACCCAGCTTTGGGAACAGTAGCAATGGCAGTAACACACTATAAATAGTGAATAGCTGAAATGAGCAGTTCATGAATACCTAATAGCCTGAAATTTGTTTGCATAAACCATTCAACAATTATAAAGCATATTTGCAGAAATCTGTGTATAAATGAGTCAGGAACAGAAATAACAACGAAATTAGTCAGATAGTAAGACCATAGCATATAATAAGGCCTGTTCTAATGAACATATAACTTATTTTGAACTCAGACATAGAATGTATTATTACAAATGACCAGTGCTGTGCAAGCTATAAGTGTTTCAGCACCCATCCTTTGTCCTTTGATGATGCCATCAAGTTAATATGGGTGAGCAGTAGAACCTGTTCAGAACGGCTTGTGTGTCTTTCGGGAATATTACCTGCATCTGGTCAGCTTTACCATTGAAATTGTATATTACAAGATGAAGGGCCTGTTAATCAGGTATGTCGGCACGTGATTTGCTGTGCTGAAGTCTGTACAACCCCACAAAGCATCTGTATCCCTCTGATGGTTCACCTGCAAAGGTACTGTGCTTTTTGAGAAACAGAAGTGTTGCTTTTTTGGTGGAACAATTTACATTTAACAGATTAACAGTGCTATCATATGCAGATAGGGCATTTCTCTTTCATTTCTTAAAAGCCTATGCTTGTACAAGCCCAGCTAATCTGTATTTGCAGCCAGCAGGTTTGCATGTACAAACAGACTTTCAGGCACGTAACAGGACAAATGCAAGCACATTGATGTAACCTGCTGTAGTTCCACACAAGTGTGGTCAGTCTGAAGAATATGCATCAATTGAAGGATTATAGCTGCAAATTGGAAGTGCGGACACGTGCACAGAAAGTAGTTGCTCTAATATTGAATAGTCCATTTTCTTTGCATTTGTAATACAAGTTTAGTTATGGAGGCTCAAAATAAAAATTCTCAGTAACCTACAGAGTGAAAACTCCCTGCTGAGTTTATGGAAGATACTGCAGGGCTGTGCAATTACTGCTGTGCTTTATTGTATTGTTTGATGTGTTCTTCAGGCACGTCATGTTCAGCTTGAATGGCGATAGAGCCAGAATAGTCTGCTGAGCTTAAAATACCAAAAAAAAGAGATTATTTTGAACATTTTTTTGTTTTTTTAAAAAAATATAATAGTCCATTAGGAGTACAAAGTTGCTCCCATACAAAGAGAAAGCTGCTGACCTTGCTGAGAAGGTCAAGCAATGTCCCAGCAAGAACAGTCCCTAAAACATAGGAGGAATTTTTTACTTGAGAAACTCTTATTTTCATTCAAAAAAGGTCATGCAAGGAATCAAATCACCTGAAGCAGGTGTTAAATAAATGCCCTAGTTGGAACAAAGAAGTATCCTTTCATTCAGAAGGGTCAGCTTTTCTGAAATTCTGCTTTTACCCTCTGTCCACTGCCATGCTTGTTACTGAGTTGCACCAGAGTAACTCAGAGAGATAGACTGGGTCACATATAAAGCATGTATTTTCATTTGTTCTGGAATTTTTCTGTCATATCACTTTTTGTATCCCCCAAGGTTCTTTGTCACTTATGGTGAAGACTGACATCCGTATCCTGCATCGATACGTAGACCAGCTCAGGTGCGTGAAATCAGCGGTACTACCCAGCTTTAAACAGATGAAAAAGTACATTCAGAAGTCTTCTTTAGAGTGTCTTAATCTTGAAATCTTGACTGAAACATATTCCGAGAAGATACTCCATATATGAGCGGGACAGAAACTGGAATTCCTGTTACCCAGGACATTCTGAAATTAAAAAGCAAAACCTAAAACTGTATAGAAAATATGTACTTTGAATCTTCTTCTTGTGAAGATTTATTTAAATTCAAGCTTTAAATTCAAACTAATTTCTTTTTTTCTTGAAACCTTTCAAGAGAACCTGGGTAGTCTGGCAGCCCTGTGTGTAGTTGTGACAATTGAGAACACACCTTTTAGACTGCCAGGGAATTGGCAGCTCTGCTTGTGGGTAGTCTACATCTGTATAGGTTTTAATATTTCAGCTTAACTGTGAGAAGACAAAATAATGGCAAAGTTATAAATGGTAATTAGCAATTGACTCTATAAAATACAGAAAGGGTTTGGCTGCAGAGCAGTTACTTTAGCTGAGATGAATGTAAAAGTTGTGTCTTGGAAGCACTTTTTAATAGAGTGTGGTAGCAAGCCAATAATGATTTGCGGCACGCTCCCTGTGAGTGCAGAGAAATACATGCTGACCTGCTGGTTCAATAAAGCATTCATTGTTCAAATTAGAGGTGTTCATCTGAGTCAATAAGTGGGATATTAAATAAGGAGCTTTGCAGAGCTGAGCTGAGCATTCTGCCTGATGTGGGCAGTCCTGTGAAGCTCCTCAAGAGCTGTTTGCATTGCCTGGTTCGCACCACTTGCCTGGGCACAGTGTCATCACCCAACCTGCACGGTGGTCACACCTGGCCAGATGTGCCTCTCCGTGTCCACAGTGCCCTGGTGAAGGAGGGCAGCACAGACTGGACTTGCAGGATGAGGAATGTGCTCTACTTCTTGCTCTCTACTAAGTTTAAGGGGTCTGTACATCTGTTGGACACCTGTTTTCAGGATGGCGTATGGTACTGTAAGGCAGCAGCTGGATTCATCTGTTTACAGTAACAGTTAATTTTTTCTCATTTCGTTTGATTTGGACAGAGGCAACACTTTCACATCTCAGGGGGTTGTCACATCACTCCACATCGCCATCTCAAGGCATGGAAACATGGAAGAATCTCGGCTTTCATTAAGGATTTTTCCAGGCCTTTCCTTTGTCAAAATAGCCTGAAACTTATAAATCAAAAATAGACTGATTGTAAACCTAGTGCTACTTCACTGCATGACCGGGATCAAATTTCAAAGACACAGTGTTTGTAGACACATATCTATAAAATAGATAAATGCCTAATTCTAGAGAAGTGAAATAACTGGAGAGACAAAATACTAGGAATAATCCAGGAATAATTACCTTTTTTATGTAAATCATAGACTCATAGAATCCTATGGTTTAATATACATTAAGGGGGTGGATAATTTCATTAACCCACATTCGCAAATGCTCTCCTAACTTCCTGGGGCTTGATTGTGTGAAATAGTCCATTAATGCTGTTAACCCTATGTGTGTCTGTCTGTAAAGAGGACATATGACTGCAGTTTTAAGCTCATGCAGCATGCTACCATTAATCTCGCGATCTTGGGTAACACTGCAAAGCCATGTGTCCCTCTGCAGTACAGGTAGACGTTTCAGTTCAGCGGGTTGGGTTCTCAGACTGCCTCTTGCTCCCAAGTTCAGGTCTCTGGATCTTTGCTGCTGCAGGTACTTTGTGTAGTTAGATTAAAGCCAGCATGCAGGTGCTTACCTGTGCTACGGTCACAGATCCTGGTTTGCTTGCTGGAGTGTACTGTGGAGCCAAACGTACTTAATTTGCCCAAAGATTTGTGGTAATAGCATATTTTGGTTAAATTATCCGTTTTAAAATTTGTTACTCTAGCAACATATACTATAGAGTGAAATGCCTGACTGTCATCCTATCAAATAATTTCTGTCAGGAATATAAGTAGTTGAACTACTTAGTAGGAACTTCTTTACTTTGACGGTAGTGGAGCACTGGAACAGGCTGCCCAGAGAGGTTGTGGAGTCTCCCACACTGGAGACATTCAAAACCCGCCTGGACGCCGTCCTGTGCAACCTGCTGTAGGTGACCCTGCTCTGGCAGGGGGTTGGACTAGATGATCTCCAGAGGTCCTTTCCAACCCTGACTATTCTGTGATTCTGTGATTCTGTGAATTGCTGATATTCCTGCCCAAACTGAAAATAGGCCAAGTTTGGCCCTGATATAAGTAGGTACATTTTGTTGGAAGGAGCTGAAACAAGATAAGTGTTGATATAGCTCTATATTTAGTGTAGAAGAAGGTACAAAAATAAAAGTGATAAAACAGGCTTTCTGTAATATAATGCCATGACTACATATGCCGCTGCTTTTACTCTGGAATGATTCGTATTGCTTATACATGCACATTTCTGTTGTAAAATCTATCCCAATAACCGTTTTCCAGGATGCTTATAAATGTGTAACAATCCTAAGCATTTCTCTGGAGCGTATTTGCCATTGCATCTTAGCGTCTTGAATTTTTAGGTCTCTTTTCCTTATACGACCACCTGAGGAAGCATGAGGAAAGTCTACTGTTTTGTGTCAGGTCAGGAACTGAATCACAGAGGGACTTGCTTGTAGTTGCAGAGTAGACATCTAGGAAAGCAAGGACCTGAAATCGAGTTTCAGTTCACTTTTTCCTCTAATTTGTTTCCACCTGCAAGATGAGAGGAGGCCTCTATAGTTTCTCAGTTGTAAGTACTCAGTGCCAAAAGGAAGCATCTTTAGAGTTTGGACAGCCTTCTCCATGCTTGTTGCCAGGCATGCTTGATGGGCAAACATTTTCAAAACTGCAGAAAACAAACTGTAGGTTGTTCAGTTTGTAGTGGTGCTTTTGGATAAGTTACGTTGCTCAGTCTAAACAGCACTCCGGGGGATATGAGTGTCCATGCAATATTGTACATTAATTTTTCTGATCCTATCTGAGGTGCAAAGCATATGAAAACAGTCCAGACGCGTATTACTCTCTGAATCATCAAGAGCCCCTTGCTACCCAGCAGTGAGTTTGGAGCCCCTGGCTGTGTGTTTGCCTCACTAAAGTAACCCAGAGTTGAATAACGGCACTGATGCCAAGGGAATGTTGAAACCAAGTAAGACCACAGGCTGCTGCTCACAGCATTTTAGGAAAACTGCACAGGAGACCATTCTTCAAACCTGCTGCTCGCTAATTATGTAGCAGTCAAGAGCAAAGAAACACCTGCATTTGGAGTAGAAAGCAATAAAGTTTTGAAAGCCTGTGATGGCCCCAGAGCTTAAAGGGTCCTGTGTTTGATCCCAGAGCAGGTGTTTACCTGTGAAGATTTACTTATTGACCGTGTTCTTTACCTCCAGTTAGGTGGTCAGGTAATGGAATATTTCATTCCCCTTCGATTTTTGCTTTCTGCTGCTTCTCACATGCACTGAATCTGTCCAAAGTTGGGGTTTCTTGCTTTCATTTTGCTCTCTGGCAGGGCCACTAAAAGAGGTTGAATGTCAGTGAGTTTCAAGAAATCCCTAAGGGCTCTAGTTCTCCACTCATTTACGCCACTGTCAGAGCACTATGGCATTACTGACCTGGAATCATTCCTGATTGACAGAAGGGGAGAATCAAATTCTGCCTGTCCTGTAGCTCTGAATGTTACTGATACTTGCATTTTGATGTTGCTGGAAAAAAATATAATACTGAAAAGTACATCTTTTCTTTCAGGTGATTAAAAAAAAGGGGTGGGGTGGGGTGTTGTTTTTTAAGCATGTGTCTTCCTCACTAAGAATTTGAAGGTAGTTTCATGTCCCTTTTGAAGGTTTATGTATTATGACTTTTCATTTCCATATGGTGTAAAAAAACAAAACCCAAACAAAGCCTCCACTAAAAATACCACGCAACCTCCCTCAAAATGTTCTGCTTGATATCATCTGTGTCATCAGTTTGGAAACAGGTAGTGACTTAACTTGGAAACTCTCATTCATTTCATAACCCCTGAGATGACGAGTGTTGTAGAAGAAATACATTTATAATTGTCATCAGTGTAGGATTTCTCTAGGGTTTGTGAGAATATTTGCAAACCAAATAGTTTCATCGCAAATGTATTAATTACCTTAGCAACATAAAATCATGCATAATTTGCTTATGAGCATTTTCCTTTCTTGCTTGCTTAAGCATTCAAATTCCAGGACAGCTGCAGTTGTCTTTCCTGAGCAAAATACTCCCTAGGTCTGCATTTCTTGTGAGAAATGACACATGTTCCCCAAGAGGACATGGGTCGTGCCTGGATTGTTACAGACTGCGATTTGAGAAGGGAAGGAAAGGGAAGGGCTAATCCTCTCAGAGGTTTAACCAAACAGGTAGACTTTTGCATCAATAGACCATTCTGTTAGATACATCTGAATCAAGTTAAAGTTAAACCTTTTATGCTGTCTGTGGCTGGGGGTGTTTGACCTTTGCGTCACTTTTTTGTTCTAAGCAGTATGTTACACTGCTTTGATGCGCCCATCCTACATGCAGAAACCTTTTTCCAGTACAGTTGCTGAACAGTGTGTCAAAAGGAAGCTATCCTGGCATAAACTGAACCAACATAAGTAGCAATAGACAAGGGCAGAACTTGAGGAAAAATAGGAATTTAGCACCTTTTTCAGATGTCTTTCCTATATTCCGCCTCTTGTGTGTCTTATCTATACATTTGTAGTCATTTTGCTAGATGCAGATGTTTTTCTGTTATAGTA
>VZSZ01001251.1:0-23487 GCA_013398815.1 Ibidorhyncha struthersii | reverse complement strand
ATGTTTTTCTGTTATAGTAGCTGTCTCATGTTAAAGGAAAATTACTCCTTACGGTATATTTGACTTGTGTGTCTCACATCAACTTATTCTCCTAGGAGATCTAGAAATGCTGTTCATACATATTTTCTTGTGATGCAGCTGGAATTTTCTATGGTGAGCATAGAAATAAATTTTTCACTTTTTCCCTCCCCACTTTTAACCAGGTAGACAAGAAAATTGTCCGAACAGAAATTGGAGTTCTTCTTCGCCTTTCTCATCCAAACATTGTAAGTTTAGCCTTGTTCTTTCACCCCATGTTTGTACCATTGGGGTTTTTTTGTTAATTCTTTCTGTTCCTGAGAGATGACTGTTGTGGTTCACTTATACAGACCTCGGAGAGTCCTGGATTAAAGCTTTGGGTTCTCCTCATGAGCACGTTAGCAGCTCATTATGGAAGACTGTTGGATTATACTTACCTTTTAAAATAAATTGTTGATGTTGTGACAGAGTTGAGCGAGGAACTATGCAAAAGAAGTTCTGTAAATGAAAGGGGAAGTTATTGTTGTCAGTCCTTGGAAGGTGGGGATGGTCTTACATTCAGTTATTCTGAAAGGCTGTCAAACAGGTGTTGACAAGCATGAATGAAAGCAGCCTCTTTAAACTCCTCTGTTACACAGAGGTTGCTGAGGTGTGAGAAGTATGAAAATAACAAAAAAAAGGGAACACAAAAGAGATAAAGCTAGCCAAAAAAAGGGGGGTTGGAGAGACCATACGCAGTAACTTGCTCAACTGCCAGGTAAATGACGCACCACAGTTGGTACCGTCCTGTGCTTTACTGACTGTGTTCTGTTTCCTGTTGTTGGCCCTGTGATATGCTCAGCGAGAAGACAAATAAGCAAAATGAATTCTTTTTGTTATCTTTACCAGATAAAACTGAAGGAGATATTTGAGACCCCTACAGAAATCAGTCTTGTTCTGGAATTGGTCACAGGTGGAGAACTATTTGACAGGTAAGTTACCTGTACACACCTCGCTTGGTACCTTCCCCAAGGATGTTAACAGATTTCTTCTCTGCAAATAATCCCCCTGTTAGTAATTACTGGAATTATTTCATCAGAATACGATTTATTCACACGAGTAAGTATCTGCAGGAATTGGCTTAAAAATGTGTTTGGAAATGTGATTATCATGAGATTTTTTTGGAAAGGATACATGAGTTGAAAATGGAGGAAATCGTCAGTAAATTCTGAAGAGCATACAGTATTGAAGGAAGGTGCTCAGCAGGTGCCTAGCATCGGAGTGCACTAGAGCAGACAAAAGGCAGGAAAACCTGGCAAAGTTGCATTGAGAGGTCATCATAAAATATGGTAGGTGGCAATAAGCCTGCCAGGAGGACAGCATTATGTCAGATACAAAATTGGTAAGCAGAGTAAAAAGAAATTCTCTTTGGTATTCATTGTATTTATAAAATCTCTGGTTTTGTTACAAAGGTTCTGCGAGACAACTGTTGAGTTCTGAAAGTGTTGCTTAGAAGATGGCACATGCTTGTGGTGTAGGTGCATATGCATAAAGTGAAATAATTCTGTAATATTGTTGGGGCGATATTTTACTGGTAGGGATTTGGTTTTTCAGAGCAAGGGAAGATACAAAAAGCGTTTGATACTGGCTTGAGTAAATCAGTTAATTCACTGGTGTTGGTGGTTTCTGGCTCGTATAAGGACAGGTTTTCTGATCTTCCCTCTTCTGTAATGAGAGTTTAGTAATTTAGAGGACTGTTACCGCAGTCTTTGACTTGAGAAAACAAAATCATACTTTTTTTTGTACCATGGTCATAGCTACAACCTTGATATGAACTATTTCTGAAGAATAACAACAAAAGCAACTCCTCCTGTAACATCTTTACTTCAACAGAAGAAAGGTGCATACCCTCTGAATACTCAGCCAAAGCGATCAGGAGAAATGTGCTGCAAGTTAAACAAACAGTGAGCGCCCAGTCCTGAGCTAGAGAGGACCCTGCAAAGATGCCTTACCTTTCACATAGCCCTCTATATATCCACGTGGTTTTAGACTGGGTGGTTTTCAGGAAGGCTGAATAGTCTACAGGAGTCTTTAATGAGAAGAGTTTGCAAAGAGAAAACACAAATATGCCAGTGAAAGCATTGGTTCCTGAGCAGCAGCCATCTGTGTGGTAGAAGAACTGAAGATAAAAGACTCTATGGGATCCAGGATGGGGAACTGCATTATTTGATGGAACTAGGATTTAATACTACAACATTTCCCACATTCTGTAATCTATACTCAGCAGTGATTATGGGATTTGAGCTCTCAGATTGATCTTTCCTAAAAATTGTATGCTTTATCCAGTAGTTTGGCTAGGACGAGCTGTCTGCATTGCCTGACCAGAAGCAAAGCCATTTGTTTAGTCACTTAATAGAATTGCGGTGCCCCCATGTGATGCTATGAATGAGCACTAATACTATAGAGGTCTTGCAAGTTCAGCATCCACCTTTTCTCCATATGCAACAGAATGGGAAACTTCGGCAATTCAGTCCTGTCTGATCTGTGATTTGGAAAAAAAACAACCAATGAAACAAAAACATAAAAGGCTATTTTCAGCTGTTAAACTAGTGATAGGAGTATGAATTCACTCTTCAACCTTAAATCAAAAATAACTTAATGGAAATATGCAGCCAAGATGTTTTGCATTAGTCAATCCAGTTCAGCATTAGCTGTCCCTTTCCTCGCTTTCAGCTGGGCTGAAGGATTGACACTTGCGTTGTGCTATACAACAGCTGTCCTCTAAGTTTTAGTGAGGGTAAAATTAGCTTTCTGCCTTAGGGCAGACTTCCCCTCTTCATGCTCAATCTTTTCAATCCATACATCTTTTTACCATGCATGAAGGAAACATCCTGACTTACAGAGAGGCCTTGTGCACTCTTTCCTCTTTGCTTGTGTGACTCCCATCCCAGGAGAAAGCAAAACGACCATGGAAAATCTCCAGTGGGGTTGTGTCAGATGTGGAGGGAGACCTGTGACCCTGTCTTGAGATCCACCCTATGGCTGTCCTGGAGGCAAGATCCCGCACAGAGGACATGTGGGCAAGCAGGACTCCAGCATGGCCAGGGAGCACCCCTAGGGTTTGGAGGACCTTATGTGCTTGCTGCACAGCTACCTGACTTTGTAAACCACTGTCCATACACAGGCAGCAGAGCAACTTTTGTACCTTGGAGGAGTTACTCTTATGCCTCTTTCAAATTAGTTGTCAGCAGATGATACGACTAGATCTGTTACACAGCCTCATCTGTTCTCCTCACTGTAAACATCATCATTGCTGTTACTGTTACTGCTACTGCTAATTCTGGTAATATGCCGGTACTTTTTATACTGACTGTTTTATTGGTCTAGTTTTCTGCCATCACAGATGTCCATTCTTATTTTGAATAGCATTTGAGCTGCAGATGAGTAAGTTCTTTCACGTACACATTCCCCTTATCGTGAAGATGATTTTATAAATATCCAAGATCTGATTAGTTTTCTAGAATTCTATTAGCATTGTTGGTGTGCTGCTGGTTTCATGCCACTCTAACATAAAAGTTCTGGGTAACAAAATTATTCACTTCCTTCACCATATTTAATATTTCTGTCAAATCATCCACGTTATTGCTAAAATGAGCTTTCATTATGACTGTTTTTCAGTTGTGTTACCGAAAAGGAGATAAATTCAAACAAAAATATCAGTTACACATCTGAATTAATACAGCTGAAATCAGGTTGGTTTTGGTTGTATTTTAGAAAGAAATCGGTTCCCCAGACTTCATAAATTACATTGTAGGTCGTATGCAGACATTCAATATCCTGCCATCCCAAACACAATAAATACAATTCTACACTGAATTGGAGAAGTTTGTTTAAATTCGAATACTTATTGCCAGTTTACATGATGGTTTTTGCCGACCCGGTAGGCGAGCAGTGACAAAGAGCTTTTGAAGTAAGACAGACCGATGGATGAACTGACCAAGACACAGAGAAAACTGCAGTAGATCTAAATTAACTGATAGTCTAGTTCTTACCAGATGCTGTGTCTCTAGCCCAGTGCAGGCACATAGGACTTTGACATTTGCTTGGTCCGCCTCTTTTGTTCCGGTATATTTAAAACACACATGCATGGTTGAAGTGCGTTTAAACCAGCAGTGTTTTGACAGAGTCCTGGGGGACGACCGCTTGGTACGGCTCTGAGTGTCCCAGCAGCGGTGTGCCCAACAGCAGGCAGCCGTGTTTCTTGCGCTGCCACAACACTGAGGGCAGGCTGCCGTCGTACTGGTCCTCACCGGGGCAGGAGCTAGCTGAAAAACAAAAACTCGGAATCAGCACAGCTGTTCAAATGCCCAGCAGAGTGATCACTCTAACATTTGAACAGTCTTTAAAGGACAGCATTTCCACTACACTTGTGGATGGGAAATTTCAGGACTGGGAGCAAAGTGGCAGGCAAAGATCATTTTTCACCTGTCTCATATCTTCCTTCTTACATCGTCTTCTTATGAAGAGCATTGCAGAGCCATAGTTCAGATCATGTCTTTTTACGTGAGAGGTCTGAGTGATGGAAAGACATAATGAAATTTGGGGTTGTTAGGTTTTTGGATGACATCGTATTGTGCATAGAGAATAAAATAATAAACCTTATCTGGGTACTTTTAAACAGCATATTTATAATCAAAAATCTTCTCTCCATTTCAGTTCTTCTCTGTTTAACAGGAGAAAGCTAGAGGCAGAGTTGATGGAATTAGCCCTCTAGGTGCTTTCAGCTGGGACTGAATCTGAGCTCAAATAAATCAAATCAAACATTTTAATATGGATTGAAGATCACAGTGGAAAAAAGAGTTTAAATGCAGTGCCCATGAGGGAATGTAGCATGAATTGACATCACAAAAACTGATGTAGTTTTCCTGGAAAAAAAATAAACTCATCTCATGTATATAGGCAAATTGTCAAACTACTTGTTTTTTTAACACATTTTTATTAATAATCACTAAACCATAAACTGTTCAAATATTTGATTAGATAAGTAGACAGTTGCCTCACTTTTTTGTGTTAACCCCTTTGATTATTATGTCTTCAATTTTCTTTATCGTTCTTCCCTTTTAGAATAACGATGATTCTTCTTAAGCTTGGTTCAGTCATATTTTTCTCTTTCCTCTTCCTTTTGCCCTCTGTCCCTTCATTGCTCTTTACTTAAATGTAATTTCTTGGTACTGTTAACTTTGACTTTATTTTCTGTTGCACGGTGTATTTCATCAGATTCTTAGTCACTTTCTTGATCTGGCTTTGCTTCTAACAATTAACCTCTTCATCGTTACAGGCAGTAATAGGTCTTGCAGTGCAGTGAGGTCTGATATCTGTGTTTTATGGGCTAACTTTTTTTGAAGTTGGTCTTTTCCAGTCAGATTTTATTCATATCTATTGCCTCTCAGCTGAATCACCAATATATGACTTTCCCAAATATTAATTTCAGCAAAAAAGTCATCTCTTCTCTAACTTCATTTCAGTCAGAATACCTGCAGATTGATAAGAATAGTTTTTGTTAGACTCTTTCTTTTTACAGCTTCAAATGATTATGTCAGTCCATACATTCTCCTTGTCTGTACTTTGGCATCTTGACCACAAACTCTTCTTTTTCTTCCTTCATCTTATTAATAACTGCACCAAACATTGTCTAAAAATACTGCTTATGGCTGACAGTCTCTTGACTCACTTAATTTCAGATTTCATATAATTTCCTCTGAAATATAGATTCAAACTGATATGGTCTTCTTTTATGGATTGTACATTAACAAAAATATTAATTATTTGTTCTAAAGAACTCGCCTTTTTAAGAGATGCGGGAACGATTACCTCTTATGGACAAAATTTCCTGAAGCATTCCCAGGCTTCAGGGACACTTTCTTGTTTCTGCTTATGGAAATTAGAATTGCTAAGGGACATCAAAAAGACTCAAGGAATTAATCAGCCACTAAAGTGGGGGGTCTTTTATGAATTAGTGGCAGAGTAGCATCTTTTTTTTTGTTTCTGAGCTCTGGTCTCACTATGTGGTGGCAGTCTGTCTTCTGAACAGGGGTCAGAACAGTCCTTTGGACTCTATTTCACATGGGCAAGTTACAGTCTCCCAACTCAGGACTGGCAAAAAAACCAAAGAGATCTGACTTGACTACACCAGCTAGGCCCTATTCTCTGAAATCAGAAGACAACACACAAGTTAGCTCTGGTAAAAGTGCTCCTTGATGTTGTAATAGCTCATTTAGTGTACCTTGATTTCAGCTGCAGTAAGGAAAAAAAACAGTAATTTAAGAATAAAGAAGTGTGCGTTAATGCTCATTTGTAGCCTTTCCAATGTAATTTGGTATTTCCTTCCTGTACAGAGTTGTAATAATGCCTTTAGACTTTTTTGAGGTCAGCGCCTTATTTTCCATCCCTGGACAGAATTACTCTTAAGTCAGTCAGTATCTATTGGCTACAACATTCTCTTCAAGATGAGGGACATAAATGATTTTTTGTAAATGTTTGTGCATAGGATACTACTTATGGTGTGATCAGTGTATGCAATTAGAATTAGGTGAAATACCAGGCGCCAGAGGGAAGACACTTACAGCTTTATAAATGACTAAACGACTCAAGCAATGATGATGGTGCAATTATAATACTGGCTGGCTTCCTGCCACTCTCTAAATGAGAACTGATGTGACATTAAAGCTTGCCTGGTTCTTAACTCCACTGTGGAAGGCTTTTCACTTAAAACATTTTCATTTGAAATGTCCTCTTGCCTTTTGTTATTGCTCGAGATAACTTTGCAGGAGTTGTTAGCATGCGTAAGTCCTCGTTGGGACCAACCTGTACGTTGCTAGCCCACTCTGGGAACCGGGCAAGCTTTTTGGAGGTAAGACGCGTCAATGCCTGTGAAGTGCTTTAGTTTGTTAGGTATTGTTAATATGAAGATTTCTTGTGATTAGAGCATCTCTGACATACGTATTCTCAGTTTTCTGCCACAGCCTCACTGTTGTAATATAGACATACATGGTCTGGGTGCCAAACAAACTAGGAGAGGTACACCTGTTAAAGTAAATAGGAAGCTGATTGAGCCTTGGCTGATTCCCTCAATTACTAAGCAATTTAGCTTTCATGTTTGTTTGAAATGCAGAAGGTTTTAACGGCTCTGTGCAGGTGACAAGTTGAGGTATATATACCTACAGCCTATATAGCTGTAGCCTACATATATGTCTACAGGAAATCTCTGACCCGAGAACCAAGGATGTGTCTGCTATGCCTGGATTCAACATCCTTCCTGAAATTATAAAATCAGTTAGGATGTGAGTACCTTGTACATTTTGTTTCTCGTTGCTTTTTCCATGTACATTATGACAAGAGTATAAAGGGAAGCCAGAATGTTTCAGGACGAAGTGAGCACCAAAATGCTTGTCCTAAATTATGATTAAGTTGTGTTTTTGATGAAAGCCAGAAAAGCAAATCCTTTTTTAGATAATGTACTTCTCAGTTCAACGTCACACTTTAGCTGCTGGAGTAAGGAATGTATCACATATCCACACACTGTAAAGAGATGCCGAGGTGAAAAAAGGAGGACTGGAACAGGTGAACCTGAAGTAATCTTGAACTGAATAACGATAATGTGAATACTCCTGCAAATTGTGACATAGAGGGATATACGCACAATATGGCTAATATCAGAATTTGATGGCCATTTGTTTGACTCTTACTGGGAAGTAAGCGATATGCCAGAGTGAGCACCGGGGCAATGTGTTTAGAACATCAGGGCAGCTACAGCTGTGCTGCTTTGGCACGGAGGGCTGGAACGGGCAGGTTGTTCACCTGAGCTCAGGCAGTATCCTACAACTGTCATTGGGGTTCCAGGGTTTTGGGTGTTGTTTCTTAAACACCTCTGTAATCTTCTTACATAGGCTATTCCGGTGGCTCTCCAGACTGGTAATTAGATTCAGCTTCAATATTAGGAATAACTTTCTTTCTGCAAATTTGGCAAAAATCTGTTTGCCTTGTCCCCAGCAGGTAGAGAGAAGGTGATTACTTCCTTCTTTCTAGCAAATTCTCTCACAGTGCAGGACTGCAGAGGACTATATATTCGCAGTCCCTGCAATCTTTTGTTCCCAGTTGTGTTTTCTATGTCTCAGTTACTGTCTGTTGAACTTCATAGAACCATAGAATCATTAAGGTTGGAAGGGACCTTTAAGATCATCGAGTCCAACCATTAACCTAACCTGACAAAACTACTTCTAAACCATATCCCCAAGTACCACGTCTACCCTTTTTTTAAACACCTCCAGTCATGGCGAATCCACCACCTCCCTGGGCAGCCTATTCCAATGCTGAATAACCCTTTCAGTGAAAAAAATTTTCCTAATATCCAACCTAAACCTCGCCTGGCTTAACTTGAACCCATTTCCTCTCGTCCTGTCACTTGTCACTAGGGAGAAGACTTCCTCCACATTCCCACACCTTTCTTATAACGTGGCATCCTTAGCTAAAGAAATCCAATGGAAGCCTCACGGGTTCTTGGCAGGGCAGCTTCACCAGTGCCTTCAGTGCTGCTCTTTTCCCCTCCCCAGGCTACTGCCTCCTTTGCAAGCTGCCAGTGATCCTTCTCTTTGCCCCCTCCCTGGTGCTCACCAGACGGGAGCTCTGAAATGCTGAAATAATTCAGTTTTTGGTGTTGCCTGATGCAGTCATTTACACAGAATTTTTTCTTTGAGAGAGAAGTTTGAGCTGGTAGTTCATGAGCGTTGTGGTTTGACAGTCCAGGGGTCCCCACCCCTGGAAGCAAAGACTGCTATTTTTAAAAATGTCTACTGAAATTAAGCTCCTGAAAGATGAACCTGTCTTTTTGAAAATGGTGGGCACGGAGCTGTTCATACTAATTTCACTGCAGACACCTGGATGATTGCTGCTTTTGAAGGTGTGGCCATTTATTTAGTCTTTCCCAGGCTTTTGACGTATAATTCCTGATTTTCCTACAAGATTTTTCTCCTTCTGTGGGTGCTATAGAAATGCTGATTAGGAAGTAGAAAGAAGGTTAAAGAGGGGAAAACCGTAGTATAAGATACAAGAAATATACAATCTTTCTGTAGTGTCCTGCATGCCACTTTTATCCGAAAGAGCCTCGTACTTAATAACAACGGAGGGAAAATAGTTTTCCTGAGTGACTGCAATGTTGCATTTAATTTCTAAACAAGGTATTGAAGAAAAAACACCTAGTTTGTATGACTTGGAGTCAGATCCAAACCCAGTTCTGTATTTCCCATTATCCTTCCTCAGATTACAGGCAGGCAGTTTGAGTCGTTAGCAGCAGTAACAGGTAGTCTGCACTGAATTATGAAAATGGTTGTAAAATAAGGGAGAATCAGCAAATTGAATCAGAGCTACTCTTTTTATATTTATTACTTTTCAATGCTGTAGTATGGAAAGTACATAAATATTTAGAGAGAAACGTTACTTTTTAACTAAACAAGTGCATCAAAGCGACAGTCAGTTGGAATCACCTTGGTACAGGTATGAGCCAATAGGTCAGTGATTCATTCATTGAGAAAGTGTTCCTTGTGGAAACGTTTTTGCTGTTGAATAGAGTGATGTCATTTTCTTTTCTCGTTTCTGATAACTTTCAGTCTCACTTTACCATGTAGAAATCTTTCCATTTCATTTTAATGAAATATGAGAATTTACATAAGAATAAAGTAAATATGTACAGAAAAAAATCTCCCTGACAACCAAAGCATTTTAGATAAATTAACATTTATTATACAGAACCAAGTATTTTAAAAAATTGTTAGCACATACTGGTATTGGAACAGATCTTGGATTTATATAGGCCAGTGTCTTGCCTGAGACTGTACATGATGTAATGGGATGCAGCCCACATGTAAGATGTGGTACAAAAATTCTGAATAAAAGCCAGCTAGAGGCAGAATGAAAATGACCCTAAAAACAGTGATGTCTTTTTTTGATATTGTGATATTTATAAAGAATGATCTGAAAGCAAATACAGACACAGCATGAAGAAAGTAAAGAGAAACAATGTTGGAAACTGATAACGTAATACAAAATTTTACTGTTTTGGATGGCTAAATAGATATAGCAGGCCTTTTGCAAGCTGCGTTATATGTTTCTAGATTCACCTAATACTGAAATGCAACCAGCTCCACAATGTGGAGAAATAGTATTTATAATAGCAATATTTAATGATGGCTAGATATTGCAAATTTTAGAGTAACTGTTTAGATTGATTAGCATAAAACTAAGTGCACTTCCCAGTCTGAGATAAAGGGAAGCAAGACACAGACTGTACCTGCTCAGATTTCAGGCGAGGTTGGAGGATGGATAGGGTGACCCGTGTGGGAGGGAAGCAGGGAAGTAAAGCTAAGAATAGGAGAACTAGGCCATTTTGAGTGTGGGGGAGGAAAAAGTAAGTTTGTTAAAGTGGGTAAGACTTCAAATTTTATTGATCACAAGGAATCAAGAAAACAGGTTGTTTTTAAAATTGCAGGAATAGTTGTTGCACTGGATTTCCATATGCAAGAAAAAAAAAAAGAGAAAAAGAATTTGGGTTCAGGGTCAGGGAGCCGGTAAAGTACCCATTTCTTGTACCATTTGGTTCGTCCTCTGCATTGTTTCTTATGTGTTGCTGGGTGGTTTTGATTCCTTTTTTACCACTGCAGCTGTGCAAGCACAGTTTCTCTTGCCAGATTTGGAAAGATCTGGCCCTCTGTTTTGTTACTCATTGAAAAATCAAACCTAAAGCCTATTCTTTTCATGATGAAATATTCACGTGTTTGTTTTTGTAGAAGATTGATTGTTTCCACTTGCTGCCTAACATGCTTGTCATTAATCCCCAGATACATGTATTCTAGTCAACTGTAAAATTGTATATCAATATAATTTTAATACAGCTCTGAAAATTGATTCTAAAATGACACGTTGGGATTCCCCCATCTCTTTCCTCATTGATTTTCAGATCAAATGTGTTTAGTTTTGCAGGACTGCACTATTCCTTTTATTTTTTTCCTACCAATAATAAAGTTCTGCAGAGCAAGTGTGTCCACTACCTACCTCCCTGTACTGTGATACCCCACTGCTTTCAGTGGTTTCGTACAGATGTAATGAATGAAGGCACAGTTCCAAGTCCTAAGAATGTCCCAAAAGGAGTAAAATCCAGTGCATGGTCTTCCCAAATTATACTGCAGGCTGCAGAAATAGGGTGAGTGCTGGTAAGAATTTACGCATCTGCAGATGTAGACTCTGATGAAGATGTGCATAATGGAAATACTCTAAGTAACATAGCAAGTATTGCACTTCTGTGGTAGAGAGAGGCTACACTGAAAACCATCTGCAAAACTAAAGGATTTATGTTGCCAGAAAACTTGCAGTACTCAGAGGGAACAGAAATGCCAGAAAAGCTGGGTGGAAGTTGGCAAGCATTACTGCAAATTATTAAACACGTGTGTTTGACGATCACTTGGAAGTTGCCAAATTTCAAGTACCTGCTGTGTATAAGAGAGCGTGCATCACAAGAAATACGTTATACCATTTCCACAGTCTGGGTGGTGTGACACTAAGCGTGGTTCTGCTCGGAACTAGATTTTTTATAGCTCCATTACCTGAGGAGCCCAAGGCTTTTCCACCTCTGAGCTTCAGCAGCAGCTTTGGTGGGGCGGCCGTGGGCTTTGGTTCAGGGTGCCCAGTGGGGTGGGCTGTGCTGGGTGACTGGATCCTGCAGGCAGGCAGGGGTGCGTTTGGGCACCACAGGGAGCAGGGCTGTTTCCAAGGGGCATCTCTGTCTCCGGCAGTAGTGGGAAGGAACATCCCTGCTTCTCTGTATAGGAAGAGGTGGATGTGTCTCAAATATGTTCACACGTGCTTGGAAAGACAAGTTTATCAGGTGGTGTTTCAGACCTGTAGCTTGGTGTCCATCAGTACATAATACTCTGTTAGATGTGCCCTGTACAAGTGTAAACAACTGAATCAGCGTATTTCAATAAATGTGTACACACAAGCATGAAAATGTGATTCTAAACAAATGTGATTAGAATACAAATCTTATTTCGTCTACGTCACATTTTTGCTTCCTTTAGAATGTCATCTTTGATTTCAAGTGCTGTCTTGAATTTCCTGGATGTTTGCAGCACCAAATTCAGTGTTTTTACAAGCTTTTTTGTTCTTTGACTTTAAGTATTTCTGTATCACTTCTTCTGGATTCCCTGCTGTCTTCTTCACAGTTTTTCTCTCCAGCACTCTTGGCCTACCTGGCTCTTCATTTGCATATCAAAGAGAGTATTTAATTAGTTCCTTATTATTGCTGTTCCTGTCTTTCTGTCCTCTCCACGAAGGTTTAATCTTTCTTCATCCATGCTTTTCTGAAAGATCATTCTGTAAATTAGGTATAAATAATTGGGTTTGCTTCCATCATAACAAAATAAGACATTTCTGCAGGTTTCCTTCCCATTATGGAAAAAAGAGCAATGAGTCATTGTTAATCTGCAGGTTGAAATTGAAAAATCCTTGTAAAGAAGCTTCATTGGTCTCAGGTAGGAGTGTTGTTATAATAAAGCAAACTGGTACACCTACCATTTGTCTTATGTAAACTATTGAAGGGCGGATGCAAAAAATAGATATGCAAATGATCGCCGAGCATTATTACAGACCTAAACTACAGGATAATCTTCTTTCAATACTCTTCCTAACTGCCTAATAGCCAGGTTTTAGTTTTAAAGCAGAGTGCCCTTAGAGAGAAATTTTAATGTTTAGCAAGAAGTATGTCTTTTTTCATTTGTTGCTGTTACAGAAGGTTAGGTTTCTTACTTTCTTTATTATTATTAATTAAGAATTAGATTTGTATTCTGAATAAGTCTGGGTTCCAGACTTCTGAAAAAACAGAGTTAACTGCATGTGACATAAGATGTAATTGGGTGTGCCAGTGCATGTTATTCACATGTAACATCAGTGGATGAGTCACGTGCGTTGCACAATAATTCTACAGTTGGTTTCTATTGCTGCCCTGAAATATGGGCCCACACTTCATTATACTGATTTATTGTAAAGTGCAAATTCACAATGGCTTCATCTTCAGTGTCTGTGAGCTTCTTCTGTTTCATGTTTAATGTAAATAATGAGGGCAGTATCCTGTGCTTACCAACATACAGTTGTCTAAGTCAGGGTGGGCTGGTTTCTGCATGCTGTGATCAAGAGGGTAGTCTTGAGCATCTCTTTGATCTCTCTTGTTTCCAGCTGTCAGGTAATTGGTGGTTTTCTTTCCTGCATTGGTCAGGCATGGACAGGAAGCTAGGAACCTCATCTCTTCTTGGATTTTGTTGAGGGGAGGAAAATACAAAGAGGTTGGCTGCATTTAAGAGTTGTCTTCCCTCCCCCCCCCCCGCCAGTTTTATCTGTTTGAAAAAGAAAGGATAGAACAAATATTGGGTTACCATACTGTAAAATTAGAAAGGGACGAAGGGAGAAATGTAAATGGAATTTTAATTGTATTGCCGCGTATTTCTCTGATCTTAGTCACGTATGTTAGAAAATCAGAGAATTTGAAATCCTTTTGAAACCGTAAAACCTTCTGCCTCACGCATTTCTGAAGTCAGGTGTGCAAGGTCATCCTGCAGCTGTCGGACTCAAGGCTTGGGCAGGGTGGCCCGTTCTCAGGCCACCTGTATGCCTGAGCAATACTGGAATTAAACCCGGCTTGCTCCTGGCAGCTCAGCCTACATGGAGCACTTCCCCAGCAGCAGCCCTGCGATGCCTGTCTTTTTCCTGTGGTGCGTTCTGGAATATATCCCCAAAATTTTGAAAGCAGAGGGTCAAACAAGTACAGCAGGCTTTCTGGTTTTACTACTTTGTGACCCAATTTGAAATTTGGTTACAGTCTCCTGTGCCCTACTAAAGATTGTAAGCTTAACAGAGTGATTATGTGAATGTCTTTAATACATGGAATCCCATAAAAGAAGGACAGTGTTTTAATGTGCCTCTGGTGCCATGGTTGGAGGAGCAAGTTAAGGACCCAAAATACCCGCAGAGAATGGGGGAGGTGGGATGAGGGCGCGAGGTTTGTATTCTCAGAAATGCTTATGAATGCTACAGACAGGAGCCTGCTGGCTGACACTACATACTTTATTTGAATTAAAAAGGAGGAGGAAGCCAAACCAGTACATTTGGGGGAACAAAAACCCAAGCAAGACGGTCAGTGGGGCTCAGGTCTCACCATGTGATCTACCAGAGGAGGATGATTCAGCTTGAAATAGCTAAGGAGGAATCTTACTTTCAAGCATGACATAGCTTTTTATTGTGTAATTTAGAGACTAAAAGCCTAACATAATGTCTCACTGAATAAAATTTGCTTCGTTTTACCCTTGTGGTGGTAAGTTCAAGTAAAGCTCTCCCTGATGACAAAAGCAGAGGAAGGGCTGGAGGTATAAAAATGCAAAGAAGGTAAAGCAATGTGTATGGGATGGTAGCTGAAGAGCTGCCAGAATAAAAAAACCTTCAAGAAATAAGGCCAAATAATTATGCAGCCAAGAAATCATGGTGAAATAGAAGTGGTGCTTGAGAGGGATTGCTTGCTGTTACTGATTCCACATGAATAGACTTAGTTATTTGTGAACACAATGGGTGTTAAGGTAAAGTAATTGCAGCTGGTTAGGAATATCCCTGAATAGACTATTTTCTGCAATGCCATGCTTGTTACTTCTCTTTCTGGTGGATTATTATCTTTGCATTGTTTCTTACTCTGCTTAATCTTCTATTGAGTATGTAGTAATGCTTTTCATATGTACATTAGGCAACACCTTTCCTGTCAGCATTTGTAAAGCTCTAAGGAGTTGCATTGAAGGTAGCTCAATGTGAGTCTGTTATTTCCGAGAAGAGAAGTGATTACAAGATACTGCAAAACAGAGGAAGTGGGGAGAAAGGAGTATACCCTTCTTGCCACAAGCAGAGTCTGCTTCTGGACACTGAGGCAGAAGGTCTTTCCAGCGACTTCAGACGTTATAGGCTTCTTGCTCTCCTTCTTCATGGGGATTTTAGAGCATTGTTTTGTGAAACTGGCTTGTGTGCTCACAGGAGATCATTTTATAAAATGTCTCACAGGCACCACAGACAACATCTGTCTATGTTTTCTTGAGCTTTGAAATATTAATATGGTTAAAAATCGAAACTTCAGGTCAAAGATCTGACCTTTAAGGTAAATCTCTGAGGGAGAATTATTGTAGTTCACAAATACTGCGTGTAGTTAAATACAATAGTAACAAGACTGTTGGTTGTCTTAAATGTAGCATTAGTAAGTGTTAATGGTAAATCCTTCTTTTATTAACTTCATATACGTCATTGTGCAAATCTGTATCTTTTGATGGCTCTGTTTAACTGAACTGTGCATTTATATGTTTCATTCTGCAATGGCAGTTCTTGGACAATGTACGATGCAAATCCTGAGCCATCCCCCAGACCTTGTGCCCCTGCTGGTGTTCTTCTGAAAGAGTCACAGCAGCACAGCTGGGCTTTGGGAGGCCAACCCAGAAATCTGCATTAACCCTTGCTGCCCTTTCCATGCAGCATAGCATACAACATGTTGAAGTACACCACTTCAGAACATTACCTTAACACAGAAAAGTATTTTCTTTCGTAATGTTTTTGTCATAGTAAGGTTCCAGGGAGATAACAATATTAAAGAATAAAGTTGAGGGATTTTTTGTTAATACAAGATTGAACTGATGTAAAAGCAAAGGGAGATATAAAAACAGATTTTCAGGATCTTCAGAACTTGTAAATGTTGCTGAACTCACCATAAGCTGCACATGGTCAGTATATTTACAGGATCAAGCTATCAAGTGTCATCTATACATAATAAACATAGCATACTGGCTATTTATGTTAAGAAGAAAAAACCCCATAGTTTTAGTTTTAATGAAACGGTGCTTCTTTGACTATAGAGCCTCCAGTGTTCTACCGATGGGGAAAAAAAAGACAATTTTTCAGGCCATACGTGAGGGATTGTTTGAAGCTAGTAAATTTGTACACCAGCCCTTTCTCTTGAATATTTCAGGTCTGTGTCTGCATAGCATATTGCTTTTATTTAACAACTAACTAAATAAATAAGGGTGGCTTAAGTTAAATATGAAAGTGGAAAAGCAGTTCCTACAGGATACCTAGTTTTATCTAAGAGTAATTCAGAGCTCGTTTTTTAAAAGAAACTCTTGCCAGCACAGTTTATTTACCTTAATGCATAACCCTGAACACAATTTCTCTTCTTGCTTCTTCTGTAGGATTGTGGAAAAGGGTTACTACAGTGAACGAGATGCTGCTGATGCCGTTAAACAAATACTGGAGGCGGTTGCTGTGAGTATTATCTAGCATCACACGCTCAACACCTAATCTTTCACCTATAGTGGCTCAATAAATACTTAGGTGTGAAAGAAGAAGAGTTCACTGGAGACAGTCCACACAAGTTCCCTCCTATAATTAATTTTTTATTGATTTTTTTTAAGGTAGTGGCACTTTGAAGGGCAAGAAGTGACTTTGGATGGCAGTCAGTAATACATTTAATGCTCTAAGTCATCTGTTACAATGGAGTGCGTGCTCTGTCTGATCTCAAAAACCTGTGGAGTTCAGCACTGATCATTTTAGCCCCAAAAGTAATTTGAAGTCAGTGGCACTTGTGTAGTCTCATTCATTTTTTGCGGAGTGTGTCACAGTAATTTATTTGGAACCTTAAACAAAAGAGAATGCATTACTTTTCCTCTCAACTTAAAAGGATAATAGATTGGCTGAACATGTTAGCTGGTGTAAAGAGTTACAAGAATTTGAGTCAGAGACTGCTGCAGAATATTGCAGAATATTGCCATGAAAATAGTTACCCTTCATTTGCAGTTGTTGCCTGAAGGTGACCCATCACAGGTTTTGCCACTATGCAGGAGCATTTATACAAACAAGGCTCATCGCAAGGAAGTGTGGACTACTGGGAAAGTGGATAGTGTAGGTTACAACATATCTAACCAAAAATCAGTTCTCACCGCTCTTCAAATTGCGTGTACATACACAGAAGGGTTGTAATATTGAGAGACAGAAGAATAAAGTTTGGTGCCAGTAGTTTGTGCAGTTCCTAATATATTCCTCTATATTCTTCCTCTATATTTTGTGTGGCTTTCAAACATTTGAATTTTTGTACAACTATTTCACATTCTGTTGCTTAGAGAAAGGTATAAAGATTTTTGAGACAAGATGATGAAGGCTTCTAGTAGCTACATACAGTATTTCTGTACATTATCTGTACTTCTTAGTCACTTGTAGCTCTTCAATGTTATTTCACACCAGATGTTCACCAAACCAGCAATCAGATGCTGGGCAAGTACTTAAGAAATTAATTTGTCAATGTCTATTCTATATGCTAGCACTGATCACTTCCAGTGGAGAAGAGAGGGGACATGTTGGACAAGAAAAAACAGTCCAGCTGGGACTCTCGGAGCATTTCAGACAAATAGTAGTATAGAGGAGATTTTACTTGGTGGAATGAGGATATTAGCAAGCCTAAGTAGAGATAGACACTGAAGATTTTGCCTTCTGCTGTGCCTGGCAGTCTGACTTCAGAGTCAGCAGGAGGTATTTTGGATTTTATCCAGTGGCACTGTGTGGTTGTCTGCAGCAGACGTTTGGGGTGAATGAGCCAGGTAGCAGAAAGACTGCAAAGATCTTGGAGCAGACATAAGTGCCCAGAGGTGTGCAAAAAGTGCAGTTGGGATGTGACTGACTTTGGGTGTATTTCCAGACTGTCAGGCTTTTCAAATGGAATACAATTGCATGGGAAAAAGAGAGGTCAGCCTCAGGGGCTCTTCTGAAGGATGGTAGTGGCGAGGCAGGATCTGTACAGGTCACCCACAGAGGTGCAGTGTCGAAAGAGCTGTCCTCAGGAAAGGACTCG
Organism: Ibidorhyncha struthersii; assembly: GCA_013398815.1. Taxonomy (NCBI): domain Eukaryota; kingdom Metazoa; phylum Chordata; class Aves; order Charadriiformes; family Charadriidae; genus Ibidorhyncha; species Ibidorhyncha struthersii. The sequence goes on along the minus strand of VZSZ01001251.1, from coordinate 5,528 downwards.
TGGTGATGACTGACCTCTGTGGAGGGTATCTAGAGGTGAGGAAAAGTTAATGTGGTTACAGCAATAATACAGTTACTCAGATGGAACAGCCAACTTGGGCATATTTACCTGGGATGGTAACAAAATACCTCATTGTGCCAAACTCCTCTAAATCATGGTTTGGTATTATTTGTAAACCTGTTCACACTAAATAAGATGTGAGAACTGGCGTTCACTGCGGTAACCAGACATACTGCAAGACCATCATGTTCACATCATGCTACTTTCTGAATGATCTGATGCTTACTGAGTCACTCTCATCCACAGTAATCTGAATTATGTATCTAGGTTTAGTGCTCAGCATAATGCTTTTGTATAAACTTTTCAAAATTGGGTCAGATTATTATTTTAAGACCAATTTTTTCTTCTAATCAAAGTGTCCCAGTTAAGATCATGCTACATTATTTATCATTCTTTTGCAAAAATGATGATTAAATTTTGCTGAAAGATGTTTCAGAAGGTGTTTCAGCTCTTTATTTTAAAAGCCAGGAACCTGTTGAGGATCTTCAGCCTCCATGAATTGTAATAGCTTGTTTGAAATCAATGGAATAGTGATGTACAAAAGCTAAAAAGCTGACCTTTACATGAGCATGCAATAATTTGGATTTTTATAGATCCTTGTACTACGTGCTTAGCTAGGATAGATTGTATTGACTTTTGCTTTTACAGCTGACACTGAACATCTAAGCCAAAGGGGGAAAGATAAGGATGTGGCAGTTCCCAACTTGGGATCTTTGCAGCCCAGCTGAAGTACTGTTGTAGACTGGGGCTGTAAACTTGCAGAATGGCATTTGTGAGCAGAACAGGACTTATTGTTAGAAACTGGAAAATACTGCTGCAGCAGAGTCCTCTTTCCAGAGTAAAATGAAATATATCCGTAGAACATTCTTAAAACCAAATAGTTGTACAATCCCCTCAATAGAACATGCCAACGAATAGCCTCCTGGCTATCATGTAGGCATTTTGATCTCTGAAATTTTTAGAAATTGCTCCTAGCAAGAGAAGCATTCATCCTTCCCTTTGCTGAACTCTCTTGAGCTAGTCTATCTACTTGTTTTATAAATCCCTTCTTAAGGGCTGTTACTGTAGTAGTGGATCTGTTCTCATAGTGGATCATTGACATGAGGAGGCATTATGTCTTCATTTAGTAGAGGTTTTTTAGAGACACTTCTAAAGGATTTAACCAAAAGTGTAAAGTGGGATTTTAAAAGCACCTAAGCATTTTTGTTCAATTCCTTTTGAAATTGTTAAACCAAATGGACTAATTCTAAAAAAAAATAAAAAAATCCCATAAAGCTTGTAGGTATATCTGTTTCTTGTAATATAGGAGTACCTATAAGCCTAGCTCTAACTGGGTTACCAAGAACTAAGCAAGCAGTCAGAATAGCACACAGAAAATTAATCTTAATCTTCCAGGTCACAAACCAGCATAAATATATCAGACATCTGTCCTCCCAAGAACAGAGAAAATAACAAAACCAGGATTGTTTTGAAGACCACTGCATCCATTTTGCCCATTTCCATGATTTTTCTTTCTGCTGTTACAGTTGATCCAGTGTTCCCAATCCATGACAGTATTTGCCCTTCGTGGGAACAAATTAACCTTTTTTTTTTCTTCCACACCTTTGCATTTTTGATTATTCTTCCATTGTTCTTCAAGCTGGGAGATAGCTTCATTCATTAGATAAAAGGCTTGTACAAAACTGGGGCAAACCAGTGTTCATCTTTTTAGCTCTTTTGCTGTGGTGTTCAGAACAGGTAGGGAGGTTTTGTTGCTTCCCGACATCTCAGAACAGAGTGAATTTCATTCCTGAGAGAGAATGCATTTGAGGGCAGCGTCTCTTGGCACATCATCGTCCTTTCTCTCCTTCTCAGAGGGTCAGTTGTATGCAGTGGGGTTTTCTTGCATGCTTATTCTGGTAGAAGTTTTTCTGTTCTGTGTAATTAATGAATTTTCGCACGTGGATGTCCTGAGCCCGGATCTTCGCTGCCAGACTGGCAGAATGAGTTATTGATGTTATGGAATGGAAATAATCCTTGAAATGTTGGTCAGAAAAAGATTCTTACATGCTTCTTCTGTAAGAGACATCTACTTTCTAGCTGGTCAAACTTAAGAAAATTACACTGATTTTTTTATTCATACTTTCAAAACCTTATATTTGTCACTAAAAATAAACCATGTTCCTTCTTGCCTACTCTGCATTAGTGTCAAAGTGACAGGTTTCTGCTTGAGGGTTAAATCACTCTTTTCATTGTATTTAAAATTGAAATTATTTTTAACGGTTTACTTTCTATAATTAGGGCGGTTACTAGCACACCTTCTATATGTAGTTTTGAACTCATCCAGTAGTCTTTAAGTAATTTCCCGTCACATTTTGTAATAGATTGTTTTCTTATGACTGGCCATTATCTTGTCTATATAGGAACATTTTCCTGAAGGTATATGTGGGACCCCCCAGTTTTTCTATTTTTTATTTCAGTTCTCTACCACTTCAAGCATCATTGTATGCCTGCACTTCTATTCAGTTTATTGTCAGCTTAAATTCACAGAAAGTGTGCTGAATTCTCAGCTGTGATTACAAAGGCTGAGGGCACTTAGTCACTTTCAGGTTCAAGAGGGAAAAATCTAGATTAAAGGTTTCTATTCATTTCAGTGAACTCTGATCTGTCCAATAATGAGCTGTATGATAAGAACCTACCATGAATGTGCAGCTTGCAAGTGTATTTTACAGACCCTGAGGCACTGTTGTGTCTAACAATTAGAGCTTAGACCAAATGAGGTAATCAGACTTTCAAAGACTGGCTGAGAACCAGGGGAATTGATTAAAATATTTGGAGGTTTTGGCATTCAGAGAAAAGGGGGCATTAGATAAAGATAGAGAAAAGGTTTCATTTTTGCTATGCAATCACTGAGTTGGTGCTTGCTGGACATAGAGGTGAGCAATGGATTTTAGTTTTAGCCACCAGCTATGAGGTGAACTTAACCAGGGTATAAATGTGACACAATTCTGAAATTTTGAACATGGCAAATGTGTTATATTATCAATATATACTTATCAGGCCTAAAAAGGCGCAATGTTAAGAAGAGTAAGTGTATCGAGACAAACAGAAAAGAAATGTGGGGCTCAATTCTGTAGAAAATTAAGTTAAATTCCACAAAAGAGAACGGCAGGGACACCTAGGTGTTACAACACAGGATAAAGACCTGTGTAAAATAGTAACAAAAATTTGGGAATGCTGCATGAAAGAGGAAGAATCTAATGCATGGTTGTAGATACTGAAGAACACTGGCTTCCTCTCTTTAGAAGATTTTGCAAAAGATTTCCATTTTAATGGAGGAGGCATTTGCACCTTTGGATGTCTCCCCATTCCCTGATGAATTCTGAGTGTTTTCCATTCTCCCTCTGGCAGTAGGGAGTGGTTTTGTGAATCTGTTCCTGGCATAAGTCTTGTTCAGGATATGGTTAGGAAAAAGCAGTTGTTCTGATCTAAAGCTACCAAACCCAGTGATCTCTGCTTTTCCCATGGAGCAGGAAGGGGAAATGTAAATTTTCATCAAATTTCCAGATTGTTTTCTCAGAAGTGGTATTTCAGTAACTTGCAGGTTTAGGCCAGATTCAGCATGGTTATGGAGTACGTGGTTGTTTGTAAAAGTACCAATGCTTGATACTGCAAGACAAGATAGAATTTGCTGTTCCAGTTGCAATTCTGTGCTAAGGATCGTGATGTCGTATTGTGTTCCCTGACAGCATGGTCCGCTTCGCCATTCACCTTCTAACCCACCAACAGGAATAGGAGGAAAAGCACCGAGATTGTTGTTTTTCAGATTTAACACTTGCACTCTGGTACACTCTTCATTTTGGGAAATTTGCACGGCAACGTTTTGGAAGAAGAAGCAGGTGAACACTGAGTTCAAAAGAGGCACAACAGCTGTCTGCAGTTAAAAGCACTGTTTGCAGTGTAATTGGGGAAATGTATAATGAGGATGTTATAAGTGTCACAGATTGATGCAAGGAGACGGGGCGGCCAATTAAAATTGATTTATTTAGCAAGCGGCAACAAGCAAAACAGTGCTGGGCGGCCCGGGAGTCTCACTACTCGGCCGACGGCGTGGACCTGGTTCCCAAAAGTCTCTGGTNGTCTTCATAAGCCCCCCTCCCCTCCTCCAAAACCTGACGACCTTGTTGTTTAGCCTTGCTTGCTCAACAGGATGTTGGCTATCTTGCATATCCTACTAAGCAGTTGCCTTCGTAGAACCATGTAACAGTGTGCATAGCCTGAGGGTTTGGTGAACAAACAATACTGAGCTTATCACAATTCCCCCCTTTTATTTTTACCATTTTGTTCATCAAACCGCTTAAGCTCTTGTTGACTCAAAATAAGGGTCTCTCCTGTTTCTGGTATCTCTAGGGGTTTGTACTTGGCTCTGATAAGCATTAAATGAGCTGCTTCTAATCTGCCTTTTGCAATTGCAACTATTTTGTTGAATATACAGGGCCCAAAGGTTAAAACCAGAATTATTAACATCAGTGGACCAGCGAGTGTTGATAACAGAGTAGTCAGGATGTACCGAAAAGGTTGAAGCCTCCAATTTTGTTTTAAGCCAATTTGACTAGTGCCTTTTTTCATTTGGAACTTCGGGGCTTTTCCACTTGGAAGGCTTTTAGATCATCTGCAGTGACAGGGGTCAGTTCTCCACAGTACTTTGTCCCTCCACCTCGCTCGTCAACTCGGTTGCTTACGAGGAATGTCATCTTCTCAGTTGCAAGGACAATCTTCAGGAGAAATACAACAGTAAATTAGCCTTCACTTATCTATTCTTTGTTTGGCTCCCGATTTTCCCGGAAATACCACTTTGGTATTTATTTTAAATTGTTTTAAATGAGGCTTCTTCTGTTTTCGGCAATCGGCGACTACAATAAAAGGGCTGCAACACCGGGGTATTTTTTTCTTTTGGTTCAAGATTTTAAAGTGACAACAATAAAACTTTACCCAAGGTAAATTCTGAAGGGGGGTAGAGGTTCTACAACGAATACACAAACATTCTAACTGTTTTTGCATCTCTCTTGGAGAAATAATATACTTAAAACACGTAGAACACTTAGTCCTCATAAATAAACAACACTGCCTACATAGAGAACAGACACTGGTTTTGGCTCCTTTCCTCAAATTTGGTAGAGTGTTTTTCTCTGTTGTTCTTACCATATAAAATGGGGTTCTCTCCCACCCTTATTATTACAATTGTCACACTTAGCTCTCTTTAAGTCCAATTTAAACTTTCTTGAGAGTCTTTTTTTCAGGCTTCCAGGGAGGCTTGCAACTTCCCAAGATTGATTCGGGTCCTCGATGGGTCCTTTTATGCGGCTCGCATGGGTCCAGCCTTTCTCTGCTGTCCGGATGGCAGTTTCTGTGGTGAGGAAAACAAGATAGGGTCCTTCCCATCGAGGAGTTAATGAGGATTCTTTCCAGGATTTAACCAAAACTTTATC
>VZSZ01001249.1:172-236451 GCA_013398815.1 Ibidorhyncha struthersii | reverse complement strand
GACGGGGACGTGGCACGCTCCGCCTGCCACAGGAGGTGTCTCAGCCTCTGCTTGCTGAGGGATGATAGGGAATCCCTTGTTATTTTCATGCTTTGCAGTTAAAAGGTTTTTATTTTGCCTGAAAGATTTTTTTCACTCCCTCCGTCCGCATAACAGGTTGAGCTGTTCTTCTCTCTCTTCTAATATGCAGACTTCCGTGTTGGGTCTAGGCCACCCATCTATTTTAAGGGTCTCGCACGCAAGAGCAGCTGCAGGTTAGGCTACAATTCTTTTTCAGTACCTAATAGTCTTCCCCCCTGATCCTGCTGCTCATCATTTATCAAGAAGCTGCAGTTGGGTTTCTTATTCTAGGATTCCATTATAGAAGATATGCTATATCATTAACTAGCATGCTAGAAATTATCCCAAAAGATCAGAAATAAGCAGTGTTCATAAAAATATTAGCTAATGTGTTCCAGGGTTAAGGATTTTCCTTCTGTTTCTCTTTTTATTTTTTTTTTCCTTGAAGAAAATAGTTTTGTGAGTGCTTTGTTTGTCTGTGGCAGCTTTTCTCAGTCCTTACTGTGGAGGAGGATCTGTAAATGTGAAATGAGTACACAAAACCTGATCTAGTTAAAATAATGGCTAAAGAAAATGATCCTAAATCATGAAATACAATCTGTATATATGCATATACATATACATGCATGCCCATATACCCCGTATAAATGATTTAATTGCTAAACTTACTGTAATGTGTCCAGCAGGGAACAGGCCTTGAGCCTTTCTGTGTTCAGAATCTTCTAGCTGCAGATGATTAGAAGATTGACTGTCTAAGTATTACATTTCAAATTACATCTTCATACTTGCAGAATGAGATTAATTTAATATTTTGATATGATTTATCATGCTATGTATGGCTGAGCCATACAGTGAAAGAAGTTAAAACTACACATTCTTTGAACAGAGGGGATGTCATCATGTTTATAAAACTGTTCATGGCTTACCATAGTTATTTACTGGAAGGAAATCAAAACAAAGCCTAGTTATACAACTACAGCAGTGCCTGACAGTAAGACTATAGCACGCTAAGACTGTGGCTGAAATAATTACTTCAGATTTAACTTTTTGCCATTTCAGAGGAACCATAGTTAAACTCTTACTCACTTTTTAGGCAAGGATCAAAATGTTTTTCATACTTTTATTCATATAAATTCCCTCTGAGGGGAATTCCTGCTGTGTCTTTATTTGTCTCTGTCATCTTATGTGTAGAGGTGTTTTTTCATTTGCCCCTCAGAAAAAATTTACTTAGAATGCAATGTTGGAATCATACTGCTGTGTGATGTGAGTCTTATATGAAATTAAACTTTGGGTTTTTTTAGAAGATATCTTTGTTTATCTGAAAGTGTCCTGTTAGAATAGAAATGGCCCACACAGCTAATGCTTTTCTGGCAAGAGGTTTTTCCATAATTTACAGATATTTGAGTTCATGATTTTGAAAAATGGCTTAAATGTTCAGTTTTGCATTTTGACAGTTTTTTTTAATGTAATAGAACTTGCAGTGATTTTTCTTACACACAGAAATATTGTGTGGTTCTTTCCATTTGGAAATCTGTTGAAAGAGGCCAAGTTTCAGATCAAGGAATGCAACTTTTTACGCACAGGGCACATACAAGTTATGTAGGCTACCTTACACAAACATGTGTCAGCTCGGAAGTTGAAATCTCGGCGCTGTCCTGATAATCTCTTCCATTTCACTCTTCGCTGAGGAAAGGAGGTAGCTAATGCTGATCCTTAGTGTAGCTCTTTGGTTATTAGGATTCTTGTCCGTGAGAAAATTGAAGTGAGACCATTAAATAGCATGCAACATTTTGAGAACCTATTTTTATATCATATGTAGATCTGTAATCATTTCAAAGGCAGATAATAATGATATGCTAATATGCCAAGATTTCTTTCATTTAGATAACTTTAAGGCAATAAATATGTGAAATGAGAAATATGTTGAAAAGGTTTCTTTTATGTTTTTCCTAGTAGCTTGCATTTAATTATAACTCGGAGACCTGATTGCTGTGCTTGAAACTGCATTCAGGTTTGTGCATTTGGAGTGCATTTTATAGCCTGAAAGGTTTGTCTTATCAGAAAGGGGCTGTCTATACTAGCCCTGCTCCTGTGAAGTTCCATTCCTTTGACCCTATTGTGGCATCTTGGCGCCTGTCCATTTTTTTTCCTTTTGCCTATTATATTCTATATTCAGATATGCAGTAAGAATTAATACTGGAAAGCACTAACAGCCAGTGCTTAAAGGTAAAAAGAACAAGAGGCATTAATTTCAAGTGGTGTTTGGCTGCACTAAAACACACAGCAGGGTTTCTACTGCTTGACCTTACTGAGAACCATTCCCTTAGCAACCTTTCATAGAAGGAGTAAAAGGACAGCAAGAAATTATTTTTCCCCCCTGTATTCAACAGAATAATGTCTAAGAAATGAATTTCTGTCTTCAAAAATACAACAAGCTCAAACCAAAAAAATCCCAGTGGGTCCAAGCTCTCATTATGTATCCTGTGTCTCAGTCTAGTCATTTAATCTTCTGCTTTTTAACTTACTTGTCTGAGTCTTTGAGATTTTAACTAGTAGCATTGCTGATGGAATGCTTTCAATATCCTCAAAATCTCATTGACAATCTGGTTTGTTCTTATTTAGAAAGTGAATAAAAGGGTTTTCCGTATAAGCAAATGTTTGTAAAGTTAATGAGAATTGTGTTTGTCAGTGGGTAGATGACTCTGCTTTATACCATTGCTTGATATTTAGGAAATACCAATTATTTGCTGCTTGGTAATACTCTCAGTGGAGAAACTGTGTAATGATCTAGAGCAGGATTTCCATAGCCCTTTGTTTTCTTAACCTCTCTGCTCCTGGATGAAGGTAAAACTTGGGATGGCGGAGGGAGGAGTTGGTTTATGGGAGGCAGAGCCTTTCAGTGTCTTTTCTGTGTGTTTGCAAACCCTTGACTTAATTTTATGTTTATTTAAAAAAATGTTTTATAACTCCAAGGAAAACTCTGGTATGGAGTTGCCTTGTGTGGAATATTAGCTGTATTTTAATCTAAAGGACTGATTTTCTATCCTACTTGAGGATATTTTTGGAATGAGAATAGTTATCTGAGACTCAGAGAAAAGGTACTTAGGATGTGATGTCTGCAAGGGTCAAACATAGAGGGCTAGGATGTTGAAGTGCACAAAAAATAAAAGGGAACAACCCAATTATCTGCTTTAAGTTTATTTTTACTGAAACTTTTCTTTTCTTTTCTTTCAGCTTGCTTTTGTTCTGAAGTATTTCAGTTACTGTGGATGTAACAGTGTTTTTGGTATAGGTAGGACTTAGTGACCCAAACAGAAACAGAAAAAAGCCCACGCTTCCTCTGGTCTGAGTGAGATGCTTGCACAGCATGGGTCTGGATTTTTAAAGAGGCTGGAGAAGGGCAGAGTTGTCACAGCGTTAACGAGTAATCAGTCTGCAAATGATCAGCCCGTGGCAGGCATTTCCCTTCCAGAGAAAAGAAAAGGCATTTCCAAAGTGTGCTCACAGGACAAGATGGGGAAAGATATTGTCTAGCAGAAGTTGAGGCTGACTGATCCTCTGCTTGTAGAAAGTCACTTGTCCAGGCCAGCTTGAAATGAGAGTGCCTATATCTGGATTAAAGTGTTGTATAGTCCACATGACAAGCAATTTCACGTTTCAGCACTGCCTGGCATTTTTTTTTTTCCTTTCTTTGAAAAACATACCCAACAAATTGTAAGGGAGCTGATGGACAGTGTGTGTGGTAACTCTTAGGGAACACTCGGGAGGAAGGCCTTGCAGCAAAGTTCTAGACAAGCAGTATCCTCAGCCACGAGTTAGCACACCCATTAAACACATTACAGTGCTTCAGCAGCCAGCGGGGTCTTGCCTTGCCTCTGGATGGGTACTCACAAAGTCAGCTGCACCAGGCAAGTGAAGTGCTGTTGTGAAGTGTGATTACAACCAGCCTTCTTAAAGCAGGTGGCTGGAGTCATCTTTTTCTCCCTTCTCTGCTCATGGCAGTGGCACTGGCATGACAAAATTGGTTCACAGATGGGTTTCTAAAGGCTTAATGCCTTGTCACATGTTGAGGGCAGTTTACATTTTTGTGACCATGGTGTGTCCTCTTTGCTCTTACTCAGTTGCTTAAAAATGATACATAATGTTAGCTAAAACTCAGATTCATCTGGGCAATGCAATGACTATTGATGCCTGATCCTTTTTGAATCAAATCTGCAATCCTAGTTCTCAAAAGGCATTTTGCCGTCTTTCAATAGTTTGTTTTTTTTTTTTTTGTTTTTGTTTTTTTCTTTTGCAGTAACCTAATATTTATCACAGGGAGGGCTTCCTTCTGTTATCTGTTTGGTTTATTCTTAGTGTCTCATTGCCAAGTCAGAGACCATATAGTTGTAGCTGGTATCTTTATGCCTGGGGTCTTCACCAAAACTCCAGTTTCTCAAAGGCATTTCGCTGGTGAGACACTTACTTTCCTGTCTCTCATTGTCCTTTTCAGAGCCACGTCCTCACTTCCAGCCATGCCCCGTTTTATATGGACAGTAGATTCATCATTCTACTTCCTAGTGAAGTTTGTAAATATAAACTATTTATCCAAATTCTGATGTCTTTTTTACCTATCTTCTCTTGTTTGGTAGCATGGTGTTCCCCCTGTACTTCCTGCTTTCCTGCCACTGCTCAATGCAATAGATTTTATGAACATGCTTTTTGTGATTTGCTGGATTATTCTATTTCCATTGCATTTTAATCATGATGATGACAACATCTGTTGGCAGCAGCACACAGATGTTTTTCAGAGCATATTCTAAGGTTTGTGAATGGTTACTATATCTACATGAGAAAACAAAGGTTTTGTCTTTTCCATTTACATTAAAAGAAGTGGAACTGCATTATGGAAATGAAAAGTGTGTCTCTGGGAGACTTACTGCCTTCCAGTGACTACCAGGGGAAACCTTTAAGTTTCACAGTTTCCTCTGTTACCTGCTGCAGTGAGCCTGGGGTTTGTATTACAGAGTTAAGTCTCTCATCATGCTTTCACTGATATGATGGGTAATCTTTGTCTCTTTTCTATTTTATTTTAGATTTTAACCTTTAAAACAGTGTATCTCTGACATCATAAAGGAATGGAGAACATGCATAGACAAGAAGCCAGAGGTGCTCCTCGAGAGCATCACAGTAGCTCTAAAGAATGGCAAAATATCAGGAATGTAAAAAAGAAATTACAACAGTAGTCAGTTATATTTGCTATAGGGCATTTTGGCAACACTGGCAGTTAAGTGCATTCAGACTAAAATGGTAATTTGGTCAAAAAATACTTCTTAAAATGTCCATGAACTAGAAGGCAGATTGTATTGTCATAATTTTAATGCCTTTTAATTTTCTTTCTTGTGCTAGTTATCTTCAAGGAGCCATTGTCCTTTAGGCAGTTCAACTTGCAGAAAAGCACCTGATGGGTACGCAAAAAATAGTTTGTTGATCAAAGATGGGAGTTTGTGTCCTGCACTCATGTCGGCAATGGGGCTCTGAACTGGATTTTGCTAATCTTGCTAACTGGTCTTTTACTGTTGCTGGCCTGTTGGGATGTTATTTGTAAACTGGAGTCTTGTCTCTTGCTCCAAGAAGTTGTAAAGGGTTATGCTGGAGTCAGTGGAAGGGGGACATCTCTCAAAAGAAGCTATAAGAAGAAGGCTTGGAACAGCATGAGTGTGATGTTTTGGCTCTGAAATTTATTTTCTCTCTCTCAAAAAAAAAGCTGTTACGTGGGGTAATTAATAGGGAAGTAGATTATTTTGTGTCTCTGATATTTGTAAAAAGAGAAAATCTGCTTTAAAATGTTGACATTCTTTTGGGCTTGCAGGGGATAAAAGCGTACAGTCTGTAGCTTGTGACAGAATTACAATGTATAAAGTTGGGGGTTTGGTGTTTTTTTTTTGTTTGTTTTGTTGTTGGTGGTGGTTTTTGTTTTTTCCCCTAGAAATAGCACTGCTAGTTGCCCAAGGGTGTAGTTTACCTCTGTACAAAACCTGTGCATGGAGGGTAAGTTAACTGTAAAATTTGTACACTGTAAAATGCAGCTCATGAGACCAGAGAACCACCATACAAGGCCCTAGAGAAAAAATACATATCATACATAGACACGACACTTTACCTAGTTAAATTCAAGTTAAGCTCAGTCACAAGATGATCAAGGCAGAAAAAGCTGTGAGCCTGCATCGCTCAGTTCACTTCCTGGGACAACTCGGTGAATTAATATGGTAAGATCATTCTCTTTGAGGTTGAAGAAGAAATAGGAGGAGTTTCTTTGAATGTAGAACAGCATAGTGACAGCTGGAAAGGCTCTGTTGGCTCCAGTGCCCCTGGAAAGTGCCTTAAGGCAAGATGAAGGCTTGTGTCAATTTGCCGTTTAAATTTGTTCCCAGCTACTTTGCTGTTGAGGTGTATTGGACTTAGGAAATACAAATAAATATATGGATATAGAGAGTTCTGTCTTTTAAAAATGTATCTCCATCTCTTCAGGGCTACTTTGAATGTATGACTCGCAAAGAGCTTGTCAGATTCTTAGATTAACTGGGAAATAGTCACATGTCCTAGGGCCTTTGGAAAATGCACTTGGAAGCTGAGAATTTTAAATGGATCTTCAAGATTTAGCATGTTATTACAATGTTAATAAATAGCTTGAGAATTAATAGAAAAACTTTTAATACAGTTGATAAAATGCAAACCAGCAGAGGAAGCTGGTCTAAAGCTCAAACAAGCATGCATGAGGGAAAATGAAATTCCTTCTGAAGAAAGGTCTGTTTATAAGTGAACTTTGCAACTCTCATTTTTTTAGTATTTCTGGTGATGCTATATGGATGTTTTTAAAAAAAATACCTCCGATTATTTTAGCTTTTGGCCAGAAGCTTTTTAACAGATATGACAAAGTTATCATCTTCATGAAACCATAGAGAGAGACACATGCAGATGTACTTTGGTCTTGGTCTCATAAATCTAACTTAAAAAAGTGTCCTTTGAGTTTCTTAATGAGAGGTTGTTAGTATGAAGTGTGTCTGTGTTCTTTCCAAACGATTAACAGTTACCTTTTTTCCAGGATATCCATATTTGCTAATAATGGCTCGCATGGGAAAAGTGTGGCCATCAATGTAATAGAGTGTTCACAGTGCTTTAAAAGAGTGTGCCTGCAATGCATTCATCTGGAATAATACTGAGATTTAAGCTGAAGATGGGAAATATTTGCTGACAGGGCTAGCCTCAAGGCGTTCTTTTTCCTTCCTAAATGCTGATAAAATTGCTTGAAATGTTCTAAAGTATATTGAAGGTTGTCTCAAGATGGATATATTGGCTTAAAAAAGCATTATTCCGTTCTCCCCATAATTATATTCTCTCTTTGATGAGATTTTACAAGAAACTTATTTTATATCTTTTTCTATAGAAAAGTATTAATATAGGAAGTAAACTTGTTGAGAGTATTAGTTATCTTGATACAGAGAAAGGTCAATCGATTTTCTGAATGCTGGTCCTGGATTAAGTTTTAAATTGTGGAAGTTTGACTCTAACTCTGGTTGCTGGTGAATAAGAATTGCTAGCTGAAGAGAAATGGGGCTCCCAATGCAGCTTCTCATGTGCTTGCCAAACTGTACTCCTGAACAAGTAGGGCAAAACTTTGTCACCTCTGTAGGTGTCCTTGTGATTGGAGTTCATCTTCCCAGTGCTCACGCAGTGTTATCACATACTTCATGCCTCCTTCTGACTTGTCTGTAGGGGCCAAGAAGGGATCTAGCTCTTGAAACGTAGTTTAAGGTGTATGGTAGTCTTTTGCTTCATCCATTACTTCCTTCCCTCCCTTCTTTTCTCTTTCTTCACTCTCATCTTTTGATCACCCAAAGTACCAGACTGGCCAAAGGAAGTGACGGGAGATTTGATATATTAGACTGGTACACTTATTGATTAGTTCTGTTATTGCTAAACTGCATTTGCTTAAACCAGAAAGGGGTTAAACTAGACTTGTGGAGGAATTTTTCTCCCTGGTGAGATAAGTGGGGACCTGCTACTTATTTTGTTTTTACTCTCTGTGTTGTGTGGATTGTGATCCATTTCTTAGGATTGTGTGAACTATTTAATACAACACACTTCTTAATATCTTTTGGGCCAACATGACAGCTTTATTTTCATCTGCTCTCCTCTTGAGTCGCATTGTAGTTCTGGCCTTTGGCTTCTTACTGTAGACTTTGGGATGGCTGTACTTGTTTTCAAGTTGTTTTTTTTCCCGATTTCTATACCTCTGCAAAAGTTCCTGAGAGGGGTGATAATTTAAATCTACTGATGACAGACTTTTGTTTTTGTTTGTTCTGGTTTGTTTTTTTTTTTTTAATTGCCTAGATTGGTCTGTGAAGCACAAGTTGAAACCAGTGGTATAAGACTTAGGAAATAATCCTTGGTGTTCACAGGACTGGTGTGTTCTTGACCCCTTGACTGTATTTTCCTGTGATTGCAGAGAATTGGAATCAGTGACCCAGTTGTTCCTTCCAGCTTTGTCCCCCAGATGCGGAGCATAAGTATGCTCAGTCATTAACTTTGTGCTGTTTAGTTTCCTTAAAATGGTCTGTTAAGTCTTTGTTTTAAGTACTGAGGGTTTATCTTATCATTAACTGCAAAGACTAGAAAAATTGACTGACGTTCTTGAATGACAAGCCATTATCTAAGTTCTGACAAGCAGATGAAGAACCCCCTTGAATTTGCTACTCTTAGTTGTTTTCTGTAGGGAAATACAACGTGAAGGAGGAGCACCCTAGGTCTTTGGAGGTATAAGCCTCAGAGATATAAAATGAACATGGGAATTTGGGATGTCTGACAGCCGTAAGCTCAGATATTGGCCTGTTTGGCCAGCATGACTGTGTCACTGTCGTAATGCAGACTAGAAATCTTTAACAGGTGTACTTCAGTGCTTGTAAACTAGTGAGTGATTATTTCATCTTCTGTTTATACCGTTCATCAAAGCAGTCAGGGCTGACAAGGCCTGGAAAATTCTCAAGGGTTTTGCTGCTGTTAATGCAGTGTGCTACAATGGGACCTCTCTTGTACAACAATGTCCCTGAGTACATCTAATACCGTAGTCTATATTGGCACTAACTCTCTGAATCATAGGAGTTGCATATTCCTACCCATCTGCCTCATTTGAACTGATTGCAGCAAATTCATTGGAAGTTCTTCCTTCTGTATATTGCATGTGAAGTTTTGAAGTTGAGTATGTTTGTTGCCATTAGTAGCACACAGTAGCTATTTGATGATTTTATAAAAACTCAGGCAATTAACTCAAAATAAAAATAAAAAGGATTATTTATGTGAGGGTTTTAAGGAACTTAACATTTTTTCAGAAATACGAATAAATCTCTCCAAGAAATCACTGTATGCAGTAATGATTTTCTGCTGTAATTTATTAAATTTATTAAATGCTTATGTAACATTGTTCAATTCATAGAAGCCTCATGTGAGGACCACAATCTGCTTTCTTTTTGTTCCGAGAGATCTGAAAGCATAACCTTATAACCAACAATAACCGTGTGAACTTTTGCCTGGCTTGATCCTCAGACACATTATAGTTGAGGTTCTAGACCACACGTAACCCCATGGCAACTCTGATTTTAAATAGTGCAAGTGACAGTTCTTTTTTACAAGCTGGCTGAGAATTTGTGCGTAGAAAAGCTTTCCAGGCTCACATGTGTTTAGACCTGACCTGTGACTGATGCAAGGTAAGTTCTGTGACAATGAACCAGACTGAGTCCTAGGGTTACCTGTAGGTGCAGGATGCAAGCTTTATCGCCTCTACCCTGCCGTGCGTAGCAGAGCTTGGTATATACATGAGAATCTGCTTTGGGATGCATTTCTTTCCTTCCAGGTTAGCTTAGCTCTTCAGCCTCAATGATTGAGCATCTTACACAACAAAGCAATTAAATTGGTATATTGCTTATGTTTATTGCAGTCACTTGAAATCTTTTGCAGGTATTTCTGAAATATGATACTTGATCCTTCCACAGGCAGGTCTTGCACATGGGAGGAACTTCTCACATGCATGTGCTTAAAGGCAGGATGGCTGAAGGCACGTGCAAAAGAGGTAACTCTCTGGGACTGCAAGAGTAGCACCAGCTTTAGTTCTAGTGATGAATTTGGCTGCTCTGTGAGGCTTGCCAACTGTTGCTGCTGCTCCATGAGAAGGGCTGGGGTGTGGGAAAGGCAGCTGTTGCTGGGGGCAGAGAAGAAGCACCCCTTCTCATATTTTCCATCCTCTCTGACCTGATACCAGGAATAATAGGCTCTGCTCACCTGAGTGCACCACTGGGACTTCACTCGTGGTTTTCTTATTTCTTTCCTATGGCAGAAGCAGCCCGCACTTGGCCAGGAACAACCTCTTATCCTTGTGGCATCAAAATTCAAGTCTGCCTAAACTGCTGAGGTGATGTGAGCTGTCTTTGCTTAACAGTTCATGTGATAACATTTTCTGCGTTGCCTGTGTGGGAACTGAGTCCCTATTTTTGAAAGGTACAGCCAATGGGAAAATAATTGCAAAGACAGAGCTGCACCATGAACAGCATTGAAGGAAAGCTGAGTGTTTCTAAAGTTATAGCCCTTTGGCACATACACAGGTGATCTTCTCACAGGTGATGGCATGCTCAGCTGGCTAGGGAAAGACAAACAGGACTGTGTCACTGGAGCAACTGCTTCCAGCTAAAACGTAAGTTGCAGCTGACTTGACTGATCTGCAAAGACTTGAAGTGATTCATTTCTAAGAGAAAGAACTGCAGTCTGATATATGCTATTCAATACAGGCACAAAAATAAAGACTATACTGGAGGAAGTTATTTGTTGAAAATTATTCGGTTGCCTCTAGAAGAAATAGGCAATAAATCTGCTTGACTGTATTCATTAAACCCAAAAGCATCTGTTGCAACACTTGTTATGGTAACTGAAGTAGGTATTAAGTCTGACTGTAAAAGTTATAGAAAATATAACTTTAAAAATTCATTGCCTGTTTTACTAGTGATTGGCAAATAATTCCTAAAAAGAGGCTTTAAAGGGCCTGATCTGTGGAGCTGGCAGTTCTTAAAGCCTTGCTTTGGGTTTGAGAGTATCTAGCTCTTTCAAGGAAAGTCTGTCTGCAGATTTATGATCAGTATCAGAAGTTTTTCTAACCTTCTACCTGACTATTACACAGAAGTGAGCTAACCAAGTACGGATGATGGGAAAATGAAAACAGACAATTCCCTGCAAGGGTCTTTCAGACCTTAGTGCCAACCACGCTAATAGAGCTTGGTATCCCTTCTTAGAAGTATCCTTAAACTGTAACAAGAGAAAGGGTCTACTTCAAAAGCCTCACTGCGTGTACTAATTTACTGTGGCTTCAGAAAGTGAATCTAGAAACAGATATGGCAGAGCTCTAGCCACTCTTACTGGATAGTACAAAACATACAGAAGATAAGAGTTCTGAGTTTATAATTTTTTAATTCGCAAAAATGGCTACATGTAGCACAGAATATCCATCATTAGTTTTTAAGCACTTTCAGCAGCAAAATACAAGAACAGTGCTTTCAAAAGGCGCGTAGACATCTTTGCTCCTTTATCATCCTTCTGAGAAAACGTGAAACAGAAAATGCAAATAAAATTAAGTTCCTAGCTGTTTTGTAAGAATTCATTCCATGAGATTTGAAACAGAAGTTGGAAAAATCCTTTATTTTGTCTCTGGGTTTTTTTTTTGAAAGCTGAATAGAATGCAGTTTTTCTGTTACAGACTTTTTATTAAAAAAATATTCCTGCCTCAGAATGTGTAATTTTTGGTGACAGTGATGTTTTCTGTTACCTCTACCCACTCTCCCAGATAAAATCCAAGAAAACTCTTGCTGTCAGTGCAGATTCTACTTGTGGTAAGAGAATATTTTTGGTCTGAAAACTAAGGTTAGCTAATAAAGCTTGGGCAATGGCAGCCCATAGAGAGAACTGCTGCTCTTTCTACCCTCCATAGTTCCCTTTGTTTCATATCTTGAAAATACTTGGGAGAAACCCCTAACTAAAATAATCTCCAGGGAACATTTTATTCTTTTAGTGTAACTGGATATTTGACAACAAAGCCTCATTGTATTTTAGAAGACTTAAAAACAAATGGAAAATATGTGATTTCTGTCTAAAAGCTTTAGTGGGCTTTGCCTTCCCTATAGGCAATGGTTGCTGGGTCCAGGGCTCGATGAGGCACACCCAGTGCTGTCCCACCACTGCAGAACTGCCTTACACTTGGCTGGTGTCCTTGCTTCTGTGCAGGCACTCCTCATGGGAAGGAAGCAGGAGAAGAGTGGTGCAGCTGGCTCTTCTGCCTGGGCTGGGGGCTGCTGAGGCTTGGAGACAGGCAGGCATCAGAAGTCTCCGGTCTGGCTCTGTGGGCCAGTCACAAAAGGCACCTAACAAACTGTCCTTGGGACTTCTTTGTCTAATGAGAGAGAAGGATATTTTGGGTTGCTCATGACTGATCATCTGATCTCTTTCTCAGGAATTATTACTGAAGGCTGTGTATGTGGGCAAAATTTCCTTTTAACTTCGGTAAGGAAGGTACCAGCTGAGGCATGGAAAGTCCCAAAAGCTGGAACTTGAACCAATCAATTGGCCTATATTTCTCCCACTTCTGTGAAATTCTTATATATGTGTGTGTGTGTGTACATATATATATAAGTGTGTGTGTTCAAAGTAGCTGCTTACGATTAAGCAGATTATGTATATATTATGGGGCACTCCTTTTCTTTCTGGGAGTCATCTGTCATTCCCAGCTGTGGTAAGCAATACATAGAGAAGGCTGTTATTTTGTTATGATAGCATCACTGTTCTTAACACTCGTCTTTATTTTCTACTGTCTCTTATGAGATTTAAGTGCGTTGTTTTCATGCAATTTTCTGATTTTCAGTAAGAGTTTCCTAAAAGATATATTTTGTTTTATGCTAAACCTTCATAGGAATTTCTTCATTAAATCGTTGCGGTTAGGAAAGGCTGGTTGCAGCCCTTGCGGGGCACTGAACAGTACTTTCTTGACTGCTCTCCCCAGCAGGCCATGCCTCTGCCAGGCTGGTCTTGTGCTCCAGAGGACCTAGCTGTCAGCTCCTGAGGCACAAGGCCCCTGCAGCACTTGCTGACATATAACCTTGTGTTTGCGTTTGCGCTGGAACTCTTCTATCAGGTACCTCAATGACCATCTCAGTGTCTTTATTTCTCACAGAATATTGAGCCCTCCATTTAATATCTCCTTTCATGGGGAAGTAGCCTACACAAGCTTTAACACTACTTGAATCACATTAAGAATTGCTGTGATGCTGAACAATGTATGTCTTGTAACTTACTGTAAAGACAGTTCCTGTTGATTTGCTGCAACAGAAAGAAGGCATATTTCCGTTGAAAATATTTTCCTCTTGCCAATTGTTCAGCCAAATGCTTCAGAAATAACTATGGTCCTTGGGTTTACCTTTGCAAGCCTCAGCTTTTTGATACTGATCACTTCCTGTTTGGAAATTACTAATTAGCTAGAGGCTTGTAATAAAATAAGCTGGTGTCAAATACAGTAAGAATATCTAGGGAGGTTGCTGTGTACCTGCACTGTGTGTTTGATTAGGGAACACTTTTTAAAGCATAGGAAACAGAGGCTGTCATTCTTACCTCTAATGGGATGCCTCAGAGATGAAGCTGTTAGCTGCTCTAGAGATCGCACTGTGGATTTCCCTTTCGAAATAGCCTTTGAGAAGAGATAGTGCTGCTTCACCCAGATCCCTGGTGACAGGAAGGGCTCAGGAGTGTGTGTCTGACTTGCAGCCCCTCAAAGCCTTCTTATCCAGGGGAAATCTTCCCAGGAGTCTTCATAAAGATACTTGAAAAGAACAGGAGATGGCTGCTTGCACAGGGCAATAAGATCTCATAAAAAGGAAAAGCTTTGCAGAGTAGAGGATTATTTTTTTTTCTCCATATACCTGCTAATGACTGAAATTGGTAAAAACCCCCGAACTATAGCCTGTTACACAGCAAAGGAGGAGGACTTGGGTTAGACAAAGTTTTTGGCTTGTTATAAACCTTTTTTGTGTTTTGCATAACAGCTGTGTGTCACTGTGAAGGACTCAAAAAGGGCTTTTATCAAGAGGGATTTAGATGAACGCTGAAAGGCAAGGTGATACTAGTACTGCCTTGTTTCACATGTAGTCTTTGTCATTTTAGCAATGTCAAAGTTTCTTATAGCCTGGATGTTTCAAAGAGGCAGATAGGTACATGTAAATGCATTGATTGTTCAGGATGGTTATAAGTTTCAGGCTTGTCAAGCAGAGTTTAAAAATCTCAGTCTTTATTCCAAGTAGGAAAAAAAGGCAGTCACTTTCCAGTAAATCTGTATTTTCTTAAACAGAAATATTTTAGCTATTCTAGACTATTTTACTGTCTATCACTGTATAGATACCGATATGATTGCTCTGTAATAATATAATCTATCTGCTCTACCTACTTGTGAGGAGCATTGTGAGAATTAATTAACAAGTCCTGATAAGAATATTCAGCACAGTCCTAAGTATTTTATTCAGAGATATCTTGCCTTCACTACAAGAACTTCAAGTGCTTTTCTTTTTGCCTTTTGCATTAGAATAAAAGGTCAGGAAACAGCATTGCAGCGTTTGACCTGAGGGATTTGTTTTCAGATGGTGGGGGTGGGGTGCCTGGCTGCACCACTTGGTGACGGAGTCTCTGAAGTTGCTGTTTTGATTGCCTTGCGATGGGTTTGTAACAAAAGTTTTGTGAGCATAGCGTTTTGTGAACGTAGCTGCCCTTTCCCTACTGGTGTCAGATTATGAATCTGAAAGAAGTTGATAGCACAGTCTTCTGAGTGACCAAATTTAACAGACAACTGGCAAGGTCCTGTCGAAGCTGCAGCCACTTGGCTGCATAGTGGTACCTATTTTGAGAATGTTACCAGCTCTGAGTTTTTTTGCAGAGCAATCAGTAGTATTTAGTTGATTAATCACAAAAAAATAACAGGACTTCAGTGTATGCGGATCACTTTTACTTAAAATAACTCTCAGCTTTCCTATTAACTATCCCTGGTCTTACCATTTTTTTTTCTTGGCTTTTCTTCAGTTCCCTGTGATCAGCTACAATGTTTAGAAGGTCTTTTTTTCATTGGAAAACTTACTGAGTGCCAGAGAAGGCAGGCTCTTGCATGGAAGGAATTTATGATATTGATAAAGGTCTGTTATTTTGTAAATCTTGAGAGTGGCAATATCCTGTCATTTGATGAAAACTCCCTGGCCAAGTTCATCAAGCCTTTCAATTCTTCTCTATCACTTTTCCCAGTCCTTCCTGTTGTCCCTTTGTTTTACACATTTGTCCTCAGAGAGCTATGTCAAGGCATGGTTTGACCCTTGGTATCTGCCTGTAATTTTGTAAAGGAAAACAAATCAAGATTGCACCATTTCTGTTTACCTTTTAGGCTGATCTTCATTTGCTACATATCTTTGATAGCTGCCAGAATGCATTTCTAACCTCCTTGAAGGTTGGGTTTATCCCTTCAGATCTCATTATGTTCTGCATCTTTACTGCCCTAGGAAGCAAATATATATGTATTTCTTCATTGTGTTATTGTTTTTTTCCTTTACAAACACCATCTCTTCTATTTTCTCCCTTTTCTGAATGTGTGGATAACAGCAGTTTTCTAGAACACTTGCTTTGTATTCTGTAAATCACTGCACCACAAACAAGCTCCTTTTTTGGATGTGTTGATGTCTCTTTGGCCCCTTTTAATCTTGTCATCACACATTCCTGCATCATGAACTGCTTTCTTCAGGCTCATCTATTTCCTTCCCTACCACTCTGGACTTTACTGATTTTTTTTCTTATCTGTCCTTTTCCTTTTCCTTATCTGCCTTTACTTTTGGACCTCCCTTTCTTCTATTTCTTCTGCGAGTGGAGCCACATTTATCAAATATTTCTGATGTAGGAGGTCTCTTGCCTTAGTACTTTCAGAAAGCTTATGTGAAAAGCTTTTAAATGAAAAAGAAAAAAAGGAAGAAAACCTGCACATTGCTTAAAGGTGAGGGAGGCCAAAGTGCAAGAGGTCCTTGTGCCAGAAGAACATCCGCGTATTACTCATGCAGGAGAAATCTGGGGACTTCACCAGAGTGCAAGCATTTTCTCCACACCTTTCTATTTGCCCACGTTCCTCTCAGACTTGATGTACGTAAATGTGGTTATGAGGCAAGTCAAAGCAGGAGCCATTTAAACTGACCCGGACCATCCAGGTCTCAAAAGCATCACATGTGCGTCTTTCCTACAGTAGTCATGCTTTCAGATTTTATGTACCTTGTAATGCATATTTACTGTCTCTCTGTCTAGGCTGTATTTCCTATTTACAATGGAAGAACTAATACATCTCATCCTTTAAGATTCCCCCCCCCCGCCCCGTGCATCAGGACAGCTGGAACTCTAAAGGGTACACTTCAAATGAGCACTGAATTCTTATATTGTTTGCAGCAACAAACACTACAGTTACAAAAAGACTTCCATTATAGTCTCTAGCTTGGCTCTTGCCTCCCACCAGTGCCGTGGATTCCCCTTTCATTTCTACTATTCATCTTTAAACAGCATATGTTATCTGCAGACACAATGGAGAGACAAGCTCTTCAGAAATGTATGTAATAATAACCCATTCTGCATGGTATTCAGTGTGAGGTGGTGGGTGCTTTGGAGTCTATCCTTCTGTAGGAAAATTGTGGCATTTCAAATGAACTTTATTTTGGAGAAGTAAGGTAGGGTGGTGCCCTGTTTTCCAAAAGAGTGAGGCAAGTACTTCATGTTAACCTGGCTTTGTGGATTTTATAAGTGAACATGAAATGCTCAGTTATTCTTTTGGATCGAGGTGACTTGAAACTAGTGTGTTGAATCAGAAAGAACGACGAGTGTTTGTTTTTATCTGGGTACAGTGGTGAGTATCAAACCAGCACAGTGCTGTAGGTTCAAAACCTGTCAGTCTCCAGTTTGCTCATGAACGTGGCTCTTGAGCAGGATAGGGAGATATGGGATTTTGGTCTTCCTGAGATGGCTTCCCTTCTTGTAGCAAGTGTGGGGATTTCACATGCATGCATTTTGGGCGCATTGATCAGTAAGTGAAAGGAAGCTTCTGTGTATGGTGGTAGGGAAAGGAGGAAAGCTTTAATTTCACTTTTTGTTCCCTCCATTTGTTTGTGTGCATTTTCTTAAGTAGGATGAGTTTCCTTAGATGGGAGACCAAAGGGAGCACACGTGCTCTTTTCTTAACTGTGTACTTGGTAGTTGCTTGTTGATGAATTACTATGAAATTTGGATGTTCACAGTAAGCTGTGGTTCAATTTACCTAACCCAAAGGCTTTGGTTCTCTGTACCTGTGAGACAAGTTTCCAGCTTTGTGTATTCCAGTGGCTCCAAGACAGCTGATTTGGAGTCTTTGTTAGTCAAAATGCATGTTTAAAGGAATCTTGCATCTGCAGACTAATGTTCTCAGTTTGGTTGTAGCTCTGGACTCAGTGTTTGTTGCCATTAAATCAGGGTTGTTTGCAAGGTCTGGAAAATAAGTTCAGACCCATGCAGTCATTGTCATTTAGCTACGCATTACAATATGTGAAATTTATAGTGTGGTTTCCAGTTTTCTGAAGACTTGTGTTGTTTCTGCAGGGAACAGCTTATAATATCCAGTAGATATAAAAGATCTGTGGGAAATTAGAGTAATTGAAAGAGACTTTGTCCCTCCCTCCTCTGGTTTGATTCTCCCTAGTTTTCTGTCTGAGAGGGAAAAATGTGTCCTATATTGCCATTACTATAAAATAATTCCTGCTGCTAAACTGTGCAAGTTTGGTGTGGCACAGTAAGTACTAGGAGGGTTATGATCTATGTCATATTCTCCCTGAGTGTGCTTCTTTGTGTGTCTTCCTTTTTTTGTTTTTTAAATTTCTAGTGTCTTCTGTTTCTGGCCTGTCTTTCTAGCAAAAAACAATTTATTCTTATGCTTTTTGATGAAGGCAGAGATAGGATGGACATAATGAAAATTTGTTTTCAAATGCTTTTAACAGGCAGTGATCTCTATCCTTTTATTTTTTGCAATTTAGTTGCAACTTAAGATTTCTGAAATAATATTTAAAAAGTCTGTGGCACTGGTAGTAAGAAGGACAATCAAATAGGCACCTCCTTTAACCAACCCATGCCATTCTATTGGGTACCTGCTTTGAGTTTCCATCAGAGGTTCAAGATTTGGGACAAAATAGTGACACCTTCTGACTTGTGGCTTTTGGAAATATGGGCCTTAAATGACTCTGTATTTACTGGGGTTTTTGTAGGGTGTACAGAAGATCCAAAGTGCTAAACTTGCCTCTTCAGTTTAATTTCCTTCCATTGTTATAATTAGAAATACAAAAATGCATAAAAATTCCACGTAATGTGAGAGTACATGGATATCGAAAATCAGCTTGTGCTATTCATGGGATCTTCTAATTAGATCCTGGTAGATTTTGTACTTGCAAAAACTGGAGTTTTTTTGGGGGAGGAGAAAAAATTGAAATTGAAAAAACTGAATTAAAAAGGTATTGCAACATTTGTTGCAGTGTCTTCTCATAAAATATTTTGACTTTCTACTTTTGGAAATGATGTAGCCCAGGGATGAACTCTAACAGTTGTTTCTGTGAAGCTGGGCTTGGGAAGTTTCTATAATTTTTGCCAACTTTCTTGTATCTCCAGATATTACCAAGCCATCTATCCCATTTTTTGGCTGTAAAAATTCCCTAAATTAGAAGGAAATGTTGTTGAAAGATAAAAATGCCCCAAATGTCTTTCATTAAACATTGGGTCTTTTAAGAAAAATAAGTCTGCTTCAAAGAAGCATTCTTTTTTTCCAGTGTTTTTGGTCCTGTAATGGATTTTTGTGTTTGTTTGTTTTCCTTTTTTTTGTTAAACCTAACTCCAGCTATAATTCTAAAAGCTGTAACTGGTAAATAATCATGGGTAAATGAAATATCTCAGCAAATTTCTGTGTATGCAGACAACTTGGCATTTTAATATTCCCTTCAGGGAGGGAATACGTTGTGAGAAATCAAGTCTGCAAATTATCTGTAGTAAAAATGCATTATTTCTGGCAAAGCTACAAATGGGGTGCCTGTGTTGATGCATGCTCACTGTGTCATTAACCATGTTCTTTAATAACTATTAATTAGTTTCAGTGGAGCTCTGGTAGTCGAGATTAATTGCAGTGGGAGGGCTAAGGGGAACTAAAACACTATTTCAGTGCTGCTAGGAGCTGACTGCGTATATTGATAGGAAGTTGCCTTTGGTCATTCTGTAACTGCTTGAGTGATGTTAGTTTCCTTGGATTTTTTTTACCTGTCATGTCTCAACACCTATTAACAGTATCCACAATTATGATTGGGAAGAACAGCACTTGCCACCTCCTTTGCATGCCAGTATGCAGCTTCCACGACTGCACACAGATAATGCACGGGTAGTGTTATGGGATTTTCCTTTGTTCAAGTGTTTTTTTCATCCAGTACCCTTTGTTGCAAACTTTGCAAACAGAATGAGGACAGGAAAGCAATGGGGTATTGGCCAATGCCCTGATGAACACAAACCAGGAATTGCAGGACAAGTGGTAAAAATCTCTTCCTTTGCTCTTTCAACAAGTTTATCTTCCCATGAATCACAAAGGAGCTCTCATTACACACCAGTCTGCTCAAGGACATCTGTTTTGCTAGAGAATTGAATCTTCTTTATTCTAGCAGTTTTGAGAACCAGAAACTTGTGATTTTTTAATAGTTATTCAATAACTGTTCCACAGGATCATTTCTGTTGACCTAACTCAAAGAAGTACACCAGATGAATTAGCCATAATTATTGTTTATATGCAGCTTTGTCTGGAAAATTTCAGTATTTTCTCAAACTTTATCTATTTCCAGTCATCACCAAGCAATGTCTTCATACAGGAAATAGCCATATTAAGAGCTAAGCCATATTTTAAAGTTATTGCTGAAACCAGTCCTTTTTCTCTCATTTCAGAGTATTTCATTCTTTTATCCATTTCTGAATGGTTATTTCTGATATCTTGGTTCTCCAAATTTCTTTGAGTGCTGTTAAAACGAGTATAGAAGACTTACCTGTTGTGCAATCACTGATGTCTCCAATATAAATGGTGCGAGTGGCTTGAAGAGGATATCACAGCATCATAGGAGAAAGACTTGCCTGTCACTCCTTATTTATTGACTGTAATTTACCAAATACTTTTTTTGATTTTATATTGTAGTTGGGCTTTGGATAAAATACAATCGAACTTTGGATAAAATACAGTTTAGGTCCTTTTACTTCCACTCTCTATGAACCTCTCATGTCTGCTCTGTGAACAAGCATTTCCATGACCTTTGGTTCTTCATCAAACACTCCATTGTTGATACACTGATGTGTTTTAAACAGACATTTATTAATTACTGATTGTTTTCTTAATTCTAGTTCTGTTTTCTCTGATACAGTAGCATTAATTTGTCAAGAACACAACAGTGATAGCATGTTTCTTGAGAAAAGCAATTTTATTTATTTTTTTCAGTGTTAAAGTGCTTGTACTAGTTTTAATTCTAACTTCCACATCACCATAAATATATTGAAAATGCATTGTAAGGTCTGATGGTTTGTGTTGCTTACAGGTGTGTGTTTGTTTGCTAGGATTTTTTATTTTGTTTTTTTTTTCTTTCTTTAATTAATTTGGAAGGGATAAAGCAGAACTGGTTGGTATGGCCATCTTGTAATTTATACAGTAATAGTGGAACTGAGTTATAAATATAGGTTTAAAACTATCAGGTATGTAGGTTTAAATAAAGAAAGACGTTACCATTTAATCTTAGACTACTGCAGATAAGAAGGAAACACTGTGTCATTCAGGTCACTTTCTAATTGGGAAGCAGGTTGGTTGGCCTTTGAGCAAATTGCAGGCTTCCAGCTATAGAAAAGAGCTCCAAAGCTTTTACCCCAGTGATTTCTAATTCAGGTTTTTATACCACTCAAAATCCATATGCTTGAAGAATTTTTGAGCTGTTATTAAGGAGACTAAATAAATGAAACCTGGAGAAATCCAAAGGGAATAGGAACTCCAGAATTACAACAGTCTGTTTTTAATGGCATTTGCTGGTTGCCTTTAGAAATTATTACTGTTTTCTGTGGTGTTTTGTTCTCTGCAGATTTTGTGTATTGACTGATCTTTTCAGAGACAACCTGCTGGGAAGTGGAAAACTGCCAATTTTTTTAATGTATTGACTGAGATCTTTAGAGGTGGCTCAGAGTGGAAGTGGAGGAGGGAAGGGAATGTGCAGTTTGTTAATAAAATCAACTGCACTTATATTCCTTCAGAACATGTCCTCCCTATAGAGGAAGAATTAAAGGATACCAGCTGTCTGTGACAGTGTGATATGTTACCCCATAAAGGCAATGAGCTTATTCATTGTGTTTTGGGATATTGATACTACTGATAGCTGAACTAAATGTGAAACCTTCTATATAAATAGCCAGAAAATTATCAGCTGCGGTCGTGATTAGAAAATTGATTGTCCTCGGCAGCAGCAGAGTAGTATTTGTAATGTTTCTGTATTTAATTTGAAGGATGCTGAACTTGTTTTCTACTGTCTGTATAGGGATAAAAATAAATATAAGAATAGTTATCTCTTCATGTTGCATTTCTTCCAGTTATATTAGAAAATAGTGCATCTTTTGTTCTAATGCAAACACTGTTAATACCTACTTTTCCTTGTCATGAAATAAGGCAGGTAATACTGTATTCTTATAAATTGGATAAAAATTTTTATTCTCTTCAAATGGATTACTTCTGTGAGCAACAGAGCTCACTTTGTACTGTGAGACTTAGGCTGCAAACTTCATTTATATGTGACTTGCTCTTTCTAGACTTTATTAAATGGTAGATTGATGAAATTTCAGCCCAATATGCAATAGAACGACATGTTGACATTTTGGTTTTATTATAATAACTTTCTTCTTTCTCACTCTGAGGTTGGTGTTTTTTTTTCCCTCTGGTATCTGAAAGAGTGGTGTAGTCATTCTTTTAATATTGATCTATACATGTGACAAATGAAGGGTTGGTCCACTCTTGCAGCTGGATTTTGTAAGCCAATTAGGAGTGAATGATCTTCATTGGGACTACACCCTCTCTGTCTGTCTGTGTGGATGTGAAGGAGACTTAAAATTGATCTTATTTCTGAATAGTTGCTCTTTATGATTTAAAAAATCAGAGTTGAAAGCATTTATTTGGTGAAGATATAAAACTATCTGTTCAATACATGTATTCACATTGCCTAATACTTATGTGAAGTTAAATAAGCCAAAAAGAAAAACTCAAGCCTCAATTTTCCATTATTTACAAGGAAGAGATATTGCAGTGTCTTAATAGCAGTTTGTCTCTACATGTAAGATTCAGAACCATTCTACTGCACCTTTTAGCTCAGATAGGATAACAGCTATTTGGTTCTCATTAGATTTATAATCCCAGAATTACTTTCAGCACAAATTGCTTAATGGAACAGAATTATGCCTGCATTAGATAATATAGTAGATTTTTATAAAATTGAAGACGTGAATATGACCAAACTTGAATATATATCACTCAGAGTCTTTTAAATTATCAATTAACTCTTGGCTTCAGTAATATAAAACGGATATTAAAATGTAGTTTAGTGATTAATCCTTGAGCTTTTCTCTGTTCTTATACAAGGTTTTTTCAGTAAAGTTGCAGTCCTAATTCTTTGTAAAAAAACATCGTACATCTGTTGCTCAGAGTGGGCAGGATATTGAAATTCCAAATAGATGAATTTCTTCAGCCTTATGAAAAACCCTTAAATGTTTTTGGTCGTAAGGCATGGGTGTTATATGCTGTTAATATTTACCATCTTATTTTATGAGGTACTTACTATGATATTGCAATTTCTTTAAATACTGATAGACACTTGGAAACTGCAGAGGTGAACCTAATCTTGGATGTGTTATCCAACTACAAGGATGTTTTAGAGGATGGTTTTCCACATGCAGATTTGTGGTTCTCAGTTTGTGTCTGTGTCACTAAGTTTTACTGCTGTAGGTCAGCACTAAAATGGCGAAAGGTAAAGGTGAAAATTGTCTTCTACCATGGAAATATGATTGTGTGGTGGCCTTGTCTGGTTCTGTGTGTTATTCTGTGTAACTTTTAGGAAGGGAGATGCATTACAGTATGCTAATGTGGAAGAGACCTAGTTTTTGCTCCAATGGCACATAATGTCTCTAGGATGTCATTTAATCCCAACTGTTCCCAGCCTGTAATTCTGTTGTAGCCATGACTGGTGTAGGAAAAGCTACTTGGCATACGATGGTCTTACTGTGCAGAAACAACATATGACCTATTGAAAGAACAGGTTGCAGGTGTGTTGCTGTAAGAAACACTGCTGCTTCATGGCAGAAAAAAAGCAGAAATAATATACGTCTATTTGGGTTATGCTTCAGTGTGGTGCATAAAACTGTGTTACTTTGTCACTTGGAGGCTGAGTCTCAATGAGAGAACAGATGAAATTCAGTATGTGCTGGCTTTTAACCAAATTTTAAAATACGATACTTATACTTAATGTTGCAGGAAAACTTAGTCTTTGTAGTCTCGTTAGTTCACTGATACATGTTTTGTAGCTGACATTAACTTTATCTTGAGGCATACCAATAAAGTCTACAGAGGTCCTAATGAACATCTAACCTGATCCTCAAAGCCATGTGTAACCTAATGTTTAGAATAGATGTTGAAGTAATGTGTTTTTTTGGCTGATTGACTTGATATAGATTTTCTTATTCTAGGAAGTGAGACTTTTATCTTATCTAGGGTATTACTGGGAGATGCAATATATGGATTTGGAGATGAGATTCCTTAATAACTTGCTATCTACTGTTAGACTTAGTGTTGCTTATATGTTATAAGACCACTGAAACAATACTTTTATGTTTAGTGTTGTTGTATGTGTGAGACAAAGGCATCATTTTGTACACAGTCTTTCCTCTACACTGGGAACATTTGTGCTGTGTTCAGACTACATGTTCTTGTTGAAGGTAAGTGGTATTCAAAGAAGAGTTTGTCTTTTTTTCCAAAATTATATGGGTGTAGTAATTTTAAAAATGGGAAACAAAATCCTGGGATCTTTCCCATTTTGCAATCTTTGTGTGAAGTATTTGACATCTCCTTGAATTATTTGCATTGGTGAAAAGCCTGTGTCACAACTGAAGGATGCAGCCACATAAGGAGCCAGAGTGAGAGCTGTGGGCACTGTACTGATTCTTGGAGGTCTGTGGTATTACTCTTTTAAGGCTTGTCATAGGCCAAACTGTTTTGTCTGGCACTGTTTAGGTATGTCCAAATCACATTTCAGAATGCAATATCTGAAGAATATTTAACCTTTGTTCTTTTATAACGTTCACAGGAGTAAGCCTGCTCAAAGATCTCTCATGAATGTAATGTAAAGCTTTATGACTGTAGCTCTACTGTGGTTACCTTTATAAAAGAGGAATTACAAGCCTCTAAGTTCTACTGAATTCCCTTGTTAACAGCCCCCATATAGTACAAAGCTTATTATACCTAAGGGAAAGCTAATATAAATGATATTGTAGTTTGCCATTAACAGGAGGGTGACAGTTTTACTCGAACTATTAGTTTCAAGTTAAAATCCTGGAGAGCAAAATATTTCATGTGCACTTGACTATAATTAACCCCTTATGTCTTTCTCCTGTAATGTCCTTTAACAAAGCTTCATTTGCAGTGGCTCAGTAACGTAGCATGTGCTCCTACACATGCAACCACCACTTTAGTGACTCCCTTCTGCTAGAGGCTGGTTATACTGTAGGGTGACTTGCAGGATTAATTAGTCACTCTCTGAGTTTCTTACTGCTCTTGCAAATTTTAAACACTAAGACTGTAGGCAATTTTGCATTCCCAGGGTCTGTTACTACCTTCTGCTTTGAACTCTGTTTTTATGTAAATACTTACTGCTGGTTTCTTGTTTTGTTCAGTATAACATGGGCAAATATAGGACAGTAAATGCTGTTTTTCAGGAGGAAGAAGAATGCTGCTAGAGTTGGATAAAACTGAGCATTAGTCATGTTATAGTTGGCATAGAGTTTGTGTGCTTTTTACACCTTATATCCACAGCACTTAGCTGTGGCATCAAACTGTGTCCTGCACTGGTCTCACGTTGTGAAGGAGGGTATGACTCTTCATCCTTCAGTCAACTTGAGCTCTTCACCCCTCGTACTCGTGATGGGCTGCAGAAAGGTAACCCTGCACAGACGGTCCTGTGGACACAAGTGGTTAAAACAGGCATGTGGCTGGATACTTTGTTGAGTTTCCAGCGGGCTAATTTTTGGACAGGGTAAAACAAAAGTCCTGGCTGGACCTCACATGTCACTCACTTGTTACTATTAGCAAGGAAAGTCTGAAATTTAGAATAGCAACTATTCTTAATGAATTTATGGCAAAGGGAGAATAAAGGCTTGTGACTCAGCACCTTGCAGCTTATGTTGTTGGAAGTGAAATTGCTTGAATAATCTTTTAACTGCACATCAATTGCTTGGCTCAAATGACGACTACCTGCATGGTGACTTATACTATTAACAAATGTGTTGTAAGTCCCAGTGCATTGTAAAATATACTAGATACTCTGTAAGTTAAAGTCAGTCAGTGTTAAGAAAGCTAAGATCATTGAATTGGAGGGGAACAAAGAAAAATAAGTGACTTGGATGAATAAGAAACAAGTTGTACTGTTCTTTCCAACTTCATAAAATCATAAAATGCATGATTGTATTACCACGCACAGTGGTAAAATACTTCTCTGAATGCTCCATTTGCCTGTTTTTCTTGCATGTTGTATACCATCCTGTAGATTGGATATGTAAGTAAATTTGTTTTCTTTAAGATTTGCATTTGCTATAAACTTGTGTACCTGTATTTGCTGAATTTGATCTGTAATTGACATTGATTAATAGAACAGCAGACTGCAAGAGCAACACGAAAATCACAATGATGTTTTGAGAAATTTATTTCTATATTGTTTTCCAGTGTTGGAAACTTGCACAAGTCACATGCATTTGAACTGGAAAGTCAAAATATTACTGCATGGTTGGATGAAAAAAAGTAAGTAAGGAACAGGGCATAGTTAGATAATTCAAATTATTTATATTTAAGATTTTTATTTTATTGTTTAAGAAACTGTATCCACTGTGAACATTAGTTGCATCTACATGTGTTTTTTCCTGTTGATTTTAATATTAGTTTGGAGAGAACTCTACTTCATTTTGGAATTAAGGGCAATGGCTGAAATAAACAAATACTCACAAATCAGAGGTACCATCAAGGGAGCTGGTAAAGTACAGCTGTACACTGGAACCATATTTACTTGTCAGCTGTTCAGATTCTCCTGGTCAACAGGGTCTAGAAAAAAAATAAAACTATTTTGTGACTAGTCTGTCTAGACCAGATGAGATACTAACCCTCCCTTCTGCAGCAGCAGTAGTACGATAAATATGCGTGGGATATTCCAGGACTTGTAATCTTTTTTCAGTCTAAAAGATTAAATCCTGTGTGGGGAATGGTGTACTTTATTTAAAGAGCTATTACTACAGCCTCTGTCATCTACTTTAGTCAAAAGGAATAATTGATTCCTTTTCTCCTGGTGTGAATCTAGCTATTCAGAGTGATATTTTCAGAATTTTCATAATACAAATTCTGAATTGCTTCATCGTCAAGCTTAAAACATGATAACTGCACCTTGGCTGTCTAAGAAAGGTCACAGAGACTTGGATCACAAATTTCTTTTCATCTCTCTTCCCCAGTCATTTTACAAAATCATATCCTGCCCAACAGAGTACTAAATAAAACGGCTGCAGCAGGCATCCGTGCCACGATGAGAGAAATGACCATGTTTCAAAATGCAGGTTTTTGGTCATCTCCACCCTGAAGGGTGATTATATCTCATAAACATTGGAGACTTGTAAATGCTATGTACCAATGACTTATTCAGGCCTTGTATGTGAAAAGCCTAATCTCTTCTTGCTTGTGCAGTATTTATCCATGAGAATAGATTTGCCTTTTTTAAAAAAAACCTGCTGATGCTGTATGACCTCTGAATTGGAATGAATGATCAGAAGTGCATTAAAAAAATCAGGGCAAAAGAAACTTGTGAAATAGATGTTCTTCTTGCATGGTCTGAATTGCTGCATGGTCGATGATGTCGTAAGGAGGTAGTGATGTGAGATGGGAGTTTCCTGTTTTGCTGGTGATGTGTTCTTGTGCATTGCATAACTGTGTTTTCATCGTGTTTGTGCTCCTATTTTATTTTAAGTAATATGATTGTCACTTTTCCCAAGTTCTATTAAAAAAAAATTAGGTAAATGCTCTTAGAATAAATTTTAAAGATAATATGAAATTAAAATCAGATTTAATATCTTGCAAGTTTATGCTGGAAAGGAGTGATGAAAATATAATTTTCTCCCTCTGGGTGGTCACTTTAAATACAGAGATGCAGAGAAGTTTGTAACAGAACCAGATTCCTCTTAAGTTCAGAGCAGAATTTCTGCACAGTTTCAATGCCAAAATCTCTTTTTTTCTTCTCCAATATTTCATACAAAATACTTACATTTATTTTTTTGTTAGGTTTTAATAAAGGAAGTTATAGTTAATGTATAATTGAATAAACCACCACTTCCATATACTGTCTGCATTTTTTTTTCTGAAGAGCAGCAGTTCTTAGTTTTGTTTTTGTAATTCTACTTGTACTGCTAACATCACTGTCTGTAAAACTTAACTGTAAGTACCTGTAATCATCTGCCATGAGACAGAAGAAATCTTTAAAACTGGAAAATCAAATTTGGCTCAGAGCGTTCATGTGAGTCACAAGCCTAGTGATACTTCTGGTGCTCTCGGGATTTCTCATAGGGAAGTGAGAAATGGTTCTACCGCTGCTGCTTACTGACCCAGCAGTCTCTGTCTCTCTCCTTCTATTGCCACAGTGGGATGAATGTTTCAGGTAAAGCCTTGGCTAACCAAACCTGTGTTAGGAGGTGGGGGGTCCCTTTCGAGTGAGTTTCTCTTTTTCGTTTGGTTGTTTTCTGATAAGTTATAGGAGATTAGTTTACCTTCAAAAAGGTCCACAATGTGTATTGCCACATCAGTAAAAGCCACAAATTATACTACGTAGACAAAACTACTGACTTTAGTGAAGTGTGTTGCACAATTTGAAGAAAACAAGCGTTTCTTGCAAAGTAAAGGGTATATATCGTATCAGGTGATTTTCTTCTAAACTTAGCTGGAAATCTAAAATGCCAGCTTCTGGCTGCAGTCTGTTGATGCAGCAGGTTAGGAAGGTTCTTAACCCTGTTCATGTGCAAACAGGTGGGAATGCTTTCATTAAGACTTGCAAGATTATAATAGGAAAATCTTTCTATTTCTCACAAATGAAAAAAGTAGAAGAGTATTTTGAAAGATAAGATTTGCAACAACTGAAGGATTAGTTTGGTCGTCACCTAAGAAATACAGTATGTTGGAAGAATCCAAGTTCACGACACATGAACAGGGTTTTTGTACTCTTCTGGTTAACAAGCGTGACAGGTGCAGTGTGTTCTAATTACTCAGAATTACACCATTTGAGTTTCTCTTTCTTGTTTTATTACTATCAGATGTCAAGCCTCTAAATGCATTTGTGCATCCAGTGATAATATAACATGAAAATGTCTGTGTTTGTTTTTTATATGTATGTGCATCATATTGGCTTTGATTGCAGTAAAACTCCGAGACAGCCAAGTGCTGTCTGTTCATTTGTGGTTTGGGTGCATTATGCAATGTAACAGTTCTGGAAATAAGCACTGCATATATGCAAAACATGTATGTTTTTTTCTGACATAATATTTACTGTGAAAGTTTAAAACATGTATACCTTTCCCTTTTTTTCAACTTTTTTGAAAAGTTTGATGGGGAAATCATCTAAAAATAAATTATTGCAGGGCTTATTTTAGCTTTTACAGATACTGAATCATTACTAGACACATTTAAGTGACTGATACAGTTTTAATTTCTGTTAAGCTTCTAATAGTTTTCATCAGTACTGTCCATTATCTTCTGAACAGAGGGGTATCTGGATTACAGACGAATTATCAAGCACTGTTATTAGAAGGGGGAAGGGCTGCATGTGACAATATTAGGTGTTGCAATGAAAAGTAGTCAGTATTTTACTGGCATCTGATTGTTCAGTTACAATAATAGTTTTCATGTCTGCTGCAGTACAGTGCCAAGTCTTGTAGATGTGCATTGAAAGAGGTTTTCTGATAGACTAAAATAAACTCTCAAAATCCATACTCCATAAGCCTGGATTCCATTAAATGAAATGTTCAGTTTATTCAAGACTAACTACTTTCTTTATGCTCTGGAAAGTCTGAAAACAAGAAAAAAATTCTTGTAGGAATACCGATGTTCACTGACATGGGCGTGGAGTGAGTCCCTCTAAGTGAATTCAAAGTTCTTTGGAAGAGCACGTTGTTAATGATCAAAACTGTGTAAGATTAAGCCTGCAAAAGATTGGCTTTACGTAATATAAAGGTGTCAAGCTACTTAGCTGGAGCTAAGAGAATTAAATTAATTAAAGGCAGCGAAATCAGGTCTCCAGTGAGTATAAGCATCCACTGATCAATATAGCATGTTAGAAAGTACCGGGTAAGGTTCTGTTCAGAATGCTAATGGCGTGCATCCCATTAAAACAACTGCCAGCTGGAGAGCTGGTTCACACTTCCTCATGCGCCCGGTGCATCTCATGGCCACACAGCCAAGGGGCTGAGTCTCAGATAAGCGTGCTACTAAACTGTATGGAGAGAACAGCACAGTGGTGGCGATAAGAAGTGGGTTGTCAGTCCTGAGTTCATACTTATAGTAAGGCCCTTTTCTGAGTGGGAAAATGCCTTTGTCTAAATGAGACTTGGAGAATTTTGTTTCTATGGCCTCAGTCAGATATAAGGTGCAATTGCCTTAAGTGGGCAGCTATTGTTGTCAGCCCAAGGAACAAAGGCTTATACCAGGTCTTTATAGTTTTATATTTAATTTATAAAACCTTTCAGGAATAATTTACAAAAAAAACCCCTTTCTTGACTGCTAAGACCATCTGAAACCTGATAGTCTGTGTGTGATCAGGAGGTATGTGTGACAGTTGAATTATGCAGCTGGAGATTTTCTGCTCTTTTCATACAGTGCACTAGAATCTGATTATTAAACTGATTATGCAAAATGCTACTACTACTGAGCAGCCCATTGCAGTGACAAATGTGAAAGAAATACCCCAATTTATGAAATGAATCAGAACCCTTGAAAGGGACATGGCGTCAACTAAGGGAACGATCTTGTAGAAAGTTCTTGCCTGAAAAAGATCTATCATAGCCATGAGCCTTGCACAAAGCCGGTCAGCCGTATTACAAAAGTCTAGAATTAGAGAGACCGAAGTTAATAGTGGAAGTTAGAGACAACAAGAGTTATGTCGTTTTTTATTGCCTATGTAATGAACAGGCTTAGAGGCTTCAGTATCATCAGAAAGCTTTATATGCCAGTTAGCAGCTCAATTATAATGATTTAAGTAAATTAACAAATAAGATGACAATGGAACTGACAATACACCTGAAAATTCCAGCAGAGATAACTAACGGCAGGATTTTGTATTTGGCATTTTTGTGTTGGAGTAACTGGCAGGTTGTTTGTTATTCTTGCCCAAGGTAGGTGGGAGGGGAAACAAGATTTTTTTGCCTGGGTGATGACTGCTCTGGTTCATAAAGAGCCTGAGGTTCACATCAGAGCATGCCAGTTCAATTGTTCTGAACAAATATGAATTAAAGAATTGATTATCATTGTACTTTTATTGTTCTTGTAGCTAGAGATGAGTACGATAGTGTCTCTTACTTTTAGCTCAGTCAACTATACAGAATGGTGCTTGTTTTAAATTGCTCGAATTCAGGGACTCTTCAGAAGTGTGTAGGCACTCGGTCTCTAAATATTTCAACATTTCTCATTTTGTACTTACATGTGAAGAAATTTTTAAAGAACTTGCCAGTGTCTTTCAGGATGCAATAAGAAAAATAATAGTGAAGAATTACTAGAAGTATTATTTAAATGCGGGTCTGGGAGGCAGAAACTTGCGACATTTAATCCCAGTAATAAAACTAATCCTTCTGTGGCATTTACATCTCCTAGGATTCTCCTAATCTTATTACTACAAAATTATTTTTATTACTTACTGTCAGGCACCTATCTCCAGGCTTTAGCAGTTAATCCCCATGCCTCATTGCACCCATTGTACAGATGGGGGTGCTACTTTTCTGCATTCCACCATGAACCTGCTGTGATCATTACAGATCAGATTCAGGAGAAACCCTAAAGTCTTTGGTCCATTGAGTTTATGACTTGAGCTATACACATGCACACAGTAACTAACTGTATGCACGTGTTTTGTCCTGGGTAAAGATTATTTGGGAGGAGAATGGAAGGGGCTAAATCCAATTTATTTTATGTTTAGTGCCAACCAAATAATAGTTTTTATATATCCTCAGAGTAATCAATCAAGGGTTATCCCAGATTTATTCTTCTAAAACTATCTGTGAGGTTAAATGACCAACTGGTTCAAGAGACTAGTTGCCTTTATCAGACTGTTCCTTAGGAATGGACTGTTGAGATAAATGCTGTTAATTAAATACAAATCCTTTTCTTGATTGTGCAAAAACAACCTCGCTACTGGTCCCTCTCCTAATCTTGTTATAACAGTCCCCTGATAGGTCTCATTAGATTGTCTTGTTAGCTGATACAGAGTCTATTTTGCAGCAGAACAGACAGAAAAGTTAATCTTAGTTGTAATGTGTCTTAACCGCTAAAGGGTTTTTTCCTCTTACTTTATTCACTTTTGCTTACTCTCATCATCTAGTTTCTTTTGTTCTTTTGCCCAAAACAATAGACTTGTGTGAAACCAGCAATTTATTTACTGATTAGTTTTTATTTAAACTGTCACGGTTTATTGAATTTAATTACTTTTAAATCATTAACTTAAACCGAACGGTGTGAGAGGGGAGAGAAAAGCCCTGAATATCTTGTACAGTTCGAATGGGACATGTCCTGAGCTAGTTCCTGATTTTCCATACTAAAAGAACTTCTTTGGACATAGAGCTTTAATCAAGGATGCCTTCTATTTTGACAGGAGAATTTATGGAAATATTACTACCTATAATTGCATGTGTGGGATCTTCTCAGTTTCTTTCTCTGTGACATTTTGAGAAAGGCAGCTGCAGACCTGACTCTCAGTTATTTCAGAGATCCAGAAGACCAAGACCTCTTGAAAAATGACTTTTTGTAAGAATGAACACTTGTATAAAGTAATTTCGATATTTGGAGTTGTCCATATTTGTGCTAACTGAGTTCACTGTATGGCCTGTGGAAGGTGAATTTAACTAGAAGTAGCACATTTGGTATGGCAGCGTTGTTAACAGGAGACTTGTGAATTCCTAACCATCAAGAACTCAAGATTAATTGCTCTGGTACCTATAAAACTATTTAGACTTCTTGCTGAACTGTTGCTTATATAGTACTATTTGTGTGTGATATTTCTTTAAAGAGGTGTGACTGACCACTGAGACTTTAAATTAGCAGATATGGTGAGGTGCAAAGTCAGAGAAGAAACTAGTAAAACTACTGGAAGAGCCACACTGTTGGCTGAGTGCAGTCATCTGGCATTGCTTAGTTCATTTTTTCTCCTGTTTCTTACAATGGTACACCATGTGAAGTATTTCTGTATGGGCAAGGTTTTCCTATATTTTATATCCCAATTTAAATATCTTTTTGTTTCAGAATGAGATCTCTAGCAAGAGGAATAAAGTGTTTTGTTGTCTATTTTTCAAATAGTTTATGTTTCTTTATCCAGTTTTCTTGAAGAAAACTTGGAGGGAAATGGTATACAGAATAGTCTTATTAGGGTCTAATAATATACTAAAGCTAATGATTAGATTTTTTTTATCTTTATTTTAAGGTCCTTGACTTTTGAAATTGAGACCTTATTGCAAATGGTCACCTTTGCTTTTTGTGAAGGATATCTGCTGTATTGTCTGCTACTGTCCCACTGGATACAAATAGTTTGAGTTGTGACTTTTTAGAATGATTCCATCACCCTTGAGATAATAACGACCTCGCATTCTCCTCTTTCTCAAAAATCATGGTACTGAAGGTACCTGCCGCTGCAGAGCGCTCTTCTCTCTGATACTAACTCTCTGCTTTTCCTTCTTCCAAGGTATCCCTTTGTTTTTGAGCCTTAACTTGGTTAAAAATTCTGAGGAGTCAGTCTGGGGATTTTCCTCTTCCTTCTCAGAAATCTTTTGATGAAGTGAATGTATCCTAAGAAACTGATGTCTTCATCTTCTTCACAAAAGGCAGATACCAATGTGGAGTGCAGCATCAGGTGCACAACCCATCTGTCCTGGCTTCCAAATCTCCTTGCTTTTTCAAATGTAATTTTATTCTCCTGTCTTTCATGCTCCATACTATGTACATGACAAACCCCCAGCTAGAACTGTCTCTCTGAGGAGGAATATGGGTAGAAAAAATGATGTCACTCATTAGGCAACACTGCATGTTCACATTTATTATTACTTCTTGCATGGACACAGTTTCATTCCATTTGGAGCTGCTGCCCTAAGCTTTCTACTACGGCATTTGTAAATACATACGTGATACTGGCTCACTGTTCAAAGAGGGAAGGATGAGAGTATTCTTGGAGAACAGTGTTGGGACTCTTTGCCAAGTAGCTGTATGTGTTAAGGAGCAAAGGATGATTGCTTGGCAGATGAAAAGTGGGTGGGCTGATTCAAGTGTGGGTGCTGGCATGAAAAAAGAAATAAAACTGAGAATAAGTACAGGAAACAAGTGTGCAGGTAGGAGGGACAAGGGAACTGTTTACTCAGCAACCTAACTGCCTAAACTCCAGCATAACAGAATCACAATGATCTTGACCTTTAGACCTTTAGCCTTTAGACCAGGCTTAAATATCAGCTGGCTTCTAGAATATGTTGGTTAGGTTTTGATCTTCTAACACTTTTGTTTTTTTTCTGGATAAAGATTTTTATTTTTTTTTTCAGGCTTCGTGCATGAGTAAAAGAATGGTACATTCTTCCTTGGGCCATGTTGTCTCTTTTTAGCATACCCAGTTTTCAAATACCTGAATTCAGCAATATATTGTACAAAAGAGCACCTGAGGAAATATGCTTGAACAAAAAAGAAAGCTGGTAAAGCTGCTTTTTGTGTGTAGTGTAATAAGAACAAAAGGCATAACTGTTTACTTATTTTTTGTCCTGAAAGATGAAAAGTCTTTGGGTCTCAAAGACCATCAGGCTACACTTCAACAATGGCCATTCCAGGTTCTGCCTTGTTTAATGCGGATAGTATGGGCTTGTAGTATGAAAATGGCGCCCATTTCCTTGGTGAGCAGAGCCCTGTGCATATTCTGGCTATGAGAATATGATGAATTATTCTATGGGAAATAACAAATGTTTTCCTCAAGCCCATATTGGATTTTTAACATGCATCTGCTACTTTACCAACAGCCTCCCACGTGCTGCCACAAAATCATAACTTGCACATTTTGGTCTTGGAAGCGAATGTTTCCTATAGGCCTTGACTTCTACCTCAAAAGCCCCAAGGACAGTTATAAAATGTTTGCATAATTAATTTTTTTTATGGGATACAGCTTTTGTTTATTTAAATGATACTGAATGTAATAATATCCAGGTGTCTTAAACTCCTACCAATGGTAACGACGGAGAATTCACAAGTATTATAGGCTGAAGCCTCGGGAAAAGACTGTCACTTGCAAGAAGAAGTGAGCAGCCCCTGCTGCTACTGAAACTGCTTGCATGAAGACTGAGCATCTGACCACCTGTGGTTCCTTAGAGCTAGAGTGTGTTTGGCATCTCTTGTAGACATGGGCAGGAAAAAATCCTTCATCTCACCTTGCAAAAGTTCAGTCATTAAATCAAATGGTACTTTCACAGTTAGCTAAGCCCCCATAAAATATGAGTGGCTAAGCTTTTAAAACCCAGTTCTTTTCAGTTTTTAAGACCTGTAGGTTAGGAACAGTATAGAAGAGTCATAGGTTTAAGAATTAATAGATACCCCATATTTTAAACAAGAAACACTCGAAAATCTATCCCTCCTTTGCTTGCCTAAGTGCATGCTGAGTTCTGCACCTCACCCTGTCATTATAGCTAACAACGTCAGCAATGAAAGAAGAGACAAAAACTGTTTATGCTTTCCAGTCATTGCCAAAGAGACATTAAAGAGCAAACCCAAATTGCTTTTGCAAGCTTATGATCGCAGTGGTAAAGTACTAAATCATGCAATGCAGAGCCAGCACCTTCCAGTGACTCCTCGACCACATCTCATGGCTAGGCCTGACCTAACTCCATCTGAATACAGTGAAGTGACTCCTAATGTCTTCTAATTTTGTGGGAGTTTTTTGTATGATTTACCTCAGAATTATTATTTCCAATTACAGGGGAGTAGCTTTAAGCTCTGGGCGTCTGTTGTGTGAAGCCAGACAACTACATTGGCTTCCACAGTTGCCCAAACCCTAAATGACTGCTGCAAAGATAGGAGTCTGGCTGTACAATCCGCAGTGCAGTAAAAGAGGTTAAAGTATAACGGGAATGGATTGGTTCTTCAGCTATCAGTGATGAATAAGTCTAGGGACTTTTACTGCCTGGTTAATAAAAATGCTTCCATTTGGAGAAGGACAGGGATTCATATTCTAAGTGCTTTTCATCTAAGGGTTGGTAAGCTGTCTGATCTGTTCCTATTCTTGCAAGCATTTTAAAAAGTGAAATAAAAACATATGCTAAATAACATGAAATTTCAAAGAGAGATAGGAAGAAATATTTACATTAGTGGACAGGTTTTTTTACTTTGTTCATCAGTTTGTTTTGTTTTTTTTTTGAGCTTACCCCATGGATCAGTTTAATTTTTTTTCTTGGGATTTTATTTTTTTTCTTGGTTGTTTTTCTGTAAATTTTAATTTATAGTGGTGCATTTACATAATGAGCATCATTACATCTAATTATATGTCATCTCCCTACTGAAACTTGTAATTACAGAATTATGATGTATAATGACATCCACGTTAAATTTAGTGGGGGAAAATATGAAGGGACACCATAACAAATGGATTTAAAAAATGAAATTATATTGAAACAAAAAAACCCTAGAAACAGAAATAATTGAATTCAACCAGTTGAATCTTTACTACTTGGACAAGTTCTTATTTTAGTAGTATTTACTCTTTTTTGTTTTGTTTTGTTTTGTTTTTTTTTCCTGCAAAAATTTTGTTCTGTTTCTTTTTCAGATAGCATTTTATTTTCTCAGATTCAAAGACTAAATTTTAGGATTTTTCCCTGGCCAATAGTTACACACTGTTTTGTCTAAGCATTTCACTTATGATGTACAATTAGGTTAAACCAGAGAATTGAAAAGCTGCAAACTGTGTGAGGAGTACAGAAATAGATACAGATTAAAGGAGAAGATGTTTTGTATCTTAAAATCTTCTACGTTTTAAGGAGAAGTAGGGCTTTAGCAGTAGTAAATATTTAATCAACAAACCCAAACTTCTCTTAAAAAACAGAAATTACTGCTGTCATTACCCAATTGGAAGAGAGCTGTAATCAAAGGCACCAATGGTGATTTTAAATTTGATTTTAGTGTTGTGAATGCATCATTAATTTTATAACTGAAAACCTTCTAAAATAGTAAAAATTTTCTAGTCCTGCTCTAGATGGGATAGCAGCTAGATACATAGATGTGTAGCAGATGTTGAGCCTTGACAGAGATGTTTGAATATACTTATTTGTTTCTAGGCACTGTGTGACTTTCATCTCAGGAAGGTGAAGGACAGAACTAAGTGACTCACTGAGTTACTTTGTGCTGAAGACTTAGTGTCTAGCTGAAATGAGCATCTCTGAGCAGGTTCATAGACTCTCAGGCATCACGTGGGGTACTGAAGTACTTGTGTAGCAGCAGAGGACTTTGGAAGGGTCACCATACAAAACTTTTCACCTGGCTGTCTGTGGAGAATCTAGAACATACGCTGCATCAGGTGTTGCTGCAGGACTCCAAATAAACTTAGTAAGGAAACTCTGGAAATTCAGGCTGGCAGTCTATGAAGAGGAATGAGTTAGCCTTTTCCAGTTCATCTTGGGCATGCTCTGAATACTTAACGGATGATCCCTTAATTATTCTGGTGCCTTATATTTGTATTGTTCTAATTGATTTACGCTAGGTATGAGTGAGAAGGCATACGGGCCTTTTTATAATAGAAAATATTCAGAGCAGGCTTTCCTGAGTTCTTGAGAACAAAGTGCAGTAGGCAAGAGATGGGAAAATCCTGACTTTTGGCACATCAGGGTGAAAACCCCAAAAGGTTCTAACTGTCCTGTGTTGGTAGCTAATCCTTTCAGAAAGCAACGACAGTTGCTTGCAGTCTTCTAAAGGAAGCTGATCTGGCCCAATTCCACCTTCAAACAACTCCTCTTCTATTGCCTCCTGAGAGCCTCTTTTGCCTCATCAGTGCAAGGTCAACGTTTGACCTTGCAGTGAGTAATCTTGTGACAGATAATTCTGTTCACAGTGCATTCTTTCTGCAGTACAGCCTTGTCAATAGCCTCCTCTCTGAAAAAATGCTTCCCGGGATTCATTTTGCAATCGCCACCCCGTTTATAAATGGGCTTTTTCAGGCAGATGATGGCTGAGCTGAATTCCACCACAGTCAAACCACATCACTTGTAACATGAAAGGGACGTTCCTCGATAGGCTGGATTTCTGGACTTGTTTATTAAAACACAAGAATTAAATGCTGTACTTCACTTCCCCTCACAATTTCTTTATGCCCTTCCCCTCTTCTCCATTTCAGTCATTCACAGTAGCAGACTCCTTTACATAACTGCCAGCAGTACACATTTTCCAACTGTACAAATGGAACGAAACCACTGAGCATAGCTGAACCAGAGGCATGATTAAATATGTTATAAACTACCAAGAAAAGGAGGAACATGCTATGAAAGCATCATCTATCACAATGTATGTGGGGGGAAGGAATCCATCAGCTTATTCTGTGTTAATGCCATGATAAATTGGTACTTACATGTGTGTATGCATATAGCTGTTCGGTCTCAATTTCTTTGTAAATAGATGGGAGAACAGCTAAATGCCTGTGAAGACCTCTCAAGCTACTGCTCTGAAGTTAGCAAATTCTTGGCTCAAAGTAGCTTTCTTGCAAATGAAGTCTGAAAGCTGTTTATGTTTGACTGAAATAGCATAATGGAGAACAAATGAATGACACATTTAATTACATCTGTGGAATTAAATAAAACACACTGCTAGAACATATGCGTAAGGGTTGCAGCAGAGAGATTTATTTTCTGAGAAATTAATTGGTTTATTTATTATTCAAAAACTAAAATCACACAAAATGGTATTTGATGTATCTGGGCTCTTTATCTTTAGCATATTTTTGTTTTCTTTGAGACAAGATTTGTTGAAAGAGCTTTTGTCTGCTGATGTTTTTAGGAGGTACTTTCTGAGCAGCCCGTAGATATTTGATAGTGGCTCTTAGTTTTCCCCTTCTTAAGTTTCTGTTAAAAAAAAATAAATTAATAGAATGTGTGCATGTGTGTGCTATTTAGCAAAAAGTTATTTCATAAAGTAGGGCAAAATATTCATGCAAGAAATGGAAAAATTGATCATAGTTGACTGTAACTAGTATGTGATATAATTGAGTGGTGCACAGGTTCTGCCGCTGGGTACCTGTGTGCACATTTAAAGTGTCTGTTTTGGAGGATCCCTGTACTTGTCCATTGTAAACACAGGATCTGGGATCAGTTTCCTTACCTCCATCTCAACACACTGAGCAGGAGTATGATAGGAAAACCAAAGTAGTAAGACAGCAATATATTGTTCATGATGTTTTGTCTATGCAGGTTGTGCAGCAGCCCTGAGCCTAAGGAGTCAGAGCAGTTGGGTCTGCCTGGATTCTCTCAGAAGCAAGCGGGTGAGGGGTAGAAGATGACATTCCTCTCCTAAGGGATGTTTGGGATTTCTTCTCGCTAGCTGTTGGTTTCTGTACTCCATGTGGCCATACACTGTTTCCCAGAACTGAGTGTCTGTACTGT
The DNA here is from genome assembly GCA_013398815.1 of Ibidorhyncha struthersii. Lineage (NCBI taxonomy): Eukaryota > Metazoa > Chordata > Aves > Charadriiformes > Charadriidae > Ibidorhyncha > Ibidorhyncha struthersii. The sequence goes on along the minus strand of VZSZ01001249.1, from coordinate 197,109 downwards.
TTCATTGCAGATGACTTTTGGTTAGTCATCCAGGTGTTAGGCAACTGTTTAAAGCCACGTTGCATATATTCAGTGATGAGTATGCAGGCACCAGGCTATACCGTTGATACTTGAATCTAGCTGGGCTGTTAATTGAGAAACAGTTAGTCAAGCATGATTAAGTTCTAGTAAGAAAAGAGCTAGAGGTAGTTCTGGGGAAAAAAAGTGGGCAGAATGGCAAACATCACTGTTTCTGTGAATACTGGGAAGGGAAGAAGTCCCTTTGGAAGAAGAGAAAAAAGGATGAGGTTGTACCCAAATGTGTTACTTTTCGAAGCCAGCTGCATGAAGAGATCAAGTTGTGGCTGAGAGCCACTGAGGAGCAAGCAGACCTGAAAAGAACTGTAAGAAATGTAGCAGAGTAGAGGAAAAGCCTTAAGGCAATTGTAAAATACTAGGCTGTCATTCTCACTAAACCCTGGGTTTCCCAAGATGATGCAGTGTGGACCTTCTGCTTCCCTGTCACAGTAGGAGTGGGAACTGTGGCCTTGGAAAGTCATAAGGAAGGACTATTGTTGACTGCAGGAATACAAATAATGTTTCCTGTTCTTTTAGTTCCAAAGCTGCATATTTCAGGAAGGAGGAAGCAGAGGATGAAAATACCAAGGTTGATTCCTTTCTCCTGTCTTCTTTTCTTCCCTCTGCAGGTGAAACAAGCAGAGTCACAGCTCCAGAGGGAGCAGTAAGATATGGCCATTTAAATACCAGGGATGTGTTCTGGCTAGTAATGCTTAGTTATGTGATAGAAACAATATCAGTAGGTAAGCTGTGGTGGTGGTTTGATGTTAGCCAACACTGCCAACAGATGAATTTATCCCTATTGCCTGTTTTAGGACAATGCATCTCAGCCATAGCCTACAGGTGGAAAAGTGAAGAAATACTCTTGAATCTGTGTTATCAGTTCCATTATGAACTCCCAAATAATGTTAATAAAGATAATTCTTTTAAACTTCTAATTATTAAAGCTGAATTTGGCATATGATATTTTTTTCATTTATAACAAAGCAAGGCTTTACTGTAAATGCTTAGCGTGATGAAGTGTTTCTCTGATGGCTACAAAAAATATTTGACACGTCAAGCTCAACATGGTGTTGATACTATCTAGGAGAAAATCCAAAGTACATTGAAGTTGATGATGGAGTTTTCAATATGCTCACTGACTGCTAGGACCCTGACAGACATCTTTTCTTTGGCTGATTTTCAGAAATAGTTAATTGAAGTTATTAATGCAATTTGATGTTACCTATGTTGCCTTTGAAAGAAAGCTGACTTGAAATTTTACAGGAGTGAAAAATCATGAATTAGTTACATAAAGACCAGGAACCAATAAAAATGGAATGTCCAGTACACAGTTCATGTAGTTGATCAAAAGATAATTCAAAATTTATGGGCAGACACGAAACTGAAAATGCAAGTTGAAATAGGAGGAATGGACAGAAAATCAGTGAGACCAGATGGACATTTTTCATGCATCTCTGTGAATTTAGATTAGGTATGAATGCTTTCAGAATAATATCTTATGATTCCTCCACCACTTGCCCAAAAATTGGCAATTTAAATGTTAGGTCTAGAGCAAGGGAATGTTTTCTTCATACCTGTCCACCATATGACCACAGTTACCCGTTCTATCTTTAATGACAATTTTCTGCAAAAAGGATGGTATATTCTGTTTGGGTATTTTGTCAGACAATAATTATTTATATGGAAACAAACTAGGGAACATTTTAAATTCTTTAAATAAAAGTCACTAAGTGCATATTATTATTTTAAAAATCAATTTTCTATCATTTCATGTTTCTTGTACTCTAGACAATTGCTTTTTTTGTCATGATGGCTCAGGGTGACTTAAGGCTAACAAATCTTTCAAAATGACAGGGTGCACTTGGTTCTCTGAAGACATAAAATGAATTCTGTCTATCAGGGTCTTTAGAGAATTATATATATGGTGGAAGTCGTGTCAGAATTTATCTCGGTCAAAGCTAATATTAAAATCACTGTCAGTTTCCAGGCACGTCTACTATATTGGAAAGTGTTGCAATTGGTTAACGTAGTCATGTTTACTGATGTCATGTTTTGATGGATTGTGTGAGTAAACTGAGGAAGAAAAATATTTAATATCTATTGTACCAGACATCCGCATTTCAGTGAACTATGAAAAAGTACGTATGGGTGAAGTGTGTTATCTCCTAAAGTGTTGCTAGTCACAGCACTGTATGTGAAATGTGAATGTTCTTTTTGCATCGTGATACTTGCAGTGAGTTTCCCTGGAGGAAAAAATAAGTGTATAGCCATAAACCAGAAAATAGTTTTCTTGTTTGATAGATGTATCAAGTTCCATCCCGTAATGAGACAAGAGTGGATATGAATTGCAAACTTTCCTGATCCATGCATGTTCCAGAATAAATTTGATGTAGCCACAGTTGTCAGAGAAGTCACCTCATGTGTCACCTCACTTAACCTATGTGGAATGAGGTCACCTGAATTCAGTTCCAGTACTGACTTGTACACTGATAAGGGTAAGAATCAAAGAAGGTAGGGAAAAACAGGTGCTTGAAGGAAGTTTACAAGAGGCAAAACGAGAATCAGAGGTCTATTTCATTGGTTGCAAGAGATCAGTTCAGACTAGAAGATGAAAACATGGAAACTGCTTCTCAGCTTATTAAAGAGAATGAATGAATTTCACTTTCCAGTGTCCATGAAAAAGCACTTTTAATATGAGACTCTCATACACATACACAGGTATTGCTCTGGTAGCTCATGCATCAATGCGATTATGGGTGTAATACCTGGATTTACATTGCTTTCTTTATGCAATTCTTACTTATATCAGGTGGCTAAATCTGTTATGTGCTGGCAAGGAAGAAACTTATTTATATTATTATGTATAGTATATTGTTTTGGAGACCTCCCATTTTTTGTATGCATTAAAATGAATTAATGTCATACAGAAGTTAGAATCCATATTCACAACAATTATATTCTCAATGTGAATTACCTCCATCAACACGGAAGTAGTTTCAATTACAGAAGAAATATATTTCCAGCAATACCAGAAGCCCATTTTAGAAAGTGTATATAGCAGTAGGATGTTACATTTGGCCGCTGTGTTTGATTTCAATATAGGAGATAACTAAGGGGACATTAATGCAGTAAGAACATGTTTTTACTGTGGAAATGTTTCACTGCATTCATCCCCACTGACTTTATACGGGCACCCATACAGCACTGCTGGAATGAATGTTTCCGGCTGTTGTGACTGTTGGATGCTAAACTGTTTGGTTTTCCACAAACAGGAGCCCTTGAAACTCAGTACCTATCAGAGCAGGGAATGGCACAGTGCATCCGTTTTAAAAACACAGAACAGCCTTCACTGTGGTGGAGAGTGGCATGGGGTTTGTACCAAGGAGACACTCCAAAACACCTACCTCTGGTTACAAAACAGGAGCACAGGCCCGCCTCTAGACATAGTCATAGTTCAGAAAGATTTTGAGAAATTGTAAACAATACAGATTAAATGAATTTCTTCTCCACTGAGAGTCTTTTTGAACAAAACTGGCAGAGCGACAGACACACGAACAGCACCATTGCATTTTATGGAAAGGACATGTGAGGTTTCTGAGAATACTTACTGTTCTGAAGTTAAGTGCTTGTGTAAGTGAGGGACATGAATTCAAATACTGCATGAGCTGGTTTTGCACTTTTTTCCAAGCACATCCTCTGCAGTCCAGTCCTAGGCTTTTTAGGTGCAGCAGCTATACCTTTATTCAAAAGGAAACAGGGGAGGTTTTATTTCCTTCTACTTTACTGAAACTTTTACTTCCTCTTTCTTTCTCTCTTTCCTTGTCTTCTTATTGGGAAAATAAGTAAGAGTTTCAGAAAAGCCCAGCAGAGATGATCCTACCCAAACTTACATTCAGGAGAGCCCTATCTAGACATTTTTAATTCTACATAGTTTCCTGCAACAATCTTGTGCTCACGATAGTTTTCTTCATTTTCAAGAAGCAGTTTCTTAAAGTTTCTAAGCTCTTTCTAGCTTCTGTGTTTTAAATATAACATGGATGTGTTTAAGAGACCTTTAGATGTGGTGTTGGCGGATATGGTGTAGGGGAGAACTTCGTAGAGTAGGGTAGATGGTTGGACTCGATGATCCCAAGGGTCTCTTCCAACCTAGACAATTCTATGATTCTATGATTCTATGATTCTATGATTTTATAACTTTACAACTAGTACCAACTGGCAGAGGTGACAACATCAAGGGGTTCCTCGCTCCCAAGTTGCTCCATTTCTTCTGCAATATAGAACTGCTGTTGGCTCCGCATGTGGCTTCCTGACGTGCTCTTGTCATCGTGCTCATGACCCTTCCTTTGCTAAGAAAAGGAAGATAAATTTTATTTTTCATTAAAAAAGTATAGTCAGAAGATTTGGCTCTTTTTAAAATCTGCATATGGATTAATTTGCTGGTTTGAGATCTTACTATCTACTATTTTAAGAGGGATTTTATCACTTACAGAGAGCAGAATTAGAACCTAAAATGTATTCTAAAATAATTTAAAAATACCTGTTTTCTTTTTAGGGGACAATTTAGTATACCATTTTGTACTGCGTTTTTGAGTTGGCTGTCTTGAAGTTGTCTTTAATGTTTTAACACTTCTGCTATAAAAGCCATCATAATCCAATTTGTATAATGAGTTAATTGCTAATTGCTAGTAATTGTTAGTAAAAAAAAAAAATAATCTGATAATTACCATGTAGTAAGAACTCTCTAAAAGGAGCAGAATTCCCATTCCTGTTTAGCTCCATCAGTCACTTGTTCATCTTGGAAAACACGACCCTCTCTCTCATGGGAGAAGTCTCCTTTCTTTTTGATGGGAAGGTATGTCAACATGATCTGTCATGAAGAGAGACATGTTCCAGGAGAGTACGTGCCCCCAGAGGAAGTTCTGTGGTTTTGCTGTTTTATAAATGTATGTTCTCAAATGTTGAAACATATATTGCCTTAAATTAGTGTGAAATTGATCTGGTCTTAGAATGGGTCAGGAAGAAAAATAAATGAGCACAGAAATATATTATCAGTGAACTCCGCAGTCTTAATTGGTAAACAATAGAGCTGTAACTATTTTATTTTGATTATATTCACTAACAGAGTAATTAACATTTTAATTGATATGTATGAACAGGTGCTTATGCTGAAAGCAGTTTCAAACTGGGATGCGTTATGCTTGAAAAGTAGCCTGGGTGATTGTTCTCATTAGCCAAACAGATGGCTGGACGTTTGCTTGCCATTTTATGGAGAGAGAATTATAATCTGACAATATTTTACATAGTGTAAAGTATTTATAAATCAATAAAAGATGAAATTTATGCGCAGTATTAGTGTAAATGCAGCTCACATGCTGGGGAATGGCACCTCCATGATAAATATCAAGCTACTGTTCTAATTAACTCTTTTGGAGGGTTTACTTTCAAGTGCAATGAGGCTAGAGCATTGACATGCTCGAGAATATGTGGAAGCAGACCTTATTTTAAATGATGGATTTTAGTGCTCTTCTCTGGACACTATGCATCTGTCTGTATCGTTCCCATCTATTGCCTGGTTTTTAAAACTTTAGGGCTTCTTAGGAGGAGCCTTGCTGTGCACCTCTGAATGTTAATTGGGCACACTAAATGTTGACTTGTATATTTTCGCTTTGTTGAAAATGAGGCTGTGTGGGGATTCCCAAGTTTTTAATCTAAATTTACTTTTAGATTTGAGAATCCTTTTCCATTATCCTCTGTATAGTGTAGGATAGTTCTTTGTAATCTGTGGAATAGTTGTGATAGATATATTGTGCTCCCTTGTCTGGACAGTAATGTGGTTTTGATAGTATTTGCTCCAGTATAATTTGAACTTTGTCTCAATTTGTTACTGTACTTGGCCCTGTAAAAGCGTCTGATTTTGAAAACATCTATTTTATGTCAAAATGAGTGTTTGTGCAGGCCTTTTGCTTCAAAAATTGAGAGAGAAGATTTACTTGGTAAACAACAAGTGAAGGCAGTTGCCTCTAATTTTGGAGTGACAGAACAGAAACATTTGCATTCTTTCCATATTCCCATGAGTTACATAGACACCAGGCTAATTAATGTTCTTCGGTGTACATCTTTTCTAGTCTTGATTCTGGATCCCAAAGTTCTTTTCCAGTGAGACTCACTAAAGCTTGTAAAGGCTCCTGAGAAGTCTGGCTTCCAGCCAAGACTTATCAACACTTAAAATAATAAATTCCAGAAATCTGCATCAGAGACTTCTTAAAAGAATTTGCTTGGGACTTTTTATTTTTTTTACACTTACAAGGTATTTTAGGTACAGCTGGTTTGGTGGTGGCCAAGCACCTGTTAAGTCATTTAGGTATCATCTCCTGCTATGAAATTATGCACCAGAATGAATCTTCTTTACTTGGCACTGTAATACTTTCCAGAATGTTGACTGCAATATCTGAAAGAGAAACAGATGACCAGCTTGAGGGATCAGCAATAGCTCTTCACAAACTTAAGGGTTCTTGATGATTGCATTGATTTAATATAATGTTCCTGTTAATAAATGTCAAAGAAAAAAGAATTATGATAGTGTAGTATAAATAGAAAACTTAGAAAAAATAATTCATATTACACAAAATATTCTAGATTGCTGGTAACATTTTTTTTTACATTCAAATGCCATAAAAGCTCACATACCAAATTACCAATTATGGCTTCAAACCTGGAAACAGATTTGGGGGAAGTAGGAGGGCTTTTGCTTAGTACTGGCACTGAAACAAAGCTGTAGCTACCTGTCCTTTTTACCTCCCCCTTCATATCCTTATGATGAGCCTTTTTATATTAGACTTTATTTCAGCCTTGGGATCCAGACGATCCTGCAGCCACACAAAAAGCCATGCTGACATGAAGGCCTAGAGTGTCATGGACTAGGTGGAATGTTTGGGACTAGAGGAAAGCAGGACTTCCATTGGTAACAGCAATAGCTATTGCTGTTACCTTAAAACATTTAAACTCCTGCTGTAGCTGGAGTCCTTTGTGTACCAGGCTTAGTGCTACCCCAGCTGGGGAGCCCTTCGCTGCAACACACATTACCTGATCAGAGGAACTGCAGTGTGCAGTCCCTGTTGCACCAGGTGTTACTCTGTTAAATAAGCAGCTGTGAATGTCAGATAGTATTGAGTTGAATAAAAAAGATTTTTAGCATTTCCTTGTTTTCCCTCCTGTATGGGGTAATGTCCCAAGCGTACAGCTTCCAATGATTATCCATAGCGCTGCACTTGTACGGAGTATATTTTGGCTAAGCGTTTGAAGCTAAGATGCAGAATCTTTCACTCCAGACAGACTGTAATGCACAATGCATCTAAAGTAAGTTGTCTCCTCCTTGGTCCTATGGGGCCAAGTGATAAGGCATTTCATGCTAACCACTGAGGACATTTTTGGGGCTGAACAGTATTCCTCTTCGTTTGTTACTGCCAGGGGCTTCAGAACAGTAAATAACATCAACAGATTTTCTCATGTTTTAGCCATATTGTTCTGCAATCCAAAGACAAGGCAAAAACAAAGCTAAAAAAGAGTTGTTTCAGTCAAAATATGATGAACAGCACACTTTTCTGAAACTCAGTTACAAATCATTCTGTCAACAAACTGAAATCACTTGGCCTTCCAAAGGGGGTGGTCACCATGGTAACAAAATATACCAGATACTTCATTTTCCCCAAACCTTTATTCATGTCATAAATGGAGTGGGAGCCCATCCTTCTTTTACTGAGGGAACAGGAGAAATATTTTCATAGGTGCTTGTTATCTGCTGAAAGATCCTCACCAACTTGCACATTACTGGGAAATGTTTTTCCAGGGCAGGTGTTCCTGCCGAGCGTCTGTATGTGCAGAGAGACTCACTTGAGTATGAGTCGAGACCCAACTCAGTAAAGCATTGAAATGGTCCATAATGGCTGATGAATTGCCAGGGGAGGTGAGAGGAGGAGAGAGGGAGAAGGGAACGTTTGGTACTGCTTGTATACGAGTGCTGGAAGATAAAAGCAAACTTTTTCCAAAGCTAGTTATCTTTATTTCCCATGGTGAATTTATCATATTTCAAGGGCCCAGAGCTCATAAACACACACCTGGCTCTTGAGTTGCAATTTGTGTATTGAAGCTGCTTGTTGTGAGGCTGCTGTACTGGAATAAGCAAAGTTGTTTTACTGTTATTGTAGATGCAGTCAGTTCTTTCTTAATTTAATTTTATAAGCATCTCCACGTATTTTGTCTGCAGCTCTGGTAGGCCATCTGGAGCAGTCTTGTTTTCCTTCTTTTACCCTTATTGGTTCCACACTGAATAGTAGCCCTTTACTTCATAGCTCAATTATCCTAGAGAATATAAGGAACCAGAATGAGTCTGTTCAAACTGAAAATGGATCTTGAGCGAAGTTCCACATCCAAGACCATACCTGAGGAAAAAGAACAGGTTTGAGTACTGATTTTGCTTGAAATACTTCAGCAGAGTTTTTCACTGGAGTAGGGCACAAAGCTGGAGTAAAAATTGATGAAATATTAAGTTGCCTCTTTTTTTTCTTCCATTTCTCCCCCATTATTCTTCACTGTTACTTCTTTACAGAGAGGCTTCTTTTCTCAAAGCTATTTTGTAAACCTATTCGTTGCTTGGCCCCAAGCAAAAGCTGGAAACGATCCCTGATGGAGTTATTTTGTCATGGTATATATATGTATTTTGGGGAACTAATGTAATGCCAGAAGACTGTGATTAAGAGAACAAGCTTTCTAAAAACATCCAAACAGTTGACCTTACCTCTGACTTCACCTTTCACTAGCTGTTGTCTTTGAGGAGAGAGTCTATTGTTTAGGCTCAGAAATTTGTATAAATTATTTTAATTCCCAAATTCAGAGATGGTTTTGAAAAGCAGCACTGTTTCAGAGTTAGTTTTGGAGGTTGGGTTCTTTTTTCCTAAATCCTTCCTATGTGCAGTTTTAACTGAAACCAATCGTTTCACTGCAAAAATGAACCTGAGGTCCTCTTCTATAACATAATCTTCATTATAGATCCTGTTTTTAATTTTCATTGTGAGATGTAATGGAATTTTCTTTCTTTTTGTTCTTTTTTATGTGACTCTATGATGAAACATTGATCTTGAGGTTTCTTATTTGCAGTCCTTAATTACAATTTAGACTTTAAATTTGGGAGTATGATATTTCAGGTTAAGAAAGAAAATAACGATATAAATACATAATCACCTGTAAATGGGCTTCTGTTTTAAGAACAGAAACTAAATTCTAACCAGGAGAAATTTTCATCGACCCAAAGGAAAATGTTGGCGTAGTAAACTTGATCACTTAAAAAAGAAGTTCAGATAATTCCATTCCAATATTCAGCTGAACCACAAAACTCAACAGTTCTGAATGTATTAGGAGGGGAGATGTCCCAACTCCTGTTTGTCATTCCTGTGCTTTGCCCTCCCCGGTGATGTATTGCTACTACCACTTTACTTGTAACAGAAATGGTGTAAGGTTTAGGAAGCTGCTCATTTGAGATGCTGCTAAGGGCATTTGGGATGCTTTCAACTATATGCCTGACTCCTGTAGTCTGTTTTGCATAATGAACAAGTAGGCCTGGATGACAATATTCAAAATTATAAACCAGACTCATTGTTTGGCCATATAAGTCAGTGAGAATGAGAACAGTTTTCATATCCTTAATCTTTGAACTTCTCAGAGTGCACTGGAGTAATTCCTGCATGTATGTAAGTGTCCATGTTTAGTGAAGCCATTGTTTAGGACTATCTGCTGGATTAATTTCACTTTACTTTCTGTTTCTGGACAGTATCAATCCAGATACAGCATCCTCAAACTGATTCATTATTTGAATAATCAAGTAAAGTTCCTGATGAATGTTGTCATTTTCTTTTTGTGTTCTGAAATTGTGCTCTTACGATTATTTTCATTTGAATATGTACCTTCTGCTAATGAGATAATATTTCTAGCAGAACAACTGTTTTAATTTATTAAGATCCCAACTATTTGCTTTCTTCTTTGTGTCATTCTCGTTAAAAGTAGACTGACTAAATTATTTGTGGAAAACATATGATGAAACCTGAATGTATTTGAAAAAAGTATAGGAAAATATTTTCCTGGCTTTTTTATTGCTAGCAGGTGATAGTATTTAATGTATATGACAGCGAGACTGTGATATGTAGTGCAGTGTAGCGATATGTGCAGAATATAAAGCAGTATGTCAAAACTTCAAACTCTCTGTGGTGCAACTGCTATCAGTATGTCATAGATTCCCCCCCGCCTCCTTCCCTCCCCCTTCACATAATAAGTACGCATTACGGCTTTTACTCAGGCTGGGAAAAGAATAGATCAAATGTCATCTCAGACTATAATGTCTGGTCATGTAGAGTAAATTTTGAACTATGTAATTCCTCAAGGTTAGCAATGGTTGATGGAAACTTTAATTTGCATTAAAGAAAATTTTAATACCTGTAAAATTACTGGCCAGATAAAGTGGTTAGGTCTATGAGTGTGAAAGGATGACACATATGATATCAAGCACTTGACTGAAGAGATTTCAGTTTAATATACCTTTTTTTTTAAGGGGGTGGGGGGTGCGAGAATACTTAATGCATGATTATCTGTCTAAGGGGAGTATTTCAGGTTATAATATATATCACCAGGAAAATTTTTGCTTTTTAAATACTGGTTGATTTAGGCACTGAGCAAGGGTGGTGTTGGATCTTTGATGGCTTAGGGAAATAGTTTTAAACAAAGATCAAACGAGAACATGAGCAAAATACCAACCTGGACAAGTATATCAAAATTAAAAGCCATAATCCCACAGTGCAAGGAGAAAAGCTTTTCATTTTGGTAATTTACAAAAGATGATAAAATCATGAAAGTGAGATGGTTTTTAATGAATGATTTTATAATGACACAGAATAGAAGATTTGGTAGATGGTAAAGTTTAAATAAGGAGGCATTATGGGGGGTAAAATATTGGTGGATGCTCAGCCAAGTCTTGGAATTCATCAGGTTGATTAACTGGTAAGTATTTGTTTATTGATTTATTGTTGATAGGGACAGTGCAAAAATGGAAATTATTCAAACAGCTTTCAATCTCATCTAGAAAAATCCAATGCTGAGCAAGTTAGCTTGGGTGAGAGCTGCTAGAGGGACAAAGAAAAAACAGTTTTAAGAAGGCAGATCTCCTTGGTACCAGTCCAGGGAAAACAGAAAGTAAGGTGACCTGCTTTCAAATGGATGACATTAACAGCATAATTCAAAATTATCCATGTGCGGAAGAAGGATAGCAGAGGAAGATTATTAAAGACTAACTTGGCTAAATCATGAACTCCCCACTAGCTTTATGTAGAAACGAAAATTATTTAGTTTACTAAGAACAGTTATAAGATATTAACATTCATTTATATTCCTAGAAGCTATGCTAAGGCACATGGAGGACAGGGAGGTGATTTGAGACAGCCAGTATGGCTTCACCAAGGGCAAGTCCTGCTTGACCAACCTAGTGTCCTTATATGATGGAGTGACTACATCAGTGGACAGGGGAAAAGCTACGGGTGTCATCTATCTGGACTTCTGTAAGGCCTTTGACACAGTCCTGTACAACTTTCTAAAATTGGAGAGATGTGGGTTTGATGGGTGGACTGTTTGGTGGATGGAGAGTTGGTTGGATGGTTGCATCCAGAGAGTAGTGGTCAATGGCTCAATGTCCAGGTGGAGATCGGTGACACACGGTGTTCCTCAGGGGTCCATATTGGGACCAGTACTGTTTAATATCTTCATTAATGAGAGAGACAGCAGGATTGACTGCACCCTCAGCAAGTTTGCAGATGACACCAAGCTGAGCGGTGCGTTTGACATGTCTGAGGAAAAGGATGCCATCCGGACGGACCTGGAAAATCTTGAGCAGTGGACTCATGTGAACCTCATGAGGTTCAACAAGGCCAAGTGCAGGGTCCTGCACGTGGGTAGGGGCAATCCCAGTATCAGTACAGGCTGGGGGATGAAGGGATTGAGAGCAGCCCTGCTGAGAAAGACTTGAGGGTACTGGTGGATGAAGAGCTGGACATGAGCTGACAATGTGCACTCGCAGCCCAGAAGGCTAACTGTATCCTGGGCTGCATCAAAAGAAGCATGGCCAGCAGGTCAAGGGAGGGGATTCTGCCCCTCTACTCCGCTCTGGTGAGACCCCACCTGGAGTACCGTGCCCAGCTCTGGGGCCCCCAACAAAAGAAGGACACGAAGCTGTTGGAGCAGGTCTAGAGGAGGGCAACAAAGGTGATCAGAGGGCTGGAGCACCTCTCCAATGAGGACAGGCTGAGAGAGTTGGGGTTGTTCAGCCTGGAGAAGTGAAGGCTCTGGGGAGACCTTACTGTAGCCTTTCAGTACTTAAAGGGGGCCTACAGGAAAGATGGGGACAGACTTTTTAGCAGGGCCTGTTGCAATAGGACAAAGGGTAATGGTTTTAAACTAAAAGAGGGTAGATTCAGACTACATGTAAGGAAGAAATTTTTTACAATGTGGGCGGTGAAACACAAATGGGTTGCCCAGTGGGATGGGTAGATGCACTGCCCCTGGAAACATTTAAGGTCAGGTTGGATGGGGCTCTGAGCAACCTGATCTAGCTGAAGATTTCCCTGCTCATTGCAGTGCAGTTGGATGGACTAGATGACGCAAACTGTTCTAGGATTCTATGATTCATAGAGAGGTACATAGAAAACCAAGACTCAAAATTAGATGCATTTAGCAAAAAACATTAAGGATGACAAGAAATACTTCTGTAATTGCTTTAGCAGCAAAGCAAAAAACTTAGGTCCTCTTTATGAACAGAAAGGAGATTTCTCAGCAGGTGATGTTAAGAAGGCCAGTATTCTCAATGTCTTTCGAAAGAGATTAAATATAAACAAGAGGGTAGCAAAATTAACGCTAACAACAAAAGGAAGAGATATCTCCCAGCTTGGAAAAAACTTTGCACTTAGCATTTTGATAGTTAAAATGTTTTCACATCTGCCCAGTATAACTTCAATATATGATGCTTAAAAGTCCCTTGAATGAACCTCAGAACCAGCAGTAGATTTGCTTTGGGAGCTTGTGGAGGGTGGCTAAATTTGAAAGAAGACACAGGTTTGCGCACATTTAAAAGAGGCCAAGGAGGAGAAAGAGAAAAGAATTATTAATTTGGGCAGTTCGGTTCCTACATGCATTTCTGAAACACAGAAGCTATTTGTAAAGACCTGTGATTTGAGGAGAAGATAAGTATCTGTCAATCAAGTCAAACAAGTTTGATTTTCTTTTATGCTAGGAAGATAAGGTATTGTACACAGCGGAGAGGGAGTGGGTGCTTTCTATTTTGGATTTATTAAAACTTTTGCCAGAGTCTTATATGTCCCATTCACTTGTAAGCTAGAGAAATGGTCTTGGTAGAGCACCTAATGGGTGACTGCAAAGATCAGCACATTAAAATGAGGAATTAATCAATAAATACTGTGCGTGCATATTGGTTAGTTTGTCATACCTTCAGCATCTGTATTTTTCCTGAAGGAGGAAACCAACACAAAATATTTGTATACGTTGCTTGCTATTTCCCCTCCACCTTCTTTCTTTCCCCTCCACCTTCTTTCATCCTTGTGATTGTAAAATTTGAGTAGAACATCCCTAGAGTCATAAGCTACACAATGTCTGGACATCTTCTGATTTCAGGTTGTGGGTCAAAAAGTTGGAATGAGTAAAGGAGTGGTGTTCCAAAGAAAATCTGTGCAAGGCATGCCTAAACAGAACTATGATAATATGTGGATATTTGTGAAATGCAAGCCTCACTGGTAACTTCAAGGTTTACCTTTTGCATCCCAGAATTTTGAGTTGTCAAATTTATAGTCACTTGCGCTATAGTCACTTGAAGTTACCATTTTTATGTCACAGTTAATTTATGTATTCATTTTATATTTTAACAGAACTTGAACGTGTTTCTTTATGTTGAAAAAAAAATGTGGTTGGATTGGTTACTTGGATGGATGATGTTTCTCATTCAAATGCTTTTGAGCAATCTTTCTGGTAAAGGCAGTGGTAAAAAACAACTCATTTTTGGAAATGAATTTTTAAAATCAATTTTTCAATTTTTTTATACAGTTGCATGGTAGGAAGATATCAGCACTAGCCCATTAGATAAAATAATGACAAATCTTTTGAAATAGCAATTAAAAATATTTTGGGGGCAAATTTAGAAAATTAATCTTGCTAAACTTTAGAAATAAACAGTCCTACTCCAAATCAGAATGAAAATAAAAAATTACCTTTGCACAATGAAATGGTACCTCTCTAGTAGCATGCCTTACTCAGTATTGGTGTGTATATTAGGTGTATATATATACACACATATAACTTTCAATACTTACTTCATTTTTATGATTACGTTTTTTTAACACTATTTTACACTTGGATAGCTCTCACTAGCTTAACCTTCCTGTCATGTGTTAAGAGTATGAAAAAATGTCTTCAACACTTCACAGGAAGTTTTTTGTGATTAGAAAGGTGCTATACTCTTCCTCATGTTTTGCCATGCCTTCTCCTCCTCCATCACTTTGTCAGGAATCTTGTTTAGCAGCCCTTGCCTGGTTTCTAATTGTGGCTTACTGAAGCAAACACATAACCTTCCGTTTCTTTCCTCTGTGGTTTCATACCTTACTGGGAATCATGCACCGTTCATTATGGTACCCATCCCTCAAAAAACCTGTGATTTGCTAAGAAACATTATCTTTTGTACTCTTCAGATACACTTGGTCCCTCTCTTCTGTCAAGATTCTGTATTTATCTTTTGATCTGTTGATTGAAATAGTTGACAGCAACCAAGCAAGAAACAAACCTATTTACAAAGAGGTCCCAGAAAGCCTTTTGTTCTGTTTATGTCACTGTTTGCCGTATAACATAGGACTGGGAAACAAATCTGTCAGTAGCCTTGAGCATTTTCTTACTTTCAGCTCAGTAACAGAGGTAATAAATATTAATCCACGGGCCTGGATTTTTTTGTGTTTTTTTGTATATTTGTTTCGGGTTTTTTTTTTTTTAATTTTAACATAGTCCTTAAAATAGAGGTTAGTTTTCTTAACAGTCAGAAGAAATTATTGATTTGGCAGAATCAAAAGGACCACCGACTCTGAAGTAAAGGTCACTGTTTTACTTTAAGAAGTTACCAAGAATAATGCAGCAAGGAATAGAGGTCTCAAAACAGGCGTTGCAAAATCTGATGACAAATGAGAACTTGATAGGGTAAAATACTTGTGACTGATTGATTTATAATGTTTTTGTTTTCTTTCTGCTCTCCACCTTCCATGAAAATATAAAGAAATCAACTTGAAGCACTAAAAAATTACTTTTCTGTGAAATGAGTGCAAAGCTGTGTTATGCATATGCTTCATGTGTGGATGAGAACAGACACTAGTTAATTTTTCATGGTCAAAGTGGGTATAACAGCTGCAATTGATAGCAGATGTTTGCTGACTGATAATACAGGCTAGAGGAGGTGTGGCACTCTGCATATACTCAATGCGCAGTGCTATTTTAAGAACCAAACCAAAACTTAGCAACGAACTCCACCAAATTCTCTATCAGCCCTAGTATCTCTATTTCAGCAGCCTTGGATATTCAGAAAGAAAGAGCTTGTGAGGGAGATAAATATCCTTTTGTCTTTCTATTTACTTCTATTCTGGTTGTGTTATAAACTTAGGTTATAAACTTAGTCAGACTTGTGTTGCATAGAAAATACTAGGTGATGTGAGCATGAATGTTCTCAACAGGATACTTTATGTATGAGGCCACGGAAGGATCCATGTAGCCTGTACCTCTCCTTTCTCTTTCCTCAGGATTTTCAAATTACTCAGGGAAGGGAGAAGAATTGTTCAAAAAGTCTCTTCTCTGCACCATTTCCGAAGATCTTATGGTGCTTTGTGATGTGGAAGCATCATGTGTGTTTTGTGGCCAAAATACAGGTGCCTTGCCATTTGAGACCAAAAAGGCAAATTTGTCACAAGGTAGGCAAATTTACTGTCACATGTTGAGCACTAGATAAAGACAAATGCGAGGCCCAGGCGACCCTTTGTGAATGAGTATATGATATGGGGAAGACATTCTTATATAAAGTAACAGTGGTTTTAGACTCAATTATGGTAAATCCAGCTGAGGCTGCTAGTGGTGAGTCCATCCTCTAGAAACTTCTGCCAGCTGATGCTGCATTTCAGGCCATGCAAGCCCAGATCACACATCCTTTTTGGGAAAGTGAGGAAACAACTGTGCAGAACAAAACCTGCTGTCTTTTTTATATGTTGTCTTTAATGGTAATCTCTGTAAAATTCAGCAGTCAGAACTAAAACACTGGCAGATTTATGGTTTGGTGATATTCATTTAGATGGTAGTGCCAGGTTATTTTGTTAAACTTTTCAGTTAGGTGATTGCATCCTAATTTTTCCATAGGAGCCATACTTCCTTCTAAGCACAATGGGATACATGCAAGGCTGATTGACAGCAGCATTTGAACTCAGTTCCTTCTATTTTAAGAAACAGAAAAATAAAGTACAAGTATTTTAAACATTACCTTAACTAATAGTCAATGTTAACTTTTAAATAATGACAATACATGCAGTAGAGTTAGATGTCACTTAATTAAACTGCATAAGTGCATAGAACTAGGTATTTAATTTGAATTTAACAGTATAGTAATCACTCACAAAATAAATCAGTTACGAACGTGTGTATTATAGATATATATTAACCATTGCATGAGAAGCGAATGTTTTATAACTGTTTAATGTGTTTAATATTTATGTATCATTAACATACGGTGTTTAACATACTATTAAATACTAAAGGGTAACAAATCGAATTAGTTAAGCTGCGCTCCCTTTCTTCCCCCTCATTACTGCAGCCCTACGCCGCAACTGGTTAGCATTCATTATTTATACAATAAATGTTGCTAACCTTTTTTCTCATATAGTGTCTCTGTGCTGTTTCCTTCCACATGGCCTTGTTCTTCCCTCCATATAAATGCTTAGGCTGCAAAAAATGGTTTTGCAAATGCCCGTTAAGTGTTGCGTGCACGTGCAAACTCTTACCTGCTGACTGATTACTAAATATGTGCATTGCACATTCGCAGATTTATATTGGACTTTCCAGTAAATTGGAGTTACTGACTTCATAGGTTGGAGGAGGATTGCTAATTGGGATATATTCCCTTAGAAAATGAGTAGTTGAAAGTACAGTAGTGGATAAAAAGGAGAAAGAAAGGTGGAGATTAACCAATAAAGCTGTATTTGTTAGATCAATAGGATCTCAGAGTCTTTTTACTCTCCAAGAGGTAAGAGCCTGCTGACAGAAACTAATTGGCTTTATCTTATTTCAGTAAAAGTTAACATTTTTAACTGTCCCTACTGACTCAGGAGCTCAGCAGAGGCTGGGAGCTCAGAGTGTCTGTCTCGACTGGCTCTGTCAGGCTGAGGCTCAGCTATATGAGCGCTGTGACCCTGCTGAAGTGACATGTAGAGCAAGAGACATGCCGGTTGTGACTTCTCTGATACCTCCAGGACAGCATGGGGCCTCTGCTCTGTTGTGCTTCTCGCTTGTGCTTCCCACCAATACCCTGGATGTGGCAGCGGCAGATAAGTGGGGCACCTTTGGGAGCACTGATAACAGTCACAGTGGCCCTGAGGAATAGACCATATGCTTTGCTGGTGAGCTGCAGTCCCGGCTGCCTGCAGGGTCCTGTGTGACTGTGAAAGTGGCTGGCTTAGATTGTTCTAATGTATGTGAAAATACAGACCATCAGATAGCGTGGTGAGAGCCTTCCCCCGTGCTGTGTGGCTGCTTTGCTCTGAAGACAGTGGCTTATTTGTCGTGAGACCCCAGATTAGAAAAATACTTAATTAGGAGGATGGGAAGACAGTGATGACTGATGCCTGAAGAAATTGCCTACTCCAGATGGCAATCTGGGAGCTGAGCAGAAGTGTAGAGATGAAGCCTCTGGTTGCTGTAAAGAAGGAAACTGGTGAGTGAGGAGGAGGTTAGTGAGAGCTTCCTCCCAGGCAGAGTGGGAGCTGTGGCTGGTAGTTCCTGGGTGCCCGTGGCTGTTCTGTCGCTGTGTCCCAGGGATGGACGCTGTGATGGGGCATTGCATATCAGCCTGCCTGGGACTCTGCTCATGGATGACATGCAATCTTGCCCCTTCCTTTATTGCCACCTTTGCAGAGTTTCGATGCTGGTTTATTTTTCCTGCCCCCTATTATAAATGAAACATGAAGAGATAATTTTGTTTCTCTAACTACTGTGAGTGGTGGGTAACTTAAAACTTTTTTCCTCTCTGCCTTTAATTCTGTCATCATCCAGCTGCAAGAAATCTATATCCTTTGTCTCTCTTTTTCTTTACATTCTTTCATGAAAAAAAATAGATCGCAGTAGATTTGGAAAATTTCATACTGTACACATTTAACTTTTCTGTATTTGGGATCACCAGCCAATAAATGGGCTAGTGATTATGTTCTACAGTAGTCATACTACTGTTAGAAGTGTAGTTGAGTTTAGAATTACATTTGTAATTTTAAATTATCACATTTGTCGTATCACCAAAGAGGCTACTTACCTGTTCTTACGGTATAGTAACACAAATATGAATTGGTGTGCTTTGCATTAGTGCTGAAGAGAAGAAAGTCCTTTCTGTTCTTCTGTCAAGGCAAGATAGCTTCTAGCTTGCTGCCTTGTCAAATTACTTTAGTTTTCCCCATGTATTGGAACGTTCATTTATCCTATTTTATGGGCCACACAACAATCATTATTCTAGGGGGGTAGGAAAAGTAATTCTCACTGTTAATACTATATTGTGAAAGATATAACAAGTATTTAACTTCCTGTTATCCATTTGGCAGGTAAATATTGTTGTTGTTCATTTAAGTTGGTGTTTCTAACCTGTTTTGTCTAACTGAAGAAATGGTGATATCATACTAACTCATATTTAAAATTTGATAAAACAAGGCATGACTCTTTAGAGCGGAACTTAAACTTTGAGGTAAGGCCAAAGAAAAATCAAGTGCTGAAAGTTTTTGTTTAGTATTACCAGCAACAGTTTTTATGTTCCTTTAAAACAAGGCACTCTGACATGAAAAATAAACTACACAAACAGGCTTTTATTAACTCAGCATAGGGGTGGCTTTGCTCTTGTCTCTTTGATTTCTGAAATTGTTGGCCATCAATTTGTCTTATCCTAGGACATTTTTTGGATTTATAGGAGTGAATGTTTCCATTTTCTCTTAGAATCAGAAACTTCTATATGCTGGACTGTTACTGCCAACAGAACTAATGTGGTTAAGACATGGAACTTACTTTTAATTTTTTTTGGAGAGAGTGAGCGAGCTTCAGCATGTTTTGCAGTATATTGCAGGTTTTTTAGTAAAACAGTAACAGAAGAACTCCAACTAGAAATGGTGTATGACATAATGAATAAACTTGACTCAAATCTGACTTACCTTCTTGCCAGAATCTTAGGTTACTACTTTTAGTAGATAGGTGGGAGCAATATTTACAGAGGCAGAGGAATGACATCTGTTTTATAGATGCCAGAATAAATATGCCACAAAGGATTAAGACAGTCTGTGCCCAAGGTCATGAAATAATTTAGTCAAACAAGTTGTGAGTAAATACGATATCTACTACTCATGTGTTGAAATGTGACAAACCATTCCCTATTTTTTTATGTTCATTATTATTAGACCTTTGTCCTGTCATTTCAAATCCTTTCTCCATCTCTATGCTTTTTTTCCTTTAGGCTATTTCTCTTATGACAGTTTTATGTCCACTTTATTCCATATACCTTTGTTACTATGGTGTCTGAACATCAAATAAATGGATAAATATGGCTGGTTGAGAAAAACACAAAGAGAAAAACAATTCCCATATTTGTAAAATTCTAGGAGTTTAATAAAGTTAGTTAAGATTAATTTTGAAAGGAAAAGAGATTAATATTCTTCAAGAAAACCAAAATATACTCTCAAGAATTCTTTGCTGTTACTAAAAATCTGTATAATAAAATTTAAGTAAAAATACTAAAATTAGCCTCCTCATTTTGAAATTAGAAATTGGTTGTCCCGTAAAACCTTCAGATTTTAAGAGCACAGCAATCTCAGATGAAAAAAGTGCTGGAGAATTTGCAGTAGGTAAACTATCATTCTCCTTGCCTCTTCCATCAGGCTGTATTGCCATGCTAATTTATAGCAATAGTGCCAAAGCATGGAAGAAAGAAATTTGTCCTTCATGAGGTTAAAGGTTGTTGAACCCTTGATATATAACCAGTGGTAACAGGTTCCTGTAAAGTGGGCTGCTGTTCCTGCTGTATCTCTGTCCTTTTTTTTTTTCTTCTTTCACTTTCTCGAATAAATGATGATCTTTGACAGTATGAGAGAAATAAATTTCTCTTGTTTTGTACTGTGTTATAAAGTGTTTTATTCTATCAATTTGTCCTTTGTTACACTGGCTGCACCGACAATCCTATTTTTGCTTTGTGACTTGTCTCTACCTGCATTTTCTTATTGTTGACTGGGTATTTTTGGGAAATCTGTTGAAGTCCTTGTATTTGTCCTTGTACTGGGATAGTTTTCTGGGACAAGATCACTGTGTGCATATGACATACAATTTTTGCTCAGCAGCATCTTTTGATGGCGTGGCCATGCAGAGGCCATGCTGACTTTTATGCTCTGCAAAGGTTGTACATTGTAAGTTAGATTTGCAATGCAGAAAATTAAAATATTTGTTAATACACTGTCTAATGTGTCTTTTTGGGTTTATTTTTTTATTTTTTATTCAGAAGTTTGGTAAGCAACTGCGTTCTTTTTCTGTATTGGAATGTTAAAGTTTTATTTTTCTAATTTTTACACTGGTTTTGTGCTATTTTATCCATGTGGAAAAATATCTTTCAGAATTGGCAATTTTTATTTATTTAATGATTAATCTACAAACTAAAGTAAAACAAAAGAATTTAATTCTCTTAGGAATGACTTCGAAATTTAAGTTCACATATTTGCATTTAAAACAATATACAATTTCAGTTTTCAATTTGTACTGCATGCCTGTTCTCTATTTTGTTACATCTCAAGTGCCTGTAATGCCTTCCAAATGAGATGATCCTTGTTACAGCATCAAGAAGGTTTACTAGATTTGTTTTTTTTGTTGTTGTTGTTTTTAACTTGTTTGTACTTTCAGATCCTGATGCTCTTAGGAAAGTATGCCAGTTGGGACAGTGTCTTCACTTTCTGTATGCTTTTCTGTAATTTGTTCTGCAGTACTTAATTCCAAATCAATGTAGCAAGGTGCTCTAGAGAAACTGACTAAGACTCTTCCAGGGCAAGCACTCAAGGACTAGCTGCAGATGATACGTTGTACGTTCCTAAAGAGGTCAAAGCACTGCTGATACACTGTGGAGTGCTCTGCTTACCAGTGCTTTCCTTTGGAGATTTACAAGCTGAAAAGAAATTAATAGGAAGGAGTGGATGTTGCTGAAAGGTAGCGATTAGTAGTTAGTCCCTTAAGAAACTGCAACATGATGGCTATATGGGTCTGATTTTCCCCTTTGTGCACACACAAAACTCCCACTTCCATTAATGAGAATTACATGCAAGTGTCAGGGGAAGAACAAACACTGTCTGTAAACCATTGCAATGACCCTCTTACTTCTATGCAGGAATAGAGAGGGTAGAACTAACTCCCTGCTTTACTGGGGATAGTTTTACTAAACTAAAAATCACCATTAGCAACATATAAGTCAATTTTATAGCAAAATTTTACAAGTTCTTATGCAGGTGTAGGCCTCTCCTTGTCATCAAATTCCTAGCCAAATGTAAGGCAACAAACTGTCTCCCGGATGTTGGAAAAAGGAGGGTACTTTTCTTTCCAAAGCATTCTCCTTCATATCCCCTCAGTCAGGGTAGTGATCGCGTATTGCAGTGATTACCTTCTCTCTCCTCCTGTGGGGGCAGTAAGCTGTATGCCACTTCTATGCTGAAGTGCCGATGCACTCATCAGCTCTGTTGTATTGTTAGAACAGCTGTGTGACAGTGACAAAATCATATAGTTTGTGCTGTAAAGCCTTATAATGAAAGAAGTTGGGAGGTTTGACACAAACCCAAATATTTTAACCCTTTTCCAGCAAAATACATTACATTCTTTATGCACTGTAAGGAGAGTTCTAGTGATCCTATGGTGACAAAACACCTGTAAGCTCGTAAGTGAAAGTGGGAATTTAGCAAGACCAGCAAGGTTATAGTGTTCCTCGGTGTACTGGTTTCTTGTGACACTGAGTGGTTTCTCACAGCTTGATAACTACAAAGCAGTGAGAGGAGTCCGCGTTTCAGCAAAGGGTGCCTCTCCTTCCTGGTATTTTTTTCAAAGCAGATGGGGAGGGGAAATGTAAGGGAGGAAAAATATTTTATTAGCAACCTAATGATATTGTTGATCTCCTAGTTGCAGCTGCTGTGGGTAGCAATAGTGTGTGTGGGGTGAGCTTATAGCAACAGAAACCAGTAAAAGTGTCTGTTTGCTGCTTTATTGATTAGAAGGAAAGTTCAATAGTACCGCTGTGTTACAGCTAAGTAAGTTGCATGCTGGTGTGCTTCTTTTGGCAAAGTCAAGGAACGTATTTGTATTCTGAAAAGTAATTTAATGTTTATAAGATATGCAGGGGTTGGGTGGCAGCATACTTGATGGTCTCCTTTTAATCTGTTCTCAGAGAGGATTACTCTTTCCATCTACTGTTGTTTCCTTGTAGTTCTGTATGGCTAGAAGCTCTCGAAGACATATGTGTATTTGGGACCCAAAACATCAGAAACCATAGTAGTCTTGAATAAATGTGTCTACAACTACTAATTTAAGAGGCATTTGTACTGGAGCAACAAAATGACTTCCTTTTATTCCTTTTTACACCTGAAACCTTGCTTTGCAGTAGTTGTCTCCAAAAAAGAATAGCCATATTTTTCTATAAAATACCCGAAGAGCTAAACAATAACAAGGATAGTGCACCTCCTTCCCCTTTCTCAACTGCTTGCCTTTGGCTTAAATTACAGGGATTAGTTTAACGCTGTACTTAAAATTGTATTTGCAGAGAAAATGGCAGTCCTGTAAACAAAATTACTGTGAAATGCGCTCCCTCCAGTTTTCTTTCTCCGTATCTCTCCTGCCATGTCCAGTAGCCTTAAGCTTTGGAAAAATGTTGTAACAAAGACATTTTGCCCCATAATGTACTGCCTATCTTTGCAGTTAACATGAAAGCTCTCCATGGCATGGCATGACAAATTTTATGTTGACTGATTGCTTTTTGATGTATTGTACATTTATGTAACTTAGAAAATAACAATGTGGGGATGATAGTTGCAAAGACTGACAGGACTGCTACTCTGTGGTGCACTTACTAGAAGTTGGTTATGGTATAATTGTGTTGTATGGCCACAGCTGTGGAATCACTAAGTTCTTCCAAAAAATGAGGCATTTAGTTTTCTTTGAATCAATAAATATTCAGGCAAATGTAACAAGTGATGTGCTTTTGATAAAACATTGGTTGTTAGGTTATAGTTTCTAGCTCTCTCACTCTGTCTTAGTCACAGTAGTTTTGCCCAGTGATGCTGTGCTGGGCCAGTTCTTTTCTGGGATGCAAGACCTCTAGGGAGATACCTTTGTGCCAGAGGGGAGTCTAATGATTATGCACCATTACTTGGACTTATATTGTTCCAGTTCTTTAACTTTTCTCTGGCGGTGCTCTTTTCTGGGTATTAAAGTAAATAGATACTACAGCTACTTTATGGTATTACAAATCTCATAACGCATAGTGAGAGCACTGGTGGTTGCCACTTACTTTTAACGCAATTTCCCCATTTGCAAGGCTATTTCATCATCTTTCAGTGTTTTCATTATAAGGAATGAGTTAGAGTACAATTATCTGAGTCTTGTTTTAATGATTATGATAGGCCTCCTCATTTCCTGTCCTAAAATTGCTGTAATTAAATAGCTTATCTGCATCTCAGAACTCACTGAAAATCAGAGACTAGTGATATGATTGCCAGTCTTTATGTGTCAGCGGTGTGACAGCATTTTGAATTGTTGGTGCCCTTGTATTGTCCACAGTTAAATATAGATGCTGGCTAATTCTTGTGCTATGGAGAAAAATCTTACATTCAGCTAAGAAAACTGAACTTGTTAAATTCTCTGCTATTATAATTTCCCCACTGGCCTGAGAGACAAGAGTTTTGAAGGTCACAAGCCTATTCCTCACTTATTTTGCAACATGAGTTTATATTCAGCTGGTTGCATTTCAGTGTCACTTTTCACCAAAAATCCACAGAGAAAGGAAAAGAATAGAATAAAGTAATTGTTCTGTCAAGGCTAATAATCTTCATTAAAATGTAACCTGTTTAGTGGCTATTTTTTAGTTTTTTAAAAGGCTGTTAGAAATCAGATTATCAATAGTGTGTTATACAAGTCTTTTATTAATACTGTCAGTTCATCTTTTCATAGAAAACTATATAGCAGTCCAGCTATTTCTCTATCTGTTTACTGAGTAGTGCTATTTTTCAATGGAAAGGAAAATAGTTTGCAGAAATTGTAGTTCCGTAGATTGCCTTGAAATCGCTGTTTTTAGGATGATCAGTTACATTTCTTTATTTGGTCTGATTAATACGTGGTTTGATGGTGAGAATTTTGAAATGTTTTGTTGCCTTAATTCTGATTTATTTATTCTGAAAGAAGAAACCATGTAGTCAACCTTGAGACAATATAACACAAGATCAAATCTATATTATGTTCATCCCAACCAAACTAATCTTTGGAAGCGTTCATCTGATTGCTTTTGTCACACTTGACCCTCCTTGGTATCACTGATATGTGGAAAGTCCCAGAGAGAAAAATCTTAATAAAGCAATAAAAGCAGATGAGTTTGCAGTGTGAAAGGAACTATCAGAATGTCAAATTCTGAACAAATTCCTTTATTTCAAGAATACTGAAGAACATAGCTCACAGTAGTTGAACAGTCCCAGAGTTGTACGCAATAAACAGTTAACATATGGATGGCAGATTAACCTAGTCCTGTTTTGATTTTTTTTTGGTGTTGTATAGCAAATATTTTGGAAAGGAAAACAGTCAGACTCTATTTTTATTTTCTGTTAGCACCAGAAAATTCTCAAAGACACAATTGGTTAGGACTGGCTTGTCAGAATCTGCCCATCAATTTTCTACCACTTTGTGTTTGTATGTAGTTTTTATGGGTTACTTTCAAGTTCAAGAGACCTTTGTGTCCTCATGGAGTGAAAATCTGCACAATAGAATTAGCTTGAAGTGAGAAGAACTGTGATTTTTACTGAGTTCTTCTATGAATATATAGGTCACTTTCTAGCTTCCTGCCTAGCTTGGGTAATCTGTACAACAGTGGTTGATGTTTACCCAGTCAGGAGCTGAGACTTGTCACGTTACTAAGGTGATGTCAGCTTACTCTGTCTTTGGAACCATTCACCTCATGCCTAGGATTAAAGAATAAGCAGTTACGGTAGAGTATAATAAAATTCTAGTGAAATCATCGGGTTTCTTTAATGAAAAGTTTAGCTCACCTAATGTATGCACCCAAGTGGTACATGTTCAAATCAGTAGTGGCATTGTATGTTATCTAGCAGGTGCCTTTATTGTTATTTGAATGGCAAATCGAATTTCCCAGTTACCCTTGGGAATAGCACCTCATTCTCTTCTGAAAACCCTCATAATTTCTGCAAATAACTAACAGTCTATATTTAATACAGCAGCAAATGTGTAATGTCCAGGCCTAGGCCTGTCACAAAAACTGTATTGTAAGAATTTGACTTGATAACATACCTGATTTTAAATAAAGAAGTGTACGTACTTTAACTGCCTAAAGAACTAATAAACAAAATATTGACACAAAAATAATTGTGCTTAGGTCTCTTTATTGTTGTATAGTTATTGCTATTGAGAGATATTTACCAGTTTTCAGATATTGTGCTTTTCCTTCTTTTTCATTTCCCTCCTGAAGATAAAGTGTGCAGTTTCTGCAACTTCATGTAGGTCACCTGTTGCAATAGAGAGATTCAACAAATGTTGGAAGTTATGGAAAGATTTAGGAACACAAGCACGATGCTCCTTTAAGCTAGATTCATACTTAAGAATGAGTGATCCTGGCTGTGTTTTTTTTTCTGAGCCTCCTGGAAGTATATGGGTTGTCAAGATATCAGGGACTGCCACTTATAATTCCTCAGTTAGGTGCACAAATATGTTGTCACTGTCTCTTTATAAAAGCAAAAAAAAATATAAAAAGAAGACACAGGACTTTTCACATGGACTTTCAGGGGAAGTTCCTGTTTCAGTTTATTGCTTCTTCAGTTGAAGACTGTGATAAAAGTTGGAGAGAGATGTTTGTTTTGGGGAAAGATAAAAATATGATTAAATATTTGTTTGAATGTGAATTCCCTCCTTTAAATTCAAGTAAAAATGGGGTTTCAGTCTTTAAAACCGGTTTGGATGATCCAATAATTTTTAACTTGTTATTCTATTTTGTAAATATACAACTCAGAATATATTTTGGTCACACAGATGCGCATGCTCTGCAGAGATACTGTAACAGAATGACAGTGAAAGGCTGTACAGCTGCTTGATTAACATTTAGCATTCTTTCTGCTAAGTGGTTTTTTTTTGGTAATTGAAGGCTTTATCACCATGTCTGCAGCTCTCTGTGTTTATCAGACTCTCCTCAGATTCCTCCTCAGTTCCAATGCCTCCCTCCCCCATTCTCTTCCAGCTCTGGACTCTTTCCTGACACACTCTTCCTTTCTCAATATGCTGCTGTTCAAAACACATAGCTATACTATTTCCACAAGCGTGCAGTTCCCTCTGTCCAGGACAGTGCCATCTTATGTGTCTGTACAGTGCCATCTCTGCAATTGCACTCAATAATAGTATGGCATCTTCCCTCCAATGATATTTCCTACAGCTGAAAAATATGACAAGTGAATATTTGACCTTATGTTCTAGTGCAGGAATCGGAAATGTTAAGATATATTCACTGGGTTTGTGGCCACCTGTAAAAGATTTCTGTTCATTTAGATATAATTAATGTACTTTTGACCTATTAGGGCATCAAGAGCTGCAGAGCCAATGAATTAGGTAATTATTTTTGTGTGCATACAGGTGCACTCATTTAAATGTCACTGACTTAATTTAATAACACACTGTGAGTTTGGACATGCTGCCAATTTGATAGAGTTGTTTGTTTCTTCTTTAATTTATACTTAGTAATATTCTTTGCTTTTTTTGGAATCTCTGAAGACTTCAGATGATAAATATTTTTTTTTCCCTTACGAAAAGAAAGTGTGGGGTTTATTTTAAGTTGGTGATTAGACATTTTAAAATCATAGCACTTGCTTAGAAAAAATTAAGTTTCAGTGTTTGGACAAGAAAAGAAAGAGAAGTGCATCTTTCTCAGGACCAGTGCTTTATAGACAAAATGTTTACTTTTTAGAATGTCTTAATAAAGACTTAGTAGGTGTTGGTAGGTGAGTTAAAATTTCTTGGAAGCATCTATATAATTACTCATACATATTTTCAAGGATTTTTTTTTCCTTTTTTTGGGGGGGCGAAGCCCTTTATTGTACTGAAGGGAAAATAATATTGCAGTGTGTTGTGTACCTATACAAGTCACCTAGAACCTGATCTTGCAGCAAAGTATTCCCTGCCATTGATTCCCTGTCCCGGCACAGTTCCCCAGGCCAGGCTTGGTCAAAACAACTGCCTGGAAAACTGTGTAAAATAATGATCACTGGAATGAATCCCATCGGGTGTGCTGCAGGGCTCAAGAACCTGGAGGTTGTGTTTTATTTGTGTCCTGAAGAAATCAAACTTTACTTATTGGAAGGACAGAAAAATGTCTTCTTGTTCTGTGTGAATAAGACTGACATTACAAAGTCTAAAACAGTTCTGAGATAAAATTTTAAGACAAAAATGCAGTCAGTGTTTGTCACATATATATTTTGTTGATTTACTGATATTGTTGGTAGCTTTCTTAGAAGTCAGTTCTGGAGGGTTTAGGGCTTTTAAATTGTTCAGAGGATTAATGCAATGCTCTACATCTGAACTAAACACAGTTCAGTTAAGCCATTAATTTGCACAGAAAGATAAAGTGCTTCTCCTTCCAATCAAATTGCACTAGGCTGTCTTCCTTAGTAAAGGATTTTATTGCCTACCCTCTTCATGAAGAGCACAATCTCTATTACACTGCAAACTTCACTGTATTAAGTTTCAAAGCTTACACACTGTAAGAAGTATAAGCCAATGCAATGACACTCGTTCATATGAGGGAACGGTCCTTGATGTTATCCGGGAAGAAAATCTGGGGTATGGAGGGAAGAAAATCTTGCCAAAGACCTTTCTCACGTGAACAAAAAGCTGAGCTTTTTCAAAAAATATTTCAACAATACTGTACAAGAATCAAAGCACCTTCTTTCCCTTCTTGAAAGGTATTTAAAGTGCAAAGCAGGATAAAACGTGTTCAGTTTTGTAGTTCAAATGTACTATCTTTACAATGTCTTCCTGAAAGAAAGTCTGTCAATTTCTTCAGTGTCTGCTTCGTCAAATCTGTATCTGAAATATCTACTGAAAATTGCTAGGAGCTATTCAATTAAGGCACAAATTCTGTCTCTTGTACAGAGCCTGAGTGTCCAAGAGGTGCTAATACAACTCCAATGGACCTGGCAGGAGGATGGCTGAAACTGGAAAATTTCTGCCTTGCTCTGGACTGCAAAATATCATTACAGCTCTTCCCTCAATATTAACTTAGGATTCACAGCTTAATTATCTGCAACAGCATCAATGCTCATCCTTCTAACCATCAGGGAAGAGCTACATAATGAAGTCTCTAACTCCAAGCTATTCCCAGACAGACAGCTTTAGTCCAAATTCTGTTGGCATTTTCTACTATCATAGTGCTTGTCAAGCCAGAACCACTCTGTTTCTTCCCAATAATCCTTAGACACTCTTAGCATGACCGTTTTTTCAAGTTTCTCCTTTCCAATGCCAGTCAAGTTGGGAATTGTTTCCCTGATTCATTTGTTGTTCTCTTTTCCCAGC
The DNA here is from genome assembly GCA_013398815.1 of Ibidorhyncha struthersii. Classification (NCBI taxonomy): domain Eukaryota; kingdom Metazoa; phylum Chordata; class Aves; order Charadriiformes; family Charadriidae; genus Ibidorhyncha; species Ibidorhyncha struthersii. The sequence goes on along the minus strand of VZSZ01001249.1, from coordinate 167,892 downwards.
TGTCATTTTTTTGCACGTATTTCATGTCTTTTTGTTAGTGTTTTTTTTTTTTTTTTTTAATATTTTCCTACCTTCCTCACTCTTGGTTATTGCACATTCCCATTTACCAATGAAAGTCCTTAACCTTTTTTCATCCAGTCTTATATCAGATATTAAGTGATAAGATCTAAAACAAGTTCTTTTGTTATCCCACATGCTTTCCTCCTTACAACTACTTAATCTTTTTACATATATTAAAATGTTTTTTCAGCAATGTTTTTCATGAATTTTGAACACATGTAAGAAAAGTCCCCCTCTCTAAGAAAGTATGTAAATAAGTAACTAAGCTCAGAGTCAAAATGCTTCCAGAACAGTGTCCTTTAATAAACCCCAAAACTTTAGGAAAGAATTTATCAAGTTACTGCTGAAAAATTATACATAAGTTTTGCGTTCTTTTTATCTTAGCACATATCAGGTATTGCATGGTACTGTCTTTATGACCACCTGCTACTCTTCAATCTCAGTTTTGTTGTACTGTCAGCTGAAACTTTTCATTAGTACTTGTTCTGTTATTTTAAATACAATGATAGTGCAGATTACCTTTATTTCATATTCTGAACATTTACTCAACATTTTTTCTGCATTTTCTATTTATATAATATTTTTTCATTATTTAGAATAATAGCAGGAGTCACAAAGACATTTTGTAAAACCCTAGCATGTATATCCATTTGACTTATAAACATTAATATTTTCCAAGAACTTGTCAGCTCTTCATCAATGACTATTTCTAGACTGTTTGTCATACAGCTAAATTGCCATTTTTTTGTTTATATCAGGTAATGGAAGGATATAAAATTATATGCGTATTTATTTACTATGAATTTTCACACAATTTAGTATGATTAAGCTCTGATGCAGTTCAGGAATGAAAAATGAGTTTACGGAATATTTGATTAAGCAACTTCATAGCTGATGATTGCTATAATTCAATATTCATAGTGAAAGAAAAGAGTATCCATGAAACTTTTGTCTTCCCACTTTCTTGCATTTTAGATTTACACATAACACTGTGTCATCTTTATTTTTTTTTTCCTTCCAACAGTGAGTTTGCACTGTTGAAATGAGCAGGAATTTCATCTGTGAAAAGAGGCAGGACCTTAATGGTCCCACCTGCTTCATGTTTTGATACAGTTTGTTGCAGTCTAGTCTTCATGTTGCTGCCAGGGCACGGTATCCAAAGCCTTCCCCTCTGCTTTGATAGTTTTTTCAGTGTTGCCCAGGAGGCTATGAGGTTGGGCTGTGAATTTTGTACTGAGTGAGGCATGCTGCTCTTAATCTCAGATGAGGTAACAAAAAGGGATGATTTGGTTAAGTGCTCCTCATGGAGGTTCTCTTCAAGAGGTTTCCATTTTCTCATTATCCTATGTTCTCATAGTAAACAATAAGATTTTCTAAGTGTAAAGAAAAATCTCAAATCATCCGGAATGACTTAAGAAAGTTTAGGGGGGGGAAACATTGTGAAAAAGTTTACTGTGTATAGTCTGAGAGCTTGTTTCATATTAACATTTGAAAATATATGTGCCATTTGAAGACAGAATTGAGCAAAGTGAAATTCAAAATTAGTAAAAGAGCATGAGAGTTTTGCATAGTGAAATAGGCCTCCAGTGCTGGTAACAGCCCCATTGCTTCTGTTGTTTTAAAATTGGAGAGGACACAACTGTCAAATTTGTTACAAGAATTGGCTTACGTTGATTTTGTAATACATTGCCTGCTCTGGAACATGCTTTCAGTCTGCTGCAATTTTTAATGTGGTTTTATATAAGGATGTGATTCACTTAAGATGAAAAGCGCTTAATAAATCTAATCTAATAAATATCGTCGGTGGTGGCTGGTAGTCAGACTTGATGCTTTACTGTTCTATCATGTCAGACAGAGGGCAAAGCACTAACGAAAATTTTGGTGCTCAAATAAGTGATGTGTACTTCCTAAAAATTGATCTCTTCTAAATTACTCATTAATTGAGTGTCTGCTTACTTTTGGAATATCTCGACTAATGTTATCAATAAAAGTCTCCATTGCTGAGCTCTGGAGAATGTGGGTTTATATTTTTGCCCATACCTCTCATGAGTTATTCAAGGTTTTGGAAGAGAGTGGATAATGATCACAAGATTCTTCCAGGAAAACAAAATGAAAGTTACCTTCATATGAGTAATAAGTGAAAGCTCAAAAATCATCTCTTGATACACTTAAACATGTACTGCCCTATCACAAATGTTTTCCTTCACTGTTGAATTTTATGATAACTCTAAGGCTACTCTCATCTGATGTTACTTGGAGTCCTCAGATTTCCTTTACCCTTTTCAGGCTGGCTTAGGCCTCCCTCTGTATGTTAAACACTATTTAAGTTCTCATGTTGTTATTGATTTCTTCTGGTTAATGGACTAATGCCAGGTGTCTATATTGATTATTTAAACCTGTAAGCAATCTGCGATATTATTGACCATCCAGGAGTACTTGTGTATTTTTAGGACCGCATGTGGCTATTTGGGTTCATACTTGAGTAGCTCCATTCTTTTTTTTATCAAGGAAGAATTCCTGAGTATTATATCAGGCAGATTTATTATGCACAGGGAGCTTTGTGGTCTCAAGTGCCACAGGCATATGCCACCACCCTTCCTGCTCAGATCCATTCGCATTTGAGATCACTATTGGCAACCATGGAATATTTTGGATTGCATTGTCGTAAAGAAGTATATTATGTTCTCCTTCTCACTCTCTCCGTGTCATGAGACTTGAAAGACACTGTCATCCAGTGAGTGCTACAACTTTTACTTAATCATCCAGAGTTTTACAGTGCAGAAATCAAAGTAATTGGTGCTATGTACTTCAAGACCTTTTAAAAGTTTAAAATGAAACTGTTTCCTGTAATGATAGTTCTAAGGCAGTGGACTGCTGTCTGTTGTATTTTATGTAAGAAAATTTGTTCAGAAGTCAGCTGCATAAATAGCTTTTTAAAGTGAGACTTTCCATGATGAAGACATTATCCCTAAACATTGTGTTGCTGACTTCAGTATTTGAAAGTAAGGGTCTGTCTCCCAAGAACTGTGTTTTGCTGATGGTCATCCTTAACCAATTACAACGGAACACTATTTTTTCCTTTATGTCAGGAATTCAGTACTACAGGAAAGTAATTGAGTTGCTTTAAAAGAAGTAAATGTCAAAGTTTACTTCCTGTAATGCAACAATGTTTGAATTCCCCATGATTCAAGTTAGACAACTTGAGCCACTGGTGATGACAGTTACTTAAAGAGAACACACACGGTATTTTTTTTTTGCGGTGTTGGGGCTATAAATGCTTGTTCTGTGATTTCTGAAAAGCTCCAGGGTTGTGGTTAGATTTCACCCCTGATGTGCTGCTTGTAACATGCCTTCATAATGATGCATCCCGAAAGGAAAGGTTATGACCCTCTAACCATTGGGTAGTCTGATAACTGCTTGCTTTTCTTCAAAAATCCATCAGTGAATTTGTTGCTTAGGTACTAGCGACGTTGGCTGGAGTCAGTTGCTGCCTGGACAAGTTTCAGGTAGTACTCTGTGCAAGCTTCCCCTCAGAATTTTCCTCATATGGCTCAGGCTTGCCTGCAATGCTGGCAGCTATTCTGCATGAGACCAAGTCTATGGCAGAAACTATGAATGGTGTCACATCAGGCGATGGTATTGTGAAATGCTGTCCCTTCATTCAGTCATTTCAGAGTGTGGATTTGTTCCCCAGGGAGTGAAAAGTCCTCAGTATCTCACTTCACCTACTGAGATACTAAGTGAGTCCATGTTGTGGTACAGTGAAACTCTACTAGTCTGTTTTAGAAGAGACATGTAGTTTATAGAAAGCCTCACCTCCGGCTCGTCTACTATTCTTTCTTTTGGAGCATTCAAAACAAATTAGAAATAACTTCAAAAGAGTAAATGCTAATAATGAGTCTTTTTAATTCAATAGCCTCTGCTGTCAAAAAATTACAAAAGTGTTTTAGTTCTTTGCATAGTCAGGGTGCTTTCGTTGTCAGTCATGAGCTTGTGTCCAAGGGCAAGCTTTGTGAACATTTAAAGATTTCATAGGCATTTCATGCCTACAACAACTCATTTTAATTATCTTGTTTTAAAGAAATAGTTTAGCTTGTAATAAATGCCATGCTGTGTGTGAATACTAATGTTTTATAATTTAGTTCTTAAAATGTAGTACAGAATACAGATAAGACACCATAGACTGAGGGCTTGAGAAGCACAATTCCTGTTTTAAAATAACTTAATCTTCTTTTCTGTTCTCCCCTTCTCTTTGTGCCCTTCTTCAGCCTCAAAAAATAAACAACAGAAACTACCACCTTTATTTGGAAGAGGAGAACTGAGTTCACCTGCCACAGAATGGAAAGAGATTCCATTCAAAGTCTGGTGGAGACACTGGTCCATGTTATTATTACCTTTTTGTTGTATTATGAATACCAATGTGGTATTGCTAAAAGCCACGTACCAATATGCAGATATGCTGTTAGCATGCAGTGAACTCTGTAGAGCTGACCAGATTCTCTGGTGTGTTTGCTTTACTGAAGAGGCGTTTCATTATATGTTGCATTTTTTTATTTATTTAAAAGAAATCCTAACCACTAATTATTGTAAGCCATTTAACATATACCATGTGGTTAACACAGGCTGTGACTCTCCCCTTGCTTTTGTGAGCTCTCTGCTAATGCAATGCTATTTCTGACTCTGGTTGACATGAAGTTCTATAAATGGAGATAATTTGTTTTGCCTATTGAGACACTAAGTTGTCTGAGCTAGGACTGTCTCCTACTATAAACAGTACTTAAAATGAGGTGACTGTAACCTCAGCTAGTGTTTCTGGGTACTGTTGCATACTAATGCATGTAATACACATCAGCTGCCAAAAATGAAGGATTTTCTTCTGCTTTAAGGTCCCTTGCTGTCTAGTTTTCTCGCCTCTGTCTTTGTATATTCCCAAGCCATTTGTGATTTCACCTCCTTTCTTCACATGATTTTGAAAGTTCAGACCTAATATATTCAGTAGTAAAAAGCCCAAGGCACCAGTGTTATATAGGCAATCAAATATTCATGCTCTTTTCAAATATTTATTTGTGTAGTGTTAATAAATTAGAAGACAGGAATGTGACCTTTTCCTCCCTGTGAGTGAGGGCAGCTATCTGACATAGCAACACACCTATAATAGGTCTTAAAAATATAATTACATGGATCTAACACTTAGTTGGCTGTTACTAATTTCTTTCTCGGTGGTCATTCTAATAGAGGACTCCGAGATTTTCAAATAAGACTTCCACATATCAGGGTTTCTCTTATGTGTGAAGAGTTTGATAATTTGAGTTTTAGGTAAGCTTCTAACTTTTTAGCAATGCACTACAAGTTTTAAAGTGCAGGAATTACATTTTTATATTTCCACTTGTATTTTCATCTTGGATCTTGTCAAAAAGTCCTTTTTCATGTTTAAATCTGTACTGTTAAGATGCTGTTGTTGCATACTTGATTTGTAAAGGCAGATATTGACTTAATAATTTAGGGTTGCTTGTAGGAAGTGTAAGAAAAAATCCAGCAACTCATGGGCATATGCAGCTGTGTAGTAAAGTTTGTATGTGTAATATTTATCCTGGCTCACAGAGCAACAGGAGAATTTTCGTTTCCAATCTGTAAAGTAAGTATTGCCAGCTGGAGCTATTTAGGTGAGTACAGACCTCAGGGACTTCAGTTGGAGATTGATTCATAAGGGAAAAGCAGGATGCTGGGGTTAAAATCTATCATGGTCAGAGATATTTAATAAGTCTGTACTTTGTATTGAATATAAAGCACAACAAATTTAGTTCCGGTTCTCCATGGAATATTTGTGTTGCTATCATCGTTCAAATACTGCTTGCAAACAGATTATTCCCAAAGCAGTTGAGGTTGATGCAAAGACACTGTATTTCAAACTGTTTTGCCAAAGAACTTCAGTAAACTAAAAATATCTATGAGCAAAATCATAATAAGCAGATNCCAAAGAGTTTGTTACATAAGCAATTTCTAATACTTGTAAGCTTAATGAAATATGACCATAGAAATTAACTCAATTCGTGGATTCAGACTGTTTGCTTATTTCTTAAGCTTATTATCCTCAGTTGTTTCTTGTATTTATGTTCCTTTTCCAAATAAGAAAAGTGGGAATTTGAATTTGATTCTCCTAGGAGCTGTGGCTAAGCACATGAATGTCTTCCTTAGGATACAGTATAACCTTCAGAACCGTCTTTTGTTTTCAAATTATTATTTTTTGTTTCATCAAGGGCTTCAGTTTAATGGGGCCTTATTGGATATTCTGGAAATTACAGAATTATGCAAGAATGGAGCACGTATTCAGTGATCTTTTGGAGCTTTTTCTAAACCTAGTAAGTCTATACAGCCATAAATAGTAATCGTTCTAACAATGTATTCATTATTTAAATGCCAAGTCTAAAAAAGCTATAGTAATTCAAAAAGTTAGAATATTTGGAGTTTTGTGAGTTGTTGGGAGGAAAAAATTAGAGCTATACAGGGATTAAGTTCTGTTCTCTCTTCCCTATTGAACTCCTTTTCTCTGCAAAACTGAAATAGGGGCATCTAAGGGGCATAAAATGGGGTATACAAGCAGTATTTCCTTCCTTCTTCCACTTACTTATTGATTTTAGGGATAATTTTATCAGATGTCAGGTTTTTGGAGTATGCTCTCAAATTTTGCAGAGATGGTTTAGACGTACCAGCACCTTGGACTGCCAAGTGAAATAGGTGGGGACTGATGAGTGTTCTTCCACTGAAAGTTTTGGTCACATTGCTATTTTCTTGTAAAAGATTCTTGTTCAGTTAAAATAGCTTTTTCTTAGCAAAAAGTTTTCAGTTTTCGTTGGTTCCCTCTCCTCACCTCTTCGTTTGCCTGGTTTGTTTTCTGAACGCCGGTGTATTAGGCAAGCATGTTTTCAAAGCAGCTTTTCACAACTGACTTATGCTTTCATTTTTCATTCAAATACTCCTTAGTATGGCTGAAACAGGGTTGTGTCACAGCTTGTTCAGAAGTATAGCAGTGTTGGTGAACAAACCTTGGGGCAACCCTGCCAAATACGATTTGCTTTGCTGCAGTCTCTGTGTGTTTACAAAGTATTATTGTTTTGACAGTGTCTTAGAGGATATGTTTTTGTTGTAATGATTATGACCAGGTAGCCCCAATTTACCTCCAGATGGTCATATGTCTGCTCTCCATATTAACTTTTTATTGACAACCACATTTTCCTGTGTACCTTCAGGTAAAGGAAATGTCTTTGTGATGGAAGCACAGTCTAACTTGTCAAAGGAACTATTTGTAGAGCAATATGCAACTCAGAGTAAAGTCATCAAAACCCTTTTAAAAATTATTTTAGATATATTCAGCACTTTAAATCTATCAAATGTATCTAACAAAGAATTTGCTTTTTCAGTGTTGATAGTATATTCATGCAGCTTGAACATAACTAAAAATTTTTGGATATAATTTTTCCAGACATCATTGAAAAAGGTTTAGTGTAGCTTGACAAGAAAACATTCTTGGGCATGTAGGCTTTTTACTTGTTTGTTTGTTATGTGATTTTTTAAAAGTATTTTATTGTTTCATAACAATACTATGCCTTTTTTTCCCATCCCTCAAGTGTGTCATTGCTATCTTATAAAATGAAGCATTGTATACACACTAAAAAATGCAAATTTATGCATAGTCACACTGCTTTAAAAACAAAAAATAACAATAGCTTTTCCTGAGTAGAGAGAATTCCCCATTCCTTCAGGATTGCTCAGGGGTGCTATCTTCCCATGTTCATGGCAAAAACCCCAGACTTGCTAGCTGAATGATGAAGTCTTACCAACAAACAAATTTTTACATAGCAGTGAAGATCTGCTTTCTGCGTGTCAGCTACCAGCAGTTTCATGGGTCGTTACTCTTCATCTGTCCCTTGTCCCATTTTGTGAACATAGCCTTTTTTTTTTTTAAAAAAAGGGAGGGAGATAAATGTTGCAACTTCAATAAAAGATAGGTTTTAATGTGGTTTGGTGTCTATTTCTTCTTCTGATTGGAACAGGCATCTGCTCTGTGTATTTGTTGTTGTCCTGGAAAAGAGGTAAGCTTTTAATACAGTTCTGGTGATAGTGCTGATTTTCTGCTTGGACTCCGAACACCAGTCTCTTCCCTAGAGGCAAAGTGACCAGCAGTGCGCCTCCAGAGAGAGTCCTACTTTCAGACAGAGAGAGCCCGCTCTTTGAACACAGCAGTGGATCTGTTGTCATTTTACATACTTTCATACCTAAAGTAGTAACTGACCTACTTTTTGGTTTTGATTTAAATCTGTTCCTTTCCCCAACAACTCTTTTTCTTTTATCAGTAGTTACTAGAAGTTCATCTGGCAAATCACTGCAGATGTAATCCCAACTCTTCCTCTTTCTTTGGATTGCATCGGTGTTGTACTGAATCTGGTAATTTGCCCTGAAATCTAAACTTTACTTTCAGACAGTGTATTTTTTACTTTTTTAGTTCCTGCAGAACTGTTGACAGGGAGCAAACAAACAAACAAACAAGAGCCAAAATTAATCGAATGTATCAGAAAACACTAAGACTTTTAGAAAGAGTAAATATAATTTAAGTTTTTAGCATATGTCCTCTAAAATGACATCCTTGTTTTTGTCTAGAATATGCTAAGATTATAAAATAAGTTTAGAGAAAATGTAATATTCCTGTTCCACTTTCAAGATGATTGTCCAAACCTTTATTCCTTTTTCCCTCAATGATTTTTTTGAGACACAAGCCCACCCCTGAACATACTGGGTCTCAGTGATGACGTACAACCCTGGGAAATGGGAGATTCAGATAAAAAGGTGGATCTGATTTGTATGTGTGTGTCCCTGAGAAGATGGAGGAGGATGGTGAGCTTCCTATGACCCAGCAAAGTGCTATAATCATTATGTTTTTTGGACAAAAGGCATCTCTGTTTCTAGACATCTCATAAACCTTCCAAACCACCAAAATATTTTTCAAGCCGAAGGTATTGGATGAGTTTCACAATTTCACTTATTTTTTTCCCCCGGTGCGTTTTTCTAAATAAAATCAAACCCAGGAAATAGCTCTTCCAGTCTCCTAAATTTAATGTGTGTCATTCACAGACACATACATATGTACATACACAAAACTATAGAGTTTCAGAAAATAAAAGAATTCTGGTGAGCAGTTTGTAGCCACTAAATTGCAAACGTGTTATTTCCCAGTATTTCTTTTTTTTGAATGGGAAGGCTTTGTCATTGTTATATTTGTTATTAAATTTTATGAGCAAGATTTACAAACTTAATATGGTACAAATGCTATTCTGGCATAGAAAGAAAACACAGTCTTACTTAATTCAAATACCAATTCTATTTGTGCCTGAGAATCTTGTATTTAAACTTGAGTTTTATGCTAATAAATAAAATTTTGCTGTATATTTTAATATACAGTAATGAAAATAATTCAGTATCTTGTCATCACTGAGCAAGTTGCTCTTAGGAGTTTCATTGTCATTTAATTTTTCCTAATGATAATATACCTAAAAAATAGTTAATGGTAGTTATAGTAGTAGCAGAAGCTTTGCTGCTCTCAGTCCATGCTTATTTATTGTTGAAAAATAGATTGTATGATGATGGAAAATAAGAAAAGAAATAGATATAATATTGACAAATTAGCCTGAGTTATGTTTCTGCTTTTAAAGAATGGAGAATTAACTCTCCCAGTTCCCTGGAGTGCATGTGCAGTGCAAGGAATGATGTGATTCCTTTTATGCCTGGCTCCTCTAGACTAAGCATATTCTTATGCCTTCATATCAGCTGCATTGCAGTGATCTTGTCTAGCACCACAGAACAAACTGTGTGCAAGGCTAAAATATCACATCCGTAGAGGTGGAAGAGACTACTGAAATGTTGCAAAATGCAGACACGGCGAAGAAGAGACTTTGATTTATAGGCTTGTTGTTCTTTCAGCAGAGACATGAAATGCTTCATTTGACTGAGTTCTGTTTCAAATTATGCAAGTTGTGAGGGAGGTAGGTGGCTTAAGAGATGAGGCATTGAAGTTTTTAATCTCTGGGTCTCCATTTCAGATTCTGCATGAGTCAGAATGATTGTGAAACCTTGCTACCAGATTGTTGTTTGGCCAGCAGTCCAGTTTCCTGTGTGTTTTTTATCCATGTTACTGGCTTGTTTCTAATAATTAATATGCAGGTTAACAATTTGAGCAATGACAAAAGCCAGTGTGAATATGGAATCTCCTTTTTCAAACATAAAGATACCTTTCTAAGTTGACAGTAGTGCAAAACTGGCACTGCAGGAAGCTTGTGCTTCTGCACTCTTCTGGGCACAACAGTTTATTACCCAGAGTTGTTAGGCTGGAATCTTATGATAGTTTCTTGCAATAAATAATTGGTGAAATCTTGACTATGTGAAATTGGATGTATTTATGTTAAAGTCTGTTTGTTTCTATTTTCTCCAGTAATTTAAAACCATTTGTCTTGACCCACTGCATTTCTCAAAGGGATATGTGTCTGTATTCTACTTCTCCTCATAGCTGAAAAATAAGTGAATTGACTTACAGCAAAGCCTACATAAAAAAACCCTTCCACGGTGAGAATGGGCCAACTCTGAACACTCTGGCTTCCTCTGAAGTGACCATGGTTGGTTTTGCATGTAGAAAAGATTAAAAGAAAGATGTTTCAGAGAGTCCGTTGCTTTCTTGCTAAAGATGTCCCTTTAGAAGTTTCTGTCATGGTAATGTGAGGTGTGAAGACACAGCAAGTCCAGGCTGTACCAGATGGAACACTTTGCTAATTGGTTAATTCTGCTTTAGTGCCTGGCCACCACTTGGCACTGTGGCACAGAGAATTTTACATAAATCCAGCAGGGAAGCTTCTGCTTTTCATTATCCTGAAGTAAGGAAATGGCTTTGATGAAATGAACATTTTCAGTGAGATTTTCTTAAATTTTAGCATGTTCTAAGCTCCCCTTCTTTAACCCTGCTTGCATTTTACCTTTTTGAAGTTGAAATTAAATGGGGGCCTTTGTTTTTTTCAGTATGATCTAGTAGTCTTAAGATCATGGCTAGTGATTCTGAAAGTGAAAAACTGCATTTCAGTAAATGTGCTAATAATAGATTTTGCTTATGGCCTGTCATAACTACTGACTAATGGATCTATGGACAGGATGAGTGCACTCGATTCTACTAATTCAATAAAGCAAGTACCTTTCTGGATAGTAGGACGAATTTATTCTTGGAATTGCTCCATACACTTAAATGCACTTACAGCTGAGCTGAATTTGCCCCCTAAGGTCCTATTTGGAGAACAATATTCATCATTTGTTCAGTTATGATCACAAAGTACAGAGGCATCTTTTAATTTTTATTATTGTATTTAAAAACACTGAGAAGTTCATAATAATGCAGTAATTCCAAGCTCTGCAGATCCTACAATGGGAACTAGATAATGGGAAAGAAGGGAATATCCACCTTCTGCAGGTGCAAACTTGCAGCACACAATTTACTATAGAGATGAAAGTTACTTAACTAGTTCTTTCCTTAACTTGGCCATTCTTTCTGAGCTTTGAGAATGTATGTATTCATTATTTAAAGTGAAGACACAGGCTTCCCAAAGGCTTTATTAGGAATGACTTGGGACTGGCAATGAACAATTTTAGAAGAAAAATTTCCTGTAAAAGTAGTGTACTTCTCAGCTACTCAGTATACTTATGATAGGCTTGTAACCCTGTCTGTTATACTATAGTTCAATGAGTATTGCTAGAAAATTAAAATAAAAATCATTAGAGAATTGAAAATGGAAGTGTATAGGAACACGGGCCAGGTTAGCTTTGTCCGTAACATGGAGCTTGGGATTCGGATTGTATGAATCCTGCTATTCCACTTTACTCAGCGCTTGTCAGGCCACACCTGGAATACTACTGTGTTCAATTTTGGTCTCTGCTACACAAAAGAAGATGTGGACAGGCTGGAGAGGGTCCAGAGAAGGGCCATAAAGATGATCAAATGACTGGGAAGCCTGCCATACGTATGAGGAAAGGCTGAGAGAACTGGGTTTGTTCAGCATTGAGAAAAGAAGGCTTAGGAGAGATGTTATCACTGCGTTCCAGTATATAAAGGGTGGCTACAAAGAAGATGGAGACTCCCTTTTTTACAAGAAGACAAGGGGTAACAAGTACAAGTTACTTCTGGGGAGTTTCTGACTGGACGCAAGAGGAGAATGTCTCACAATGAGAACAATCAGCCACTGGAATAATCTCCCCAGGGAAGTGGTGGATTCCCCAACACTGGGCGCTTTGAAGATTCAGCTGGACAGGGTGCTGGGCCATCTTGTCTAGACAGTGCTTTTCCCAGGAAAGGTTGGACCAGATGATCCTTGAGGTCTCTTCCAACCAGGTATTCTATGGTTCTATGATTGGTTCTGTGATTTCAGTGCCATTTACAACAATTCATTCAACAATCACAGAATCATGGAATAGTTTGGGTTGGAAGGGACCTTTAAACGTCAGCTAGTTTAACCTCCCTTGCCAGGGACATCTTCAACTAGATCAGGTTGCTCAGAGCCCATTCAACCTGACCTTGAGTGTTTCCAGGGCTGGCACATCTGCCACCTTGCTGGGCAACCTATAATTTTCTTCCTTGTATCTAGTCTGAATCTACCCTCTTTTAGTTTAAAACCATTACCTTTTGTCTTATTGCAACAGGCCCTGCTAAAATGTCTGTCCCCATCTTTCTTATAAGCCCCCTTTAAGTACTGAAAGGCCACAGTAAGGTCTCCGCGGAACCTTCTCTTCTCCAGGCTGAACTACCCCAACTCTCTCAGCCTGTCCTCATTGGAGAGGTGTTCCATCCTTCTGATCATGTTTGTGGCCCTCCTCTGGACCGACTCCAACAGGTCCATGTCTTTCCTGTGCTGAGGGCTCCGGAGCTGAACGCAGTCCTCCAGGTGGGGTCTCACCAGAGCAGAGTAGAGGAGCAGATTCCCCTCCCTCGACCTGCTGGCCATGCTTCTTTTGATGCAGCCCAGGCGACGTTTGGGCTGCGAGTGCACATTGTCGGCTCACGTCCAGCTTTTCATTCACCAGTACCCCACAATACCTTTGTCTTCTGTACTTTAGCAATAACCAAAGAGATATTGCAGTTCTGTCTCTCCAGTGAGATTTACTATGAGAACAGCTAAAGGAGGCTTTAAAAAAAAATCAGAAAACTTTTAGCGTGCCCAAGTATGTAGTATATTGGAGATAATTTTAAAAGGAATAGCATCAAACATCAAATATTCATAAACTTTTTCTAGACAAACATTTATTAAATTTCACATTAGGTGCTTTTTTTCATCTCAGGCATGTCAGTTGCCATACTAGTAGATGGTTCCACCTACAGTGTATTTACATTTTCTAAAGGCATTCCCATTCTCTGTTTCTTGCAAATATTTTTTTGTTTTGATGGTGGTGGGAGGAAGCAAAGAACCTCTAGTCCTGTGGTGAAGTCAGTTTAAAGATTTAAATAGCAAATTCAAATCAGAAATGAGACACTTAAAGCAACCTTTCAACAAGAATTACTTTCTGCAGGAAGATATATTTGTGTTTGTGTAGGCATGCAGATATTTATACCTCATTTATCTTAGGAAGCATAAAAAAAAAGCATACATCAACTATTAAGAGCTGGCTTTGGTTTGTGTGTCCAGAAATTTCTAAGTACTCCATATCGTCACATTAGCCTAGCCAAACACTATCTCTGCATATTGTTGCCTGATCGCTGGCTGAGAGCTTTATTCACTCTCTGGCATTTGGGAATCCTCTTTGGGAATCTTCTTGCCAAAGTAGGCAGTTATGACAGTAACTTTATGGGGACCATAAAGCTCATTGGAAATAGGTCATCAAGCATGCATTAAGATAACATGCCTAATGCTTTTGCCTAATACAAGCTGGGTTCTAATCAGCTGTCTAGGAGGTAAACAAAGTTCATTTCCCTATGCCAGCCTGCCAATTTAGCTGTTTTTCTAGTGTAGATTTGTGCTTATGTTATCTAGAAACATTTAATTTTTAATTAGTTTTGTTTTGTCAGGTGAAACAGAATGGCATCTTGTCTTCTCTCCATGACACTAGCACTTTGTAAATCAGTATAAATGAATTTAGAGAAGTCTTTTCAGTCGAGAAAAGAGATAGCTGCAGCAGAATATGATAGAAGTCTATAAAACCTTGACTGACACGGAGAGCAATCAACTGCTCACTGTTTCTTCGAATGCAAGCACTAAGGTTCACCAGGTGAAACTAGTGGGTGGCAAGTTTGAAACACATGAAAGAACGTGGCTGTTCTTGTCACATATTGCTGCGGGGTTAAAATTTTACATCAACACAGCAAAGTCTAGGAGAGTTAGTGAGAGAGAAATGCACTGAGAGTAATTAAATGCATAGAAACTATATCTGGGTCCCTATTCTGAAAAACGTTGGCTCTCTGAGCCGTGAGTATTAGGTTGAAGTAAGGAACAAGTTTACCCTGTTCTTATTGTCTTCTGTAAAAATCCTTTTATGACCTCTGGTGTGGAGAAAGTGCAGATAGTTAGGAGAGTAAGGGTATGGGTAGCAGAAAAAGTATCATTTCTACCTGGAAGAATGATCAGCTTGTTCGTGACCAAACCAGTGATAAAAAGAACAGATTTATTGATGCACATGATTTGGAAAGATATTTATAAGCTTTTGCCAGTCAAGATTTTAAAATATAGGTGATAATAGGGAAGTCAAAAGAAAAAAAAAGTCAGTTGTCTGTAACCTGTAATCTCTTTTTCTGTTCTGCATTATATACGTATGTTTTCAATGACATGAAAAAGCATGCTTTTGCCAATCATTAGTTAAATGCTTTGCTATCTATACCTTCTATATCTGTTTCTGTAGGAAAAAGCAATGGTAGATTGAATTAGCTGAAAAATGTCACAAAGCAAATGAAGTTCTAAACTGTTTAAGCCAAATATTGCTAGACTGCAAGAGGATTTTGGTTGGGTGGTGATGGTAAACATCTGAGTGTTTCAGAAGAGAGCTTTAGAATAGAGTGAGTGTTGGAATATGAATTAGGATGTGCATTTGGCTAATTCTTTGGAATTATAAGCATATGTATATAACAATGCTCAGGAAAAGTATAGTAGAGAACATGGTTCCGTCTATTTTTGGTTTATATCTTGGTTTTAAGTGTTGTTTCAACATGAAGGAAAGCACGAATACAGACAATTTACACTCATGTTTCTTCCAATCGCAGTAAATAGAGCTGAGATTCCAGTGTAGCACTTGGAAGCCTCTCTGAATGATGTCCTGACAGAGCCTGCCACACATACAGCTGCTTCTGTTTATGGTGTTGCCTAATTTGCAGAAATGTGTCATCCTGTTCATATATCTTTTTAATTTGTCCTTCCCTTTGTAACTTAAGGAATCTTAAGAGACATCTGGAGGTCTTTTCCACGCTCAAGAACGAATGAGGAAGGACTCTGCTGCAAAAAATTAAATTTCTGGTGCAGAAACTATTCGAAAACCACAAGGTGCTACACAGAGCCTGAAGAAGTAGTACAAAACAAACATGCCCTGAATAGGACCCTGTCAAAGTGCTTGTCTACTGTAAGGTTGTGAAAGAATTCAAATACCGGAGGGAAGAAAGCTTTGAAGAGTAGCTGTTTATCACACATGCTTTTCCTTGCTCCTATTTAGAGATGCTTGCAGCTACTTTCTGTTCAAGCCATACAAGATGCATAAAGAGAAGCAGATTGCTTACAGGCTGGTAGCATAACGCTTTTTTTAGCACAGAGAGCACTGTATTAGCTCCCTTTTAATGCTGTGCGTGTCAGTAACTTGCCCAGCTAATATTGCCGACATGTTTTCCCTGGAAAGCTTTAAACAGTATGAAAAAGCACTTTGGGAAAGCTTGTAAAATTCAGTCAATTTGTGACAACATTTTATAGTTTTATCACCTTAGTCAGTGGAGACTGAGTGCTGCATATCAAAACAAAAAGTAACAAGCTAGAACTATTGCTTATTTTACATGTTTTAAATAGTCTCTGACATGCAAACACCACGTTAAAGGGCTGCCTAAAACTGACTGTGGTAGTAGATTCATCAAAGACTGCATGGCAGACAAACTACCTGGACAGCAAAGTAAATATCTGGAGGTGATTGCTTTTATTTTTCCTTCGTTTTGATAGCCAAGATTATTATTGCTTAGTTGAGTCTAACCTCTTTTAAAAGTAAGCAAAACAAATTAAGTAAACCAAAACCTGCTATGGATTCCTTTAAATGCTTGCACTAACAAATAAGGTGAGATAATGCAATGCTACAGGCTTGGGGAAGAGTGGCTGGAAAGCTGCCTGGCAGAAAAGGACCTGGGGGTGTTGGTTGACAGCTGGCTGAATATGAGCCAGCAGTGTGCCCAGGTGGCCAAGAAGGCCAGTAGCATCTTGGCTGGTATCAGAAATAGTGCGGCCAGCAGGACTAGGAAAGTGATTGTACTTGGCACTGGTGAGGCCACACCTCAAATACCGTGTTCAGTTTTGGGCCCCTCACTACAAGAAAGACATCGAGGTGCTGGAGCGTGTCCAGAGAAAGGCAATGAAGCTGGTGAGGGGTCTGGGGGACAAGTCTTATGAGGAATGGCTGAGGGAACTGGGGCTGTTTAGCCTGGAGAAGAGGAGGCTGAGGGGAGACCTTATCGCTCTCTACAAGTACCTGAAAGGAGGGTGTAGAGAGATGGGGACTGACCTCTTCTCCCTAGTGACAAGTGATAGGACGAGAGGAAATGGGTTCAAGTTAAGCCAGGGGAGGTTTATATTGGATATTACAAAAAGTTCCTTCACCAAACGGGTTATCAAGCATTGGAACAGGCTGCCCAGGCAAGTGATTGAGTCACCACCACTGGAGGTATTTAAAAGATGTAGATGTGGTGCTTAGGGACATGGTTTAGTGGTGGACTTGGCAGTCTTAGGTTGATGGTTAGACTCAATGATCTTAAAGGTCTTTTCCAACCTGCACAATTCTATGATTCTATTAATGTAGCACTAAACAAATTATTTGTGATAACTCTTAGAAGTAAAATAAATAACTTGAAAATTTTGTAAAATTTATGTCTTTTCTTCTAATGCTAACTGTTTGGCAGACGGGCTCCTGTAGCTAAGAAGGATGTGGAAAATGCAGTTGCTGATTATAAGGGCTTTTAGGATTCTTTTTAAGATGAGTGTGGTTTGTATGTATTTGTACGAAAGTAGTATCACTTTGATAGCCTAACGTAAAGCTACAGACATGAACCAAGTGCCATCGTAGTTCTCATCTAGAAGAAACAGTATTGAGGGGACACTGTCTGGCTGTTTTTTTCCTGTTCTGAATCCACGTTTTCAAGGAGTATTTGGTTTTATCTGAGTCTCAAACAGGCTGGCCCTCCTCATGCTCCAGAATTCCATAAGACTCTAGTGGGAAGTGGCTCTTACTGAAAGTCAAGAAGATTAAAAGGAAGGTGTTATTTTGTGACTTTATTTGAATGAAACAGCAAGATGAAGCAATGCCCAAGGGATACCCTGAGCGTGTAGCAGAACAATCCAAGCATAGGCTTCAAAATTCAGGATCTTATCTCTGAAACCATCATGCTTCTTATTCTTTGTCTTAGCTGTTCAGAAAACACTCCAAAAAACTTTTCCTTTATTTTTTCCCAATAATACTAATTTTAAAGTAGTGTATTGCATCAGATGGTCACAGTGTGCTGTACTCAAATTTGCTGCTGTTGTGGCGCAGCTCATCTCCTACAGCTATGTTCCTGTATTCTGACATCCTTTTGCTGTTCTCATCCCATCAGACCTGAGTTTTCATTTCTTTCTTTCTTTGTTTTCATACAGACTGTTCCAAGATATTATGCAAAAGAGGAATGTGCAGACCTTCCTTGACCTTGACACAGTGACATGTCAGTCTTGGTGTTCTGGCGGTGCTTGGGTTGCACTTGCTCTGCAACTGGTATTCCATTTGCCATCACAGCACTTAGTCCTCTCCCCAGTCTGTTTTTTAGTGAGAAAGCAACACCTCTGTATTATCCTTGCAGTTTTACTCAGAAACGGAAATTGTATTTCAAAGCATGAAATGTCTGCATATGTGGTAAACCAGTATATACAGGGGTTCATGGCAATAGAGCAGTCTGTTCCCCAATCAGCAGCCCTATGGGGGTATGCCACATAAGCTGTATGAAATATGGTTGTCAATCAGTAATTGATTTACTCATTACTGTTTTTACAAATGACAGTACATTTGCTTTTGTTGGTTTTGTTACAGTTTTGTTAATAACTTTAGCTAGAAGCTGAAGTGGCATGCAGCACAGAAATAAGAAATATCAAGGGTGGGGAAGGATGAAGCAACTATAGAAACTTAGAATGTGTTGCAGAGGTGGCAGTTCTGCTTCACTTCAGATGTTGCTTGCACTTTGTTCTGAATTTATTGTCTGTGTAGCAATTGTCACGGAGAGAAGAAAACAGAAAGGAGTGATAATGGTTATTAAGGTTTTAAATTTTTTTTCCATCTGATTATTGATGGTGTTTACAACATAAAAATTAACAGCTCTAAAAAGAAATAATTGATAGGCACTGTCAGTATAATGATATTATTGTTGGAAGCTTGGTGTGGAATAAGTACGACTTGAAATGAATCTGGAACTGGAGATGAATAGGTCAATGGGAGGAAAAAAAAATGTAACTGAATGTGATTTACTAAGTTAAATATTTATTAGCATCATATTCCACATGCAGAATAAAAATACAAGGATACCAAATCTGAACACTTGCAACATTTCAGCATATAAAGTATAATGATTACTGGTGTTATTTAGCATAATGACTAAAATAGTTGCACAAAGTATTTTATTTATAGCAACATTTGTAATTAGGTACTTGAACATTTGTTATTTCAGACAGGAATGTCCTGTAGAGCTAACCCATGTGAAATGAATTCTCCAATTAGTGAATTTACATATCATGCTTGTTTCTATGAAGAGTAAAAAAAATTTCTTTTTCTTGGCAATTTTTGTTACTGTTGATTTTATTTTTAAGGAAACGGTATAACATAACTCTCCTTTGGCATATTTCATTCTTAAACTCAGTGATTGTATCCTCAGTGAACAAATATCACAATTATTTTCCAGTTAGAACTCCCCAAATATTATTATTTCATGGCATTATTTGATATACTTATGGTCACGAAGATGCTTTTTATTCTTGTAGCTCTTTTGCTCTTTTCCCTTCCTCCCTCCCCCCAAAAGAAGAAAAACCTAACAATCCCTAGCATAAAAAATGCGAGTATGAAATATTCCTCAAAATGAATCAAGTTTATTCTTTGCAAATTAAATATATCAAGTCCCTTAGTTAGTTTTCTCTTTCTTTTAGCAATGCTAAATTAATGTCAATTAGCAAATTAGACATGATTGTGCCTGGTGCACAAGGCACAGTATGATGAAGATTGTTCAAATGCAGCAGTCTGAGGCTGGTAAAGGTATTCACTGCATAAAAGCTTTGTCTAAAACCTTGATTTAAGGTTGAAGAAAACTTCTTTGCCACCATTTTGAGCACCAAACATAGGAAGTGAATAAAATATTTAGATAACAAAGATTCTCATGACCTCTACTGAAGTAGTTTCTCACTACGTGGAACGGCTGAAGCTTTTGTATGCAAAGTTCCTCTCAGTCCAAATTTCTGCCACTGTTCATGCACAAGACATTGTCTTGGAGGATGGGAATCTTGTGGTCAAATGCTAGCTCCTCTGCTTGGTTTGAATCAGACTGCTGAACTCAGGTTTCCTACTTCCCAAAGGCTGTTGTGATCACTGATCCATTGAGTTAAAAGGGATCGTTCCTGGCCTCCTTTCTTCTATTCCATGTGACCTAGCTGAGATACTCCGTAGATTTAGTTCATACCCGTACTCTCTACAGCCCCATAGCTTTTGTAATTTGCATTTGTGGATACCCAAGCTCCTCTTTCACAGTCTGAGGACTCTGGGTACTGATCACAGGGCTCTGGGTTCCTCTTAGTGAAGGGACAAGTTTGACACAGCTGATGGCTGTGTCCCTGGGGAGAGAGATCTTCACATTCTAACAGGAAGGCTTGGCTCACTCTTGGTACAACAGAATACCTGATTTGAAAACTGTATACTGTGGGTGATAATAAATGCCTTGGTAGTTTAAATGTAGTTTACCACTTTGTGTTTGTTCAGATAAGGGTGGCTGCCAAGGAAGAACACCACTGTTTCAAGCTTTCCTTTCAACCTCCAAAACACCTCAAGAGAAATAGAGAAGTTGTGAAACTTAGTGCAGGCAGTACCACCTAAACTCCCATTTCCAAATCCTTTCCCCAAAAGCGAAGGGATGAAGAATTTTTCACATGATTCTGGGATCTGAGCTATTGGATGGGCTGCTGGGTTAAATTAGTGAAACACTGGTAGTGTTCTACTTTTTAATAGATCAGGTTTAGAAGATCAGTAGATTTTTACTAATAATGATAACAATGCATCAGTGTCCTTTATGGCAGTTTGTATGCCTGCCTTTGAGGGTGGTAGTAACCCAAGCCAAATTAGGAAAGAAAATAGTATCTGGATAAGCTCGAATTTAAATATCTACTACTATGAAAACAAATCATTCATGACCATTAGCACTGATGTTAGGTTGCAGAGGTATGTTTGACCTTTTGTTTTCTTAACTGTCAAATACAGTTAAATACTAATATTTAATTCTGTTTCCAAAGATGCTTTATTCTCTTGTAAGAAATTCTCGTTGCTCTTATTTTTCTGAAGAGCAAAAGTGGCTTTGTACAGCAGTTCACACTTTGCTGGGAAGCAGGGAAACAGAAGCTGTTCAAGTCCTGAATGTCTTATGCTCAAGCAGCTGAAGTGTTTCTGTGGCCCCTTAAAAACATGAGTAAAAGAATTGCTTTTGATCAGAAAATAACAGTTTGTTGAAATGGTATCACCAGGAATAGATACCCAGGCCCATAACAGAATTTCTTGAGAAGGAGACCAATTCTGTTTTCAGACAAATGGATAGCCTGCTAGTTGTGTCGAACCATTGAAGGAACCTAGGGCTAGTTTGTTTGCTGTTTTACTGAACACAGGATTTGAAGTCAGGCTATTTCTGTTTGAATATTTAACTGTTTGGCATTGAACAGTTACACAAAAGCTTGGCATCCCTTGGGCAGGGGACTTGCTGGGATAGGAGACCCTGGTGTTCTAAATTGGTCAGAATAAATCTAATATGCAGATAGGATTTGAATGCTGTGATCACCAGCCTACTGGCTGATCTCTGCATCCCTCTTTCTGTCTTGTAGTTGATGAAGGTTCCCCCCCCCCCAAAAACAAAATTCCAAAAGTACTTGGAATATAGGGCATAGGTTTCTTATCCTATCTTATTAATGTGTGAAAGGCTAAAGGCCTATGGATATTTCGTCGTGACAATCTCACATTTGGACCTTTCAATAACACACCAAAGGCAGTGTCATGGTAAGGGGACTATGGTAAAGATTTTTGCCTGGCCTATATGTGCCCCTTTTGTTAAGTCCAAGACCTGACTGTCAATTCAGAAGAATTTAAAGCCCTCCTTTTTTTAAGCTATATCGTAACAGCCTATTTTAAAGGCTGTATTTTGGAGAAGCAACAGTATATCCATAATGTAATGTTTTAGTAGGCCTTTAAAATGTAAAGTATGAACTCTGTGAAATATTCTTTTAGCTTACAGACTGAATTAAAAAACGTAATATTTCAAATCCATTCCCATTTAATTTCCATGCTTTTCCTGCGAGCTTTCTAAGGTGCCTGAATGTTAATCTAGAACATACACTCTGATTTCTAAGAAAATACATTTTATTAACAATTATTTCACATTTCTAAGAAGTGTCATTTTCTTTTAGAGTACAGTTTATCACAGCGCGATTGCTTTTGAAACATTATAACACAACACAAATGTGGTGCCAGGTAACATGACTAATTCAACACAGCCTGATGTGTAATTAATGTAATACTTCACAATATGAATGCTTTTTGTAAGAAATAAAAATGCAAGTGCCATTTTGTAAGATAATTAACAAGTAAAATAACCTGAAAAGGATGTCATTTAACTGTTACTCTTTGGAGCAAACAATGGCTGTTCAAGACTTGGTAATGTATATCTCACATACTTGCAGACTATGCAGTTGGTGCTGTAGGTAAAGCTAGTGAAGGAATTGATGGCAAAACTGAAAAAAAGGATGATGAATTAGTTTGGAGAACACAATTGGGCATTGTTTGAAGATAGCAAAAGAAAAGAAGTTTTGCTGGAATTTGTTATTTACAGCTAAGTATCTCCAGTGTGCTGAGATTTATTTGGAATGTCAGGTAAATAGAAAACCATTTATGCTTTTACCCAGTCCTTGGGATTTGACAGGTGATTTTGAAAATTATATTGTAAAAATTAAAAAAAAAATACTTGAAATCAGTTTTATAGAGGGAGAAAAAAGAAGTCTGTTCAGAATACAGTGTCTTGTCAGCTATATATTGTTAATGTTGCTCAATCTTCTGGTAAAAGGGATTATGTCAGTTCTCAACAACAGCAAATTTGGCATTTCACTTAAAAAAATCTCAAACCTAAAAAAATCCTCTGAATTTCAACTTCCCCAAAGATGAAGGTCAAAGCAGCCCAGGAGAAAAGCTGTGAGTGGTGAGGAGTGGTTGGGGAAAGGCATTACGTGCAGTTCCTGGAAATGACAAAACCCCTGGTCAGATTTCTTCCTTGTATTTGTTATATATGATGTGAAAAATGGATGAGACCTGGAAAGGCCTCCAGAAGGGAAAATGCCCATGATCTTTCTCAAGCCTGGCAGGCCTTGCCTAAAAAAAGCTGTCCAGTTCCTTGCATCATTACTCTTCTAGTAAAGTCTGCGTCTGTGGGACTACTGTGGGAAGAAAAGAATCAGGACTGGGCACCGTCCTAATACCATACTAACACTGTACACTTAAGTTCAGGCTTGAGAGCTGTTTTAATCCTTAACCTTGACATGCAAATAATGTTCTCAGTCATTGTCTCGTACCATAAAGCATCCACTTTCAGGACAGACTTGTGTTCTCATGGGTTACTTCCATGTCTGAAGGCTGCATGTCTTCAAATATTGGTAAACACGGGTATCACATGCAGATTTGAATAGCTGGTATGTCACATTACAGATCAAACTTTCCTTCTAACTGTGCCAGCAGACTGCTTTTAAGTGGTCAAAGGAATTAGGAGGAAAGGTTGTCTCCTATTTTAAACTCAAGCTATTTCAGAAAAAGCATCCCAAGTGTGTGAGAACATTGGGTAATCCCTAGAACTGCAGAAATGGTAGTAAATTTGAAGATGGAGTACACCTACCAGGTAGGCATGCTAATATAGCAAAAGAACGCCTGTGATGGAAGGGGTACTCTGGCTATTGTTGTCTCAAAGACTATGCCTAAGCCAATTAGTATTTAGCAATTAGTTATTCAGACGTATTAAAAATGCTGGGCTCTGGAGCCAACATAGGATTATACTGGCTCTGCAAGTTCATCAAGAGACATGTAAACTGGTCAAGAAAAAAAATGCCAATAGGTTTCTGCCTTTGTGTTTGCACATGTGTGTCCCTACACATGTGCTGGGAAGCAGGGATTCTCCTCTCTTTCCCAAGGACTTCTGTCTTGTTTCTGTTTGGCAGTTAAGCAGCTACAGTCATTTGCAAACAAATTTCTCCTCTACTACAAGCCTTAGGTTAGCAAAGCCCAGAGTTCAGCTGAAATCAGTAAGGCTTAGAGATACAACTAAAGGAAACATTCCCCTGGGTGTTTCGCTGACTGTGGTGCGTTTTAATCCTTTGCAATGTCTATATGAGACATTCCCATTTTATATGTTACACGCCAGTATCATCTGTTTTTTTTTGTTTCTCTGAGTGTACCTGTGTCGCTGCAAGGGTCCTGCTGTAGCACCCTCGCTCATATCGCCCTGCTGCGTGGGAGAGTGGGGATCAAAATACGGTGGGCTCTTGTTACAGGTGCCAAAGCAGGTTGTTTCACTCTGCAGCTGGCTGAATACATAAGTGTTTCAGGAAGCCAGGAGTGCATGGCCATGTAATAGCACTTGGCTGGACAGCAACTACATAAATAGTAACATAAAAGAATGATTCATAGCCTGAGCCTCTTGGAAGCTCTGTGGTCCTGCATCTCACCGAGGTTCTCCTTGCCATCCAGCCCCAGGTGCTTTCCAGCTGAAGAAATCCATATGGTTGTTGTCTGCTTTTTGTTCTGTGAATAAATTAACAATCTTAATTACTTATATACTTATTCTGGCATCTTCAGTACATGAACATGCAGGGTGAGACTGCGTGTGTGTATGTAGTCAGGAGAAAAATAGCTCTAAAGTGAGAGAGATGTTATTTTGGTGAAACATCTGTCTTTCCCTATTAGCATTTATACTGAATAGCAAACCTTAGAAAATGATTTAACTACCTTTAACTCTATGTTTTCATAGTTAGCACAGGGTGCAACATCTGATTTTTGCTTTACACCATTCATCCCTCCTGTTTCTTGTCTAGAATTTAAATGCACTTCATTACTGCTCTCAGTTATTTTCTAGAATGTCTTAATTTATTTCCCATCCATTCTCCCCTGTGGCCTCCAAAGAAAAGAAAATAGGGGGGGCAGACAAATTGGAAAGTAAGAAAATACTCTGTGTCAGCTTTTCTGATTGTGTCAGGTGCACTGCAGAAAAAAATAATCTGCTTCATAATCTCCTTGTTCAAGTGGAATACTAATCAATATCAAGGACTGAAAGAACAGCATTTGACAAATACAGGATGTTACTGACAGTTCACTTTTTAAAGTGATCATTCTTTTTTAATAGCAGCTTGTGGTTAACTATTGTTTTAGATGTTTTTTGAATGGTTAAGTCTTTAGGAGCGCTACGTTACCACTTATGCCCTTAAAAAGGAGACATCACTGAACTGTCCTTTTACCTTCTACTCCCCCTCAAAAAAAAAAAAAAGTGTTAAAATATCTTTTCAGGATCAGACAAAGCAAAAAAAGTCTTTCTCATGTAACTTTCTCATTTAGAGAACAATCATAAGAAGTTCTGTTATTCTAACAGCTCTTCTTCCTTATGCTATATTTTCCTTTCTGGACCAAGTTTTTCATATGTTTGTATTCATTAGTACATGATATGTAGAGAATGCAGTAGTATTAAAACGGGTTACATAGGATGGATCAGGCAACCTCAAAAAAAAAAGACAGTGCAGATATCATCAGGAATATTTTCTGTTTAAGGTAGTTTTTTTACCCTGTGAAGAATACTGGCCTAAAATCAGTAGAAATCTTCACCTTTAGAAAAAGTAATGTATAACACCTCACTGCTTTTTGATATGTTCTGAGCTAAATGTTAACTCAAGAGCTCTGTCTTTCCCATCCCTTCTTCTGTTTTCTTCAGCAAGGTTATGATAGGAGTAGCCTTTGTTGGATCAGGAGGTTTAGGCAGGTGACAATCCCCTTTCTTAGATACGTTCCAGTTGTAAATTCGGTCTCTCGTTTTCAGTACACGAGGATGCAACAGTACACTCAGTACACTGAGGAGCAACATTTTCAGAAAGCTTAGTACCCAGCATCTGATACTNACAAAACCCCAACCCTGCCTTCTTTATCCAGTATTGGGAAAGAGGACTTGAACCCAATTTTTAAAAAATCTGATCACACTTTTTCTGTAACCTGGTATCATGTGGCGGTTAAACGGAGCACTTGTATATTTTCCATGAGGTGATGATATGTAATTGAATTTCCTAGGATAGTATTTTTGTGTGATAGACAGTGACCATGTCCAAGTGGTTTCTGCAGCCAGTAGACAGAGCAAAAGCCATGCAATTATAGACACTTAATATCAGAAGTCATCTTGATGGTCAGGATTTGAAGCACTTGTCTTTTCGCATGGAAATTTACATTCCTTCTCTGCTGGCACACCTGTGATAGCCGTCAGGAAGTGAATGTGGTCTTGCTGTTCCTTTACGGGTTGTTGCTCAGTTGTAGAAGATCTATGTGCTCCAGGACAACCTTAGAAAGGGAAAAAAAGATTTGAGTGGTGCTCTTGCTGGGTTTGTGTGTCTGTCTATGCCTGCTTTCCACTTAACAGAGTGGGCAGGCGCCCAGCCAAGAATCCTCTGTTAGTGACCCTGTGGAGACGTGCAACCTTGGCTCCAGAGCCCATGTGCCCTCAATAGTGTCACAGGGACCAAGCTGGATCTGCCGCTTCTTTTTTGTGGATGGGAGTTAAGACAGAGCCCAATATTTCATGGGTGAAGGTGCCAGCTCGTTCAGGAAAACATGAAGTAGTGTTTTTAGTCTTTAATGAGCCTGAATACTTTTTTTTGGAGGGAGGGAGGCGGTTAGGAGAAAAAGTTGAAGCTCTCCTCCTGTTTTATCTGTTTAATGACACTTCACATTGCTTTGTGTTCTTCTCTGAAAAAGGAGTTATTAAAAAGCAGTCAGTGGAGTGTAAAGGTGGTCCATTTACCATAGATGTGACTAGAGAGGAGTGTAAAATCCATATTTAAATCTAGTGCTTATCGCTCTACATATGATGATGAAGATGGCAATGATGTAATTTACTTTATTACATAATGCCCCTGTTTATGGGCTGAGATCCCATTCTGCCCATTCTACAAATTGCCTACAATTTATATCCTTCTGCAATTTGTGTAGTACAAGTTGCAGCCATGAAAGTAAAACTCTTCAGGTCTCTTCCTGAACTCTTCAAGAGGTCTCTATATAAGATCACTCAAAAAAACAAACATTTCTTTCTTAGGAAATATTCCTCCCTGTATGTACCCTAGAAAAAAAGATGTCTACCTCCTCCTTCTCAAGGTATACTTTGCCACAGTAAGAGGTGCTTACTTTCTCTACTTCAAGACCAGCTTCACATGGCTTAATCCTTACTAATGACTGCAGCTTGGTTCTGTGCCATGAATCCACCTATGTCTGTAGATTTCAAAAAAAAACCGAACTGGGAAGAATATTGGAAATCTAGCCAGAAAACCCCTCTTTAACTTCTTTGGCAGAGTGCCTGGAAAGGAAGAGAGAACACAGAATCAAAATAAATTACAGGATTCAGAAGTGCATTAAATTAGCCCTAAGAAATTGCTTTCTCCTTGTATTAGTGACTAGTGATAATTTGAAACACTTCAGCCCTGGTCACTTCGTTATTTTGAAAGAAATGGAAATAGAGATTTAAGAACAGAAAGCTTGAGTGATACGGCCAATGGTTATATTTTAAAGTAGTAACTTAAATCGAAATGTTTTGCTTAAGAGGAGACACCCTAGCAAAGAGTTAATTTTAAAAGGAGTAAGAGAAATCATAGGATAATTTAGTCTTGAAGGAGTTTCTGCAGGTTCTCTTGTGAATCCCCTTCCTCAGAGCAGGGCCAGTCAGGCTGTCAAGCTGAGGTTTGAGTATTTCCAAGGCTGCAGATTCCACAACACAAGTGAGTTTTAGAGGATGAGGTGCACATTTCTCAGCACAGATCAGAAAGAGAAGAGTTTTGAACCACAGGTTGCTCACACACTTCACAGGTGCCTTCCTAAACAGGTTTTTATGACAGGAGTGCATTTTGGTTGGTTGTTTTGTTGCGGTTTACTCACCCCCTCCCCTAGTTAATAAATAGTATAGGTCTGTCTCTATGAGTAAAGAGAAGTTCAAACTGCAGGTGTTCATCGTTTAAATCAATACTGTTTGATCATTGTTCAAATGGTCCTATCATGTTATTTGTCTTCTCTGAATATTAGGAATCCTCTCAAAGGGCTTATGTAGGTTCAAACTAATAGTCAGTGTATGTGAACTGACTCATCCATGCAAATCTGATCAGGTTATATGGCCACTGTGCTAATCAACTTCAAAAATAATTACAGCTAGGAGTTCGAAGCTTGCCTAGTACAAGCATGCAGAACTGTTACAGAGCTCTTCTGGATGCAGAGATCTTTCCACTAGGTTAGACTGCCAATTCACTTTTTGTTCAAAAAGTTGACCATATCTATAAAGTGGGAAAAATAATTCAGAAAGGACAATAATTACTGCACTTTTCTCTGTGGCTCAGTGGGAAAAAAGACTGTATTAACAATAAAAAATCATTTATAGAGTATACAGCACAAAGAGGATCTCCTTGTTTCCTGTAGGTTAAAGGTTCCTTTATTTATTGTGCAAATGGATAATCCCAAAGGTAAGGATTTGCTGCAGAAAGCGAAATATTCACCTCAAAGAAATAAATGAAAGGATTATCACTCCTCACAGTATTTATACAATCATTAGTCTTGGATTCATTTATAACTACCAGAGTCAACTTCTTTCTGTTTGTGCTTTGCTTGTCAGTAAATGCTTAAATGAACAGAATTTCTAAGGATGTATGATAAAGGCTCTATAAATGTAATATTAAAACTTCTATCCCATTGGAACCTGGTAAAGTCCAAGGGGAACAGATTTGAAAAGGACATTCTTTGGTTCCTGCCTGCTGTACTGAGTATCTGAATTATTTTTGTATATTTATTTATTTATTTGTTGTGTCCTATACATATTTCACTGACTGTGACTATCAGAGGTGTCCTTCAGGATTTATTTTCCAGTATCTATCTCTTTGTCTTCCTTGATGGCTTTATTGTAAGGGAAAGAAGAGGCAGTCTGTTTTCCAGGAGTTGTCTAGATCAGCATTCTGTTGTCTTAGAAGCTGGAAATGTACTGAGTAATGAATGCAGTGACACAGTGGAAGAGGCAGATGAGTGGAGGTTATAACTTCTTTTGAGCAGAAAGGAATAGTGTAGACATGCCTGTTAGTACTAGGGGTAAGAAATGAATCTCTAGACAGTAATTCAAAGGAAGTCTTTGAAAAGAAAGGTGGCACATTCCCCTATAGTTCATAGAAAGCAAAAAGAGCATAACTGGTACTCTGTCACATCAGAGAGGATGAGTAAATGATGAGACCTTACTTCAGGAAGGTCACAGGCTGAGGGATCCCTAGTTATTTATCAAGGATATCACTTTGGTGCACCTATGAATTAGAATTATTATAGTTATTACAGGACAGTTCTTCTACCCTATAGGTTTTTTTCTGTAATACATACTATAATTTATTTTATTTTATTTTGGGGGGTTTGTTTTGCATAGAATGTTGCGGGCAATTTCTGCAGCTTGCTAGCCTTTGTAACTAAGTAGTATTAGCATATGCCAATGTAACCTACAAATAAGTAACTTGAGGGAAGAGAGGATTTTAAGTTTGTTTATATGAAAAATAAATGAGGGTTTATTTGCCAAGAGAGATCCAACATCAGTTTAATTGAATACATTTGCATTTAGAATACAAGAGATTAATAACTGTAAATTTAAGAATTTAATGTGCGGTGGTAAGCTGTCTTTCAATGAGAATAATGTGTTGGACAGATTTCTGGAAAAGGAAGCCTGCAAGCCTGTTTTCTAGTATTTCACTGGAATTACTACAATGCTGGTTTATGATCTTTTATGATTGTTTGCCCCAGAACAAAGTTCTGATGCAGAAAAGTGCTATCCTTAGCAGAAAAATGCTATCCTTATTTTAAAGCTGGGGAACTGAAATGCAAGATAGACTGTGGCTTTCCTAAGGTGCAGGAAGGTGTGTGAAGCAGAGCAGAAAGCGGCAGCTCAGTTTCCCACATCCCAGGCTGGAATGCTAACTCCCATATATGTCTGCATTTGAGGTTGTAATAGAATCTGGTTGGTTGGGTTTAAACAAGATGGCTTAGACACTGATGACCATTTCTATGGCAGAATGAATTTCAGTGCAGTCCAAATTACTCTGCCTCTTATCTCTGTAGGTTATATCCAAGACTACTGAGCTTTATGAAAACTTGGTTTCACATTCCCAGTCTAGCTAATGTAAAGGCGGTTTTAGGGTCTACCCGCTACACTAACATGTGTTGTATAAGCATAGCCTATTGTATAAACGTACCCTGTTCTGTAGAAAGCACGCTTTTGTAGGTTAAGTCTTCTTAAGTTACTGAGTTAAGTTCAGGGACTTGATAATTCAACCAGAGTCTCCCAGTTCTGCCACAGATACGTGAATATGTTGGTCAGGTTACTTATTCACTGTGCCCTGCAGTTTTGCTTCTGTAAACTGGAGATAGTGTTTCCTTGCCTCTGGACAGTGCCACAAGAATAATTTCTTGTCTGTTAAATGCCAGGAGCTGCAGGAAAGACAGTTGTGAAAATACACATCTCACCTTAGACCATTGAGGCTTTGCAGCTTTCTAACAACTCTATTGCTGTTAAATAGAAAATGAATATTGTACAATGTCTATATCCTGTCAATGTCTAGAAATGCAGTTCTGGGAGAGAGTAGGGAAGGTTGAAAGTTTGATATTTCTCTCATTTATTGTTTTGAAACAGAAAAATAAATTTTTTATTATTGTTTTAAAAGTAATCTTAGTTTTAAGGTAAGATTGCAGCCTGCTTTGTGCCTGTCACTGATGTGATTTTGCAGAGGTCAAGAATAATGTCATCAAATAAATGTATTGATGTTATCTACCTTTCTTTAAATCTTTATCGTTATACTTTGTTGTCTAAAATTCTTTGTTTCTACTGCTGCCATAAAAGGAGCCAAAATGTTTGGAGTGAGGATAATGCCATCTTAATGTAATTACCTGAATGTGGGTTGGCCAGAAGGCTGTATGCACACACGGACACATACACACACAAATAGACAGATACTCAAGTGTCCAAGGAACAATTTTAATCGAGGAATACTCTGCAGCCAGGAGTTCCGGTTATGTGACATTTAGTGCCTCTCTGACTTGGAATAACTTAAAATTGAAACAATTTTGGAACCCCCTTCTCTTTACCTCAGATAGCTAAAGGCTCCAGGAAACAGGATTTGCAGACCATCGTGCTTTAGAACAGAGTAAACAATCATTTTAAAGGATTAGAGAATGGACAGATTTTCTTCCCCTTAGGTGGTGTTATGGATAATCTTTCTGGAGTCCAAAACCCCTATAGAATTGATGGAAAAAAGATCTGTGACTAGATGGCTGAAGTGATTGATGAGAATATAGGATATTTCATGTTTCTGTCATTTTTTAATCCAGACCAGGTAAAAGGCTTATGCCGTGACAAGTGCTGAACAGTCTGTGCAAAATAAAGCAGTGCACGTTTTACAAAATCCAGAACCTTTGTGGAGAGTTTAGATTATGTTTTAGAGCTACTTAGTAAGACATATATTTACTGTAACACCAATGAGTGAGGGGAATTCTTAAGGCCAGACTTTTAGAATTAAAAAATATTAGTCAGAAATTGGAAAGGAACCACTAGCATATGTTATGAAAAAATACTTACACAATTTCTAACAACAAAGACTTAATAAAATAAAGAACTTGGAGAAGAGTTAAAAATAAGACAGACCTTCTGATGTTTTATGAGGAAGTATTTTCTCGCTCTCCCAAGAGACTAAGTTAGTTCATTCAGGAAGCTTTTTCATGCTTCATCAACAGATCTGTGACACTCGTTTTGTTATCAGGTTTGTGTTTTTCTAAGCTCCCCTGAGAAGGAGAATGTTAGATCCGAAAGCTCATCATCTTTCATTAGAATTTTTGTACGTTATCCTATGTAATACATTCATTAACCCATAATGCAAGATGCAAATTAATAAACTAGCCCATCACAGAGCACAAAAATAACAGATTTCTGTCTTATAAGCCTAGTGTTTGTAAATTCTGCCAGCATAGGCACTCAGATCAGATTTCTGTGCTGAGGGTTGTAGTGAATTTCCAAGTAGTTGTATAATTAAGCAGAGTCAGCAGTAAAGTTTTGATCATGGTTTGTTTGCTTTATTATTTTTCCTTAACTACTAAGGTCAGAGTGAAAAAAACTTGTGAGTAGTTGTGATATGTTTTGCCCTAGAGGTATTCTTTGAAATTGCCCCGTTTGCCTTTTCCGTATGTTTCCTTCCTGACCAAGGAGGTGTAGTTTAGGATGCTTCCTCAGAAATTCACCCTGCAGTGACGTGGGTTTTTTTTGCCCCTTCATTGGTATCAGGGAACTTTAAATCTTGGACCCTTACAGACTGATGAAAGTACATTTTGCATTTCTGCACCTCTTGCCTTGATGTCAATGTTTGAAAGCAAGAACGAACTCTATTAGCTTAATAGGTTTGAGAATGAAAAATGCCCCAAAACAGATATCTGAACTAGAGTTGAAAGCCTTCTAATTACCCGGGCAAGAGCAGAAATTATGCTTCATGAATCATTCAGAACAAGCATGCTTATAATCTCCTTCTTGATTATACTTTTCAGTTGATATGCTGGAAACACCCTCCTTCCTCAGTTCATTTTGTCAGTGATGAGTTTGTCTGCCAGAACCAGAGCAGAGCTGCTCCTTCCTTCATGGCTCTGAAAGGCTCATCTTGATTGGTTTGATTCTTTAATCATGGCAAATCTGCAGTTTTTTAATGGAAAGGAAACATGTCATCTTAGATGTTAAAGTGATGCACAAATATATCACTATTGATTTTCAGTGAGCAAACCCTTTAATTTATCATATTTATATTTATATGAAGTGAATGTGAACTTTTGCTCTACTTAATTTGTTGGTAGCCTAATTACACAGTTCAACACAATCTAATAATACAGGACAGTAGAAGATTTTTCTTTGTGAATTAGCTGGCAGCAAACAGTAATCTTTGTGGTTGTTACCAGAGAAAGACATCTGAATCTCTAGCAGTATTTGTCTTTTCCTGGCACTCAATTCCTGCTTTCTCTGTGTGTCAGAGTTTTATTTATCGTTTCCGGTTGTTCTGGGCTCCTAACATTCATCTTCATTTCTGTGGTTTTTTCCGTCCCTCTGTGACTCACAGCAATAACTTATTTTCCTCTTAGGTTGGTGGTAAACAACGTACTGATGTATATTCTGAATCTGATGTAGGACATTTCTGTTAGATCAGAAGCAGTGACTCAGCTTTCTTTAGCCAGCAAGTGGCCAGTTGCTGAGTCACTTTGGCAAATGTCTGTTTTATGGTGAACGGTGATGAATCTGACAGTATTTAAGGAACTCCTGGATAAAATCACTGCTTGCTTTGAATGCTTTAAAGGCTGATACAGGCACAACTGGAGGGAGAAAAACTATGTTTAAAGAGTGACCTTGATAATTTAAAAGAATATATTCTGATATAAAAAAAAACTTGGTTGCTATTCCGTCGTGAGAAGATATCTAATAAACCGAATTCATCCTTGGCATAGCTGCTGAATAGGTAAATCAGTAATAAAATTACCTTGCTTTGCTTTATTACTGTACTTCATATATTTATATAAAAATTTACAGAGAAATTCCTCACTTGTTTTGTATATGTGCATATTTTCTTGATTTGTGGTATAGAATACTATTTTAGACTGCATAATAAATGTGTCCTTTACTAATAAACCTGGACTGCTAATTACTGCAGTACAGTCTCCCCTCATTCTTCCCTCTTTCTTTGTCTAGTGACTAAAAAGTGATGAAACCAAGTCATCAGTCATCATAGTATAAACCTGTTATGGTATCATTTTATATTTCTATTCTGCTGTTTCTGCTGATACGCTTTAGATTAAGGCCTTAATAACAACAGAAATTAAAATAAGGGGAATCACAGTGACTTCTAGAGACAGATGGGGTTAATTGATTTCATTTTTCCCCTTCACTTGCTTTCTGAAACAGGAAGACAATAATCCTTCCTTATCAGAACAGAATTTTGCTTGTCACTGATATTTAGAGAGGTTAGTCTTAAAGCCCTGTACATTTTAGGATTGTAAATAGGATAATGCTGTAAGCGTACAACCTTAATGCATGAAGATTGGCAGGACTAATCAGATAAGTAAGAA
The DNA here is from genome assembly GCA_013398815.1 of Ibidorhyncha struthersii. Lineage (NCBI taxonomy): Eukaryota > Metazoa > Chordata > Aves > Charadriiformes > Charadriidae > Ibidorhyncha > Ibidorhyncha struthersii. The sequence goes on along the minus strand of VZSZ01001249.1, from coordinate 133,941 downwards.
TGTGCTTTTTATGCATTTACAATTTCCACTTGCCTTTCTGCNTCTTTTTTTTTTTTTTTTTTTTTTTTTTTACTGCAGGGGCCTACGCTATTATCAATTTAAAGTGATTTAGTTATAGTTAGTCAGATTTTGTGGTAAAGGTAACCTGCTAGGGATGACAAATTAATTTAAATAGAGTAAGGACTATTTTTTCATAAAAAAATAAGGGGTTTATTAAACAAGAATTGGATGTTATGCTGGGATTCAGATTACAAGAACCGGTAGAGTCAATCTAACTGAACTAAGACAAAGTTGTGCCACGATCCTGACTTTTTCTTAATTCTTTTTACTTCTTTATTAAACAAAGTAAATATTTCCTAAAGAGAAAATGTAATTTTATACTTGGATATGTTTCGAAATTTCTGGCTAGATTATCTGGTCTGCCATACCAAGTATTTGGTCTTTCTTCCCCTGCAAATGGATATTGGAAAGGAAGTGTCACCTAATGTATATGAAGTTGGATATGCAGCAGTCTTTACTGACATCTGTTCCTGCTGAAAAAGCTTTTTGTTTAAAGGGAGGAAGGTCATCTGACCTCATCCTTTAAAGAATGTGGTGAAAAGCACCTTAGAAAAACTTTGGTATATCACACCATGTCTGAAGCCTCGTACCCATTCTGAATTACTGTTCATTCCTGAAAGGTTTGCAGAACACTTCACAGAGTTTTGCCATTCACACTTCGCACACGTTTACCCTTCTGGCTAACTCAGTAACTGCTTTCTTCATTTTCATACCTCTACAATAACACCCCTACTGAACAAAACTGAAAAGAAATGAAAAAGTGGAAAAAAAAATAAAAAAAGGTGAAAGTGATGAAACACATCTGTTTGAGTGAGTGAGTGCAGCAAGGATCGCCTAATAATCTACAAAATAGCTCTGGAGCAGTGGAAGCGTCAAGGAGCATTTTACGATGTCCTTTTCTAAAGTGTGTGTCTATGAAATCCCAACAACAAAAAGCTATTATAGGGTATAAGAAGCACTCTTTTGCAGTGAGTTACTATGACGTAAATATAGTAGTGGCCTGGTGAATCGCAGAAATCTCCAATCTTTAGATTTAGATTTTCAGAACTACCTGTAATTTTTCTGGCTACGTGTTTTACTCATTCTTAATCTCCTAAAAGTGAATGAACATGTAAGATAAAAACAGCATCACTTGACTGAGAGCTAGTGAATACATATATTTTGGGGAAGTTAAAAAGCAGTGACCAATTTTGTTTAAAATGGTTACGTGAATAATCTATCATTTACTTACTGGTTTCCTTCCACCTTCCTGTTTGTTAGTCTCAAACAGTTGTTTCATCTTGTCTTTCATGTATTTTACTGGCTCTTACACCTTGTGAATTATCTTTGCCACGAATTGTCATTTATTTTATGTCTGTGCAGGGCCTAGCACAAAGAGGACCCAACCTTGTCAAATCTCTGGTTGCAAACAGTAATATTAATAATTAAAAATGGCACGGGAAAATTAGATTGAGACTGGAGTTTATATGAAATGTAATATTGAATGTAATAAAAGAGAGTCTTTAACATATAAATGGGTTTGAGAAGACACAGAGTAATCAAATTCAACTGCATTTTTTTAGCACTTTTCATGTCATGTCTCCCAAGGTGCTTTACAGCACAATAATCATGATTAACTCTGGATTTAATCAGTGAACTAGTGCAGTAATCCAGAAAGTGGGACAATGAGTTAGAAGAGCTTGATGTTGGTGAGGACCCTAGTGACCATGTTATAATTTGTGAAAAGATGTCAGTGAAACCCATAAAGTCCGGGTGTGACAGGGTACATGGGTAATCAATTCAGTATTTCAGAGAAACAGTTGGAGAAAAAGTCCACAAATGTTTCTTAGATAACATAATAATCTGAGGATGGGAGGTTTGGGATGCATGCTTTGTTTTAGGGCGACACTGACAAATCATAAGAGAAATTTATACCACATTTTCTGATTTGCTTCAGTTTAGCTTTCATAAATGTTTGCAAGTGCAAATATCTCTCAAACGTGAACTCTGTGAATTGCAAGTACTGGTTTCTTGGCAACCACATCAGGACTTTGCTATTTGCAGCTAGAAAGGAGGGTGCATTTTCAAACAGACTGTGACTTTAGACGTTTTGATGGCATTGATGATAATGGAGGTTTATGGCTTGTGTTTTAATTTTTTTTAATCTTGCATTCTCATTCCTCAGACCCCTAAGTGCAATACACTATCCATGTGGCCAGTACCAAAATAATCTTGAATTACCTAGGCAGTGAAAACCTGGCAAGTTTTTCCTGGTTATTAGAAGATAATTTTTGAAATACAAACCTTTCTTTTAAGGACATTTCATCACCAGGTGAAGTAAAACCCCTACTTTTATAGTGTGTTTTGGATGGTTAATGATGGGGACACACTCTTCATGTTACCGAGAGATTATGATGATAGAAGCTGAGGATACAGTGTTCCTATGTACATGCCTTGGGAAATGGTTGTTCAGGTATGGAAGGGAAGGGCCTGGAAGGGGTAAAGGGTATTTGATGCAGTGGTATGTCCCAAGAAATTTCAAGTATAGTTTTCCTTTTCTTTCTACCTCCCTCCTTCATCTCACTGCCTCAGATCGAGGGAAAGTATTCACTATCTTGGATCTCTGTAAAGTATGGAGAAACTGATGGATGTAAGACAGAACAGGCAATAATCCAGTTGCTAGGGTCCAGGCACTTGATATTCAAGCAGTACAAGTTCAAGTCTTAAATATATTTTTCTCTGCCATACTCCATGGTTTACATAAATTGGTATTAAAAAGTAGTAGCGTGGATGAAGAATTCCTTTTAAGTCTTTTATTATGGTGAACAATTAGAATGATTTATGTTAAGATTTTATTGCTTTGTGAGCAAATGAAATCTGTCTTTATGAGAATTGTTTCTGATTTTTGAAGATATTGATTCTACAGGTGAAGAAAAGTGAAAGGTCAGTGAAAAGAGAAAAATGGGACATTTTCATTTTCTTTTTGTGGATGTTGGCGCAGGCTGTAGAATGCATGTTCTAAATGTGTGTTGGATCAAGGTTTTAGACTGTGGACTCTTAAGATTAGAGAGAGTTTTTAAATTATATCATGAAGAATTTATACCCTACTTTGGATAAATGCTGGCTAGTGCTAATAAACCAGCATAACTGTCATGACTGCATCAAAGTTTATAATAAAGCTTCTCATTTTGTCGCACTGCAATCTAAATGCCCTGGCACATTTAACAAGCGTAAATGAATTGACCTTCCCATACCTTCAGAGAACAGATAATTTTCCTATAGATAAGGAGTTCACAATAGAAGTTTCTAAAGGAGTTGCCAGGCTTATTGTGGAGTCACAGCTAGGAACCAGATTTCATTCTTTATTGCCCTGACCAACCTTTACTCACCCTACCCACCTTTGCTCTCCTTTAGCCCTTTCTTTGTAGTTAGGCCCCTTCAAAACATCTCTTATTTTGATGGCAGTGGTTGGTCCTTTTGTCTTTGTCTTCTTTTTTAATCTTAACACATTTTTTTTCTTCTGTGAAATGGAGTGATCAGTCCTTATATAACCTCCAAGGGGTTTATTAGTGTTGGCTGGTTCAAAGATGCAGAACTTCTTGAGCCAGGGAACTGTGACTTTACTTACATATCCACCCAGGAAGAAGAAATGAATACCCCCTTCATACCTGGAACTCCTAATGTCTCCCTGGACTGCTGATGGATGCAGCCAATGCATCATGTCTTTCTCAAGCTCACTCTGCATGAAGTCACATCTACCCATATATTTATTATTTATTAAATGAAATATTTATTATTTTACTTGCTATCATTTTCAGAATCTCTTGACACAATTATTGAATTATGTATGCTTACGGGTATGTTAGTTTGTGCAAAGGTGAAGGTGGTACAGTATAGATTTTAATTGTTAGAGCTTTACCTACACATGAAGAACAACATATCCAGATGAAGTATGTATTGTGCTAAAGCAAATGGCACTACTTTTTACTACTTCTCCCTGGAAAAGGGCCATGTTTTTGAGATGAAATCCAGCATCTCAAATGAATTTTTTATATTACTTGCATGTAGCAGGATTCATTTTCTCCATCATCTAATGGATCATGTTTATTGAATCTGACAAACCCGAGAAACTGAGCTTTCAGATGTGGAGGGCAAATGACTGCCTGCATTTGTTTAGCATCATCGATTTATCAAGACTTTCATTTTGCGCAGATGATTATAGGTACAGTTGCCATCCCTTTGTGAAAAGTGCCATTATCTTCCTTAAATCTTTAAAAGCTAGTATTGAGGGGAAAAATGATGTTTAGGAAAACCACCAGAAATATTTTATAGAAATTTTATAGGGATGTTATAGAGTAAACGAGTGGTTATTGCCTTTCTGTTTATTATTTTGATTCAGTGGAGAGAGAGAACGTGACTTCTTGAAGGAAAAAATAGTCTTGATCCAGCTTTTAGCAAGGTCAGTAGCAAAACTTCTGCAGTTCTGCCTCTCAAAGACATGGATACTCAGCTGTTTGGGCTAAAGAAAGATAATTTCTTCTGCTGAGAAGAGATTCTGCATCTGCAGCAGTTCTGTTTGAACTGTCTGTCTGGTGGTGAAAAGACTGATTGCCACTGTCACTGTGGGACAGAAACCTGCATCTTTTCTCCTGACACACTCCTTTCTGAACACTGTGGAATATCGCGGCTCCCTGACAGGAAAACTGACTTTGTTGCATTGAAATCAATGGGGAGAGTTACCACTAACTTCAACAGAAGCAAGATCAAGCCCAGAGTTAGACAACCCTTTCAGCAGATACCTTGAATCCACCACTGTTTTGTTTTATGTTTTCTGTCAGCTTTATACATGCCATAGACATGTGGGGCAGTTATGGAGTGCATCTAGGGGCCAGCAGATGACTCTCGGTGGAAAGCGGAGTGGTGGGCAGGTGGAGGCTCGTTGAGCAGTAATGGAAGGCAGCTGTGAGGGAGCCTTGAAAGGGAATTTTCCAGGCCTGAGTGGGGGTGGCTTTCTTGGGAGCAGGAAGCTGGGTGTGCTCCAGAGAGGCTGTGGTCTGCTGAAGGTCTGGTTCTGAACAACAGTTCTCAGGTAGGATTTCTGTGTTGTAGAAGTTGATGATATTGTCTGTCTATACAGGTACCAAATAAGGCTTATTTGTTTGCCTTTTGGAGTCAGTTTTACTCATTGTGAGCATACATATTTGGATGTGTTTGGAAACCTGTTTTATGTTTGTGAGCTAGGCAAGGCATAAATCCTTTCCAGGATTACCCTAGAGTGAGAAGATCAATGTGTACTTGGGGGTACAAAAAGTCAAGCATAAGCTAGAAAACTTAGAAGAATCTATCCACATTTCAGACCTTTCCTTTGGGCAGGGAGCTATTGGATTGCTACTTAGGTTATTTAGGTATGCTGGACACCTGGGAGGTATGGACAGATAACTGTTGTGCCTGCAAAAGGCAACTTAATTTTGTGTTCAGTAGTTGTATGTAATATTTTCAGGTATATTTCACTAGACTTGCATGTTGATTGATTTAGTGGAGCTTTGACTTTGCATTGGCTCTTCATTGTTAGTAAACTTGAATGAGATTAAGATTTTTGTGTGTTAGGTTATGGAATCCAAATGAATGGAACAGACTGTGAAGGATGTATATCAGGAATTACTTTGGATTTGCTTATCTGTTTTTATGCTGGGTGGTAGGTATTGCACCCTGTACTCTATGGACTGATTCTCTCCTGTTTGTTTAATGAAACCTATTTCACCTGTGAAAAGTGGGTTTAAAGGGCAAGTAGCAAAGTCTTATTCTTCATGGTGTTTTAGATGTAGGAAATGATACAAGTTGCAAGATAATACGTTGGTATGCATGGTTCTCTTTTCATAATAATAGCTGGTTTAGAAAACTAGAGGAAGAATAGGTGGGAGGGTGACTGGAAAAACTTGACTATGCAATTGCTAAGCTCTAGTACTGGGACACTAAGACGACATTTCTTCAAGCACCAGCTGAATCCTATTGTGGTATCTAATTAGGTACACCTCTATTGCATTTTAACAGACTTCCATTTTTATTTTCTCTCTCTGCTGGATACCATAGTCATACAAATCACAGGGTTTGCAGTTAAACAAGGTGTACACTCCAGGGCCTTAATTGCAAACTGTTAGTAAATAGAAGGTTTTTGCATTAACATTGTAAAGGCTGCTGAGTAACTGTTCTGTGGTATAGTTTGCTCTTTTTTTGGGGGTGGGGTGGGGAGGTGGACTATTTCACCTTTTGTGAATGCTAATAGCACATTTTGAATTACAAGGATTTGTTTCAGAGCCTGCAAAAACCATGAGACATCTATTGGCTGGAAGGGAGCTCAGTGTTCTTAAACTACGAGTGTGTAAATGAACTCTTAGATTGCATTCTTTGAGCTCTCTGAAGTGCTGTAGTGTGCATGTTTCCAGCTGTGAAGGATTACTGTTGATCCCACTAGCTCATCTAGAGAGAGGTTTGTATTTTAACTCACACTTTGAATGACTGATTCATGTCTCGATAGTGTACATACATAAATGTAATCCGTTGATTACTTTATTTCCTACTATTTGTACGTACTGCTTATAATTGCTTTATGAACTATAAACTTTCATCACTGTCATCACTGAAAGCTCTTATCTGGAGTGCCACTAATAATGAGAATGCTTATACTGTTGTTAACTGTCTCTGGTGTGGTGGAATGGGTTGCTTTAGATCTCAAAAATGCATCTGGGAGGTGAAAAAGGGGAAATAATTATATGAAATGGTGATGTCTACAAGCCGCCCTTGTGAACTCCAGCCAAGCCTTCAGCTCCTGATAAACTGAACCCGTTCTCACTTCAGACCCAGAGCAGAAATTGAGCTAGCTTCTCCAGCCTAAAATAAGGAGAAACTAAGTCAATTAACTGAAAACTAGTCTGAGCCAGAGGTTTCTTCTTACTCCCTCAAGTACGAATGTGAAGAGGATGCCCTTATTCAAATGTTATAAGGTGTGTTAGAGATTTCTGCTTTCTCTCTATGCGTTTGAATTCTATAGCTTAAATCTTTACTGGCAGATATACATGAAATTTCAAGGTTAAGCATCAGCTGTCACTGAGGCATACCACAGTCCAACAAGGGCAGTATAGTAACAGTGGATTATTGGATATGCTCCAGCACAAGAGGTTGGAGCTACCAGAAGCTGTGTCCTGTCTAGAACTTGAGGCATGACATGCTTGGGTGTTCGTATAAACAAGTATTTTGTTTTTCCTACATGCTATGTCAAATAATTCTAAAATTATTTTTTAATTTAAAGTTAAATCATATTTTTAATGCAAATTCATCAGGCCTTTTCTTATGACACTTAACAAGTCAGTCAAAAGCTGTATTCAGTGATGAGCTCTATTCTGAACTGACAGATACCTAAAAACGTGATAGATTTCAACTATGGAGCTATGATTTCTCGAGTTTCTTGTAACTGCATTATGCATGAGGGAAAAAGTAATGAAGAGCTCCCTTTACTTTCTTGAAAAAACAAAACCAACAGTCAACCCGCTATATTCCAAAGGATGTAGAAATACAATCTGGAATTTAAATGTTTTAACTGAAAAAATAATTATGTTGTATATAGAAGCTCCTGCTGATTTTATTTGAAGATGTATCTATAACAGCCTTAGTTCTCAGTATACTTAGTAATTTTAGTCTTGGTAATTTCCACCTTGCAACTTCTTTTAGCTTAAAAAAAAAGTTTGACTTTTTTTAAAATCTAGTTCAGATTGGTTAGTGACTTTTGTAGAGACCTTAGAAGCAGAGGCCTACACATATAAACATCAGTTTCTGAGGCAAAGATTGATAGCAATTTACCTCATAAGAAGTTTAAGCTCTTGACATAATAGCTTTTTGCCAGTTAATCTTAGAGTGATTTTATGCTTTAGAAGGGGAGAAATGGCTCATGCAGTGAAGAGCCAGGTGTAGTGTGTGTAGGGGCTGTAAAAGCAGCATGTGTGTTTTATCTGCCTTTGCACCAGCAGGGGCTGAGCTTCAGCACAGGTGAGAGCTGTGAAATTTTTTTTCCACATACAAGTGAAGATGGAAATACCATGCACATTTTCTTGAGTGGCCTTCACACACACAAAAAAAAAAACCAAACCAAAAAACAAAATTGAAATCATGCCTCGGACTTAAGTGTGTGAGTATTTCTGTGAGCTTGAATCACTAGGTTAATCTTGAAACTGGTCCTTTCCTCAGTTACCACCTTCTGGTTTGTGTCACGAAGCAATTTCAGACTGCACAAAGGCCTTTTCAGATGAAATTAAACTGGAAGGTGCTCTCCAGTAGCACACCTAAAGCTGAGAAGGGACAGTTAGCCCACAGCACTGGATCAGTGCTAGTCCCGAGTAAAACCCTGTAGTCCTATTCTGTGAGCATTTGTTCATCATCATCAGCTGGTTCCCTGCTTACAGTGTGACGTCACCTCACATTGAGTTAAGTTACTTGCTAATATAGATGAAGCATGGGAATGAATTTATTTTTATTTTTTTGTGCAGTTGAAAAGGAAAGGGTCATTTGGGACTGAAGGTGAGGGATGGAGAAGTGAGAAGTATCTACTGAAGTGAACTGAATGCGTCAGAATAGAAGTGCTTCGCATTTGAATAAAGCTATTTATACTTGGATTTTTATTATTTTAATGAGGATAAATGAAAATCTCTCTTTTCCCACTGTTCGCAAAGGATGATTATGACAGCACTGCTCCATCAGACAGTAGCCAGTGAAACATGTAGGGGGATTTCTCGAGATATGGGAGAAACATCATTTAGTCTCTCATTTGATGAGACTTAGACATCTCAAGTCTTTCAGGAGTAAGGTAAATGCCAGCTTTGTAAGTGATTACAGGAGGGTTTATTTTGCTTTCAGTATTTCCCATGGAGGAATTTCACTTTGCATACAGCATGTTTGCTAGACTAAGAAAGTAAAGGAGAAGGGCTCAGGACTCTGATAATCAGCCCCCAGGTCCCAGTCTCTGCTCTGGTCTTGCAGTGCAAAATGTGGCAGCTTTAGCAATTTGCATTGTGTGTGTCATGTTCTTAATAATGAAGATTAATCTAATTTAGTGCAAGTTTCAGGACTGTGTTTATAAGAATATTTAAAGAAAATGATAGTTTGAAGATTAGGCAAATGCAGATGGCGGGGGGGAGGGAGGCAGGGAAGGCCAGGCCTAAACTCAGTAATTAAAGTTTAGCGAATGTATCACAGAATAGTCAGGGTTGGAAGGGACCTCTGGAGATCACCTAGTCCAACCCCCCCGCCAGAGCAGGGTCACCTACAACAGGTTGCACAGGACAGCGTCCAGGCGGGTTTTGAATGTCTCCAGAGGGGGAGACTCCACAACCTCTCTGGGCAGCCTGTGCCAGTGCTCCACCACCCTCAAAGTAAAGAAGTTCCTTCTCATGTTAAGATGGAACTTCCTGTGTTCAAGCTTGTGCCCATTACCCCTCGTCCTATCAATGGGCACCACTGAAAAAAGACTGCTCCCATCCCCCTGGCATCCTCCCTTCAAGTATTTGAAAGCATTAACAAGATCCCCCCTCAACCTTCTTTTCTCCAGACTAAAGAGACCCAAATCCCTCAGCCTCTCCTCATATGAAAGATGTTCCAATCCCCTAATCATCTTTGTAGCCCTTTGCTGGACCCTCTCCAGCAGATCCCTGTCCTTCTTGAACTGGGGAGCCCAGAACTGGACGCAGTATTCCAGATGCGGCCTCACCAGGGCAGAGTAGAGGGGGAGGATGACCTCCCTCGACCTGCTGGCCACACTCCTTTTGATGCACCCCAGGATGCCATTGGCCCTCTTGGCCGCCAGGGCACATTGCTGGCTCATGGTCATCCTGTTGTCCACCAGGACTCCCAGGTCCCTTTCCACAGAGCTGCTCTCCAGGAGGTCGGCCCCCAACCTGTACTGATGCATGGGGTTATTCCTCCCCAGATGCAGTACCCTACATTTACCCTTGTTGAATTTCATTAAGTTCCTCTCTGCCCAACTCTCCAGCCTATCCAGGTCACGCTGTAAGGCAGCACAGCCTTCTGGCGTGTCAGCCACTCCTCCCAGTTTAGTGTCATCAGCAAACTTGCTGATGGTACACTCTATCCCTTCGTCCAGATCATCGATGAATATATTGAACAGGACTGGACCCAGTACTGACCCTTGAGGGACACCACTTGTTACTGACCTCCAACTAGACTCTGCACCACTAACCACAACCCTCTGAGCTCTATCTGTTAGCCAGTTCTCAATCCACCCCACTGTCCATTCATCTAACCCATACTTCTAAGCTTGCCAGTGAGGATGATGTGGGAGACAGTGTCGAAAGCCTTCACTTTCATCTTCTCTTCTACTGTTCCAATTTTCCTCTTCATCACATTATATAGATTGTTTTTAATCTGCCTCGTGGGTGATATATTTTTTTTCTGAGAGCTTGTTGTGCCATTGTGACTGTGGGGGATAGTGTGTCATTTCTCCTTTCCTGCCAGTATTTATCCACAAATGAGTTGTGATTTTTTTTGTATGTTGTTTCTAGTCTGAGAGCATGCCAAACATTTTTATGGTTTGATATGCCTGGTATCCTTTCTCTGCAGGGCTGGACTATACCTTTGGCAATGCCAAAAAGCTATTTTGTCTAGGGGAAACAGGAATCAAGCATACTTAAAAAAAAAAAATCGCATACACCCGTGCTACTACCATTTTTGTAGGTGTTTTGTAAGAACTTTCATATCTTAAAGTAACATGAAAACTGTGAAGGGACTTCTAGATAAAAGTACTGTCAATCAAAATATAAAACTATGTATCTTCACTAGAAGTTACAATAATGTATTTTCATGAATGATGAATTTTTGATGCAGTACTCATTTTTTTTTTTGTCTCATAACATAGGATGTTACCAATTATTAAGGAAGTAAAATATGGAGTAGTGATTCCTGGGCAAAGTAATTCAATCTCAATTCCTTTCTTTAAAAAGGCTCCTTTTTGCCTTTTTTTTTTTGATTAGCATTTTTTCTTGCATGAGACTACTGGGTAATTCAAAGTGTTTTCAGGCTTCTGTTTTTTCAGAAGTGAAATAATTCTGAATAGCCAAAAGGCAGTACTTCATTACCTTTTATATGTGCGTACAATCTAAGACATTTAAGTTTAAATGTGTATACACACACAAATATTTATATAAATGTAAAGTTTAAGACAATTTTGATGAGAACTTGCAGCATACACAACATAGTCTATGTCCCTGCTTTATAGTTACACTGTGCTCTATCCTAATTACTGGCTAAGAGAAACCTTTCCTATTACATTTAGCATTTTATCTTGTTTTCCAAAGGAAACTTGTTTGTGCTTGCATGTGTATTTCCTCTTCCCCTGTACTTTCTAGTCTTGTTTAATTTCAGCTGAACTTGGCAGCAGGGCAAAATCAAAGAAGAGGTGGCTGGTTTGGGGAGGGGCTATTAGCATTTCCTGCTGTGAAGAAGCCCCTGCAACTGGAGGAGGTGCTCCCTTGTTTTTACCACAACAGAAATTCTAGACAGCTGTGCAGTCTTGTGCACTTCCTAGCCGTGGAAGCTGTTGTATTTGCTGAGACAGTTCATGCTTTAAATTCCAAAATCAGCTACTGCCAGGACACAAATCCATGGGAAATGACACTTGACTAGTTCTGCTGCTTAAAGAACTACCTGTTATAGTTCACGCACACCCCTGTGAAACCACCATAGAATAGCAGTGACTTACACTTGCTTTCAGAGAAGTAAATATTAGAAAGCCTGGTCTGTTAAAGCAGTAAGTGGACTGCAACATCTGATTTGTACAGATAGTAAATCTTTGGTTAATTTTTTTGGTTGATCATCTTGCTAAATTATTTAATTTCAGAACAATTGGACAACATTACTTGAAGCAATAAAAGCAAATGTGCTAAATGTTGCTCCTCTTCAAAAGTTTTTGTAGGATACTTCAGTGTCATGCATTGTTAATATTGACTTTTTACAGCTATTCTGTATTTGAATGGTGTGTTTGTCATGGAACTAGATGGAGGGGGTAGAAGCCTTTTGTGGTATTTGATGTTGAATGACATTTAGTTAAACTGTAAACAAGACAGTTTTGTTCTTTGGAAGGGAAATATAGCTGGAAAAATAGTCTGCATTTATAATAAAGATGATTTGCTACTATTTTGTAGTGGACTGGGTTGAAGAGAATGAAGTTTTTAACTTTTTGGAAGCTGCTCAAGGAATAAGCATTTCTGTAGTACTGATGTATTATTCAAGCCCGAGAAAGGCTAACCTTCTCATAAAGCAGTAGGGGAGATACTGAGCTTCTTATCATTTCATGGAACAATGTATGAGGCAGATTACAAATGTTTCAGAGTGCTAGAGAGTCTTGGATGCTGAATTGTTTGATAAAGTACTCATGAGTTTAACAGAGCCGTGAGTATAAAACATCCAGCTGTTATATGCTGTGAACTGGCATGTTCTAAGTACCTGCAAGCTATATTTAGAGTTAGTGCTTTATGTGCAACACATTAAGTCTTGGATACGATATTGGAAGCTGAATTGTAATGTTCTGCATAATTCCTCTGTTCTAGGGGAGTGAATATTGAGAAATAGATAACTACAGTTTTTCAACTATGATGGGTCTCTGACAGTAATTGTGGAAAGAAGCCAACCAAATACTAATATCTGCTGTGTGGTCTAGCCTGAAGGAGCCAAGGCTTTTTTTTTTAAGTACCACCAGAACTGTGTGTTTATATTTACGTGGTCCCTCAGCACTTGCTATGGAAGATCCTGGCTTTGCAAAGAGTTAAAGCATGTCAATGCTTTTCAGATCTGTAAGCTATCATGCTTCAGACGGAGGACACTGCTGTCTCACTGAGTGTGTGATTGTATACAGTTATGTCACTGTCTTTGTCAAAAGTGGTGAATAACCTATAATGTGTGATTGTCATCTTTGTTCAAGGAATATAAATAATGCAAATTTAATTGGATCTTTTGGGTAATGAATTAATCAGCTTATGAGCTTAAAACTTGTTTCTGTTCTTTAAACTCAATGAAATATGCTTTGGTAGATTGAAGACCTCATGCGCAGGGCCCCCCAGGTCAGTCCATGTCATATTTGTCCTGTCGCTGAGCAGGCAGGCAAGTCATGACATTGTGTGATATTAACAGGAGCCTCACATCTCTGAGCTTAATGTTTGTCTAGCCATCTTTTTGAACCTTTCCTGAGGAAAGGAGCCACAAGTGGAAAGATGATAAAGGAAGATAGGGAAACAAGCAAGTACCACTGGGCTCTTGCATCCAAAAATGCAATTCTGAACCTTGCTCTAAACTAGACTCGGAAGTTACCCCTATCTTTCTCTCCCTTTTCTCTCTTGATTCTGCTGGCCATACCAACTGAGGGAGAGAAAAGCTACATCCTTTTATTGAGCCAAAAAGCTGTAGAGTTTGGATTGAGGTAGCTTTGCCAGGCTAATGGGTTACCTTGGTTGACCTATGGATTCATGAAACCGAGACAAAGAAGACTTGTTTGGGAAATAAGCTTGACTTTCTAAACATAATTTCCACTTGCCTGTTCTATATGTGCTCTTTACCACCCAGTTTCCATGTGAGTGGAGAGCAGTGCTTGACTACCTTGCAGATATTTGGGCTTTTCTGATTCTTCTTTTCAAGATACTTGCTTCTTACCTGGGTATGCCAGGACCTTTGTATGCTTTATTTTGGTTTTTAACAGTGCTTATGCTACATATTTTTATTAGAGATTAGACTTCTGCTTTACTTATTTCTTTGTTAAATATCTCTCTAAATTGGAAATATTTTCTCCAGTAGCTTGTAGTAAGTGACTGCTCTTCTAGCAGTATGTTTGCTTCTGTGAAAGTTGGTCAAGCTTCCTGCTCTTGCAATTGTCACAAAACTCCTTTTGCGTGAATGTTATTGGCCTGGTTTTGGTATAAAGAATGAAATTGTGTTTACATATAGTGTATTTTTTTCAAATGCTGAATCTATTTTCTTTTGTTGGGAAAAATCTATCCTTTAAAACTACTGTGCTTGATTAGAGACGTATGATATGGGTTAAGGTATTCATTTAATTTGAAAATACAGCTTCTGAGAATTGCCTGCAACTTACTGAAAAACAGTCCTTAAGTTCTTTGTTTGAAAGATAAATATAAGCATACGTTACTGTTTTTTTTTAAGGTAATACTTGCCGTAAGTGGTATTTCCCCTATTTAAAAACAAGGCACTTTAAGTACCTTTACAGTTGTTGAACTGTTCTTCTAAAAGATAGAAAGGAATGCTATAAAAGATAGAGGTAAATGCTACTATAGTAAAATAAGGTAGCTAGGATTTTAAAACCAAGGAAATTAATAAGATAAAAGCATAATTTTCAACTACAGAGATTAGTTCTTCAAGATAAAGTAAGTATCTTAAACTTATCTGGAGACTACATGTTATTAATAGTAAAATTTTTATTAAAAAATTGTAAAGCCCTCTGAGGAAAATGTATGATTAAGTCAAAGATCCTAATCTATCAGTGTAGCTTAGAGCTGGCTTGATCAAATTTGAATCTCAGTAGTGATACTTTATTCTTACTAAGCTGTATAGAGTATATTTATTCGAAGTACAGTAGTTCTTTATGGATATTTGTCCTCCCTCCCCCATAAATAACCTTAGCCACTTAGTTCGAGTATTTTGAATATCAAAGGAAGAGGAGAATAAGACAGAAACAATTCTAAATGTTGGACAAAGATATTTTGGGTTTGTGTGTTTTTTTTTTATTACTAAGTACAAATAGTCTTCTGCATGACAGGAATAATGTGCAGTACTTTACGGCATTAAAAAGCTTAAAACATCTATAATGTTAGGGGTTCAAAACTTCTGTTAAATTTGTAATTCTCCAGAAGCTTTTGCTTACCAATTAAGATCTTTGTTAAACAAAATATCTCTTCTAAAGTTGTTTCTAATTTGAGCTATATACTTAGAATTTTAGTGTTGATGTCATATCGTATATCATAGACTCTACATGGATTCAGAGGTGTCCAAAGGTATCTTGAATAACTAAACATGGTGTCATACTATACTGTAACATATTCCCTATAAGCAGCCTCTTCTGTAGGAGGAAGAAGATGAAATATTCTACATTTTTTTTCTGTTTGTGTTCAGTCTAGTCACTTTCTTGTTTCCTGCTACCTATAAAACCTCTCTTCCTTAATAACTGGACTCCAAGGGAGGGGAAAATGAAAACTTATAAATTTTAAAACACCTCATAAAAGCGATCTAAACCAGCCTCATGATCTATAAAAGTGTTACAGATTGTAAATCATGTATCTGGGGACCTTCCAGAGCTGGATGCAAGTGTTGCTGCTTATTGGGCAGTTTCCATTTCTAATTGCATGGGGGTTTACAATGCTAAAGCTGTAACCTGTAAATGGAGCAAGACTGAATGTGATCTTTTTGGAGCCGAGGACAGTATTTAATTTCAAATCTGGGGCTGGAGCAATGGCCAAGAATTGTACATTGGGACAAACAAACATTGTAAAGATCTACTAGTCTTTTCGGGGATTAGGAGTGTTAGATGTTAATATGAATGTTGCCTCCATTGGATGGTATATGTGCAGAAATAAGTGTTATGAATGTTAACAGAAACTTAAATGTTTCAACTCCGTCAGACTTAAGATTCTTGCCTTTTGCCTTGCTCTGTTGGTTTAATAAAACTGCTCTCACTTGCAACAATAGAATCTGATGTTTTCTTTTCAATAGCTAGGTCCACTAGCGCCATTTCCTTATACGTCATTATATGTTAATTTTCCAGTTTATTAGTTTTTATTGCATTATCTGTTGCCTTCTGTAAAAAGGTCTTGATTAACCAAAGAGAAAATCATAACCTGTGGAGAAGATAATCTCAAAGTTTTGTCAATGAGCTGCCTTAGTCCTTGGGGAATCACTGCAGGAGAGATGGGGTCACTTACTCACTGGAGCCACTTGGTCTTTAGCTACTCTGTGGAGAGCTGCATATAAAGGTGACAGATATAAGGGTGCTTTTCTGTGGGTTTGTGCTCAGAGCAGTTAAATGCAATCAGCCACCCCTTCCAGACATATTGGAGTAGCCTCTAGAGGTCAAAGTTGGTGAGATTCTGCTAACTGTCAGAGTTTGAAATCATTTAGCACCTCAAAAGATCAGGCATCAGATGGTAACAACCTTTGTGTGGTGTTGACTTGAACAAAATTCAAACTAGTAACCTATAGCAAAAAATTTTTTTTTTTTGGTAGAATTTGTACTCCCAAGCTTTTCTCTTTAAAGCTTGGCAGTCCTGTGGTCAGCATTTGTTTTTGCTCTGCAGGCACAGCATTTATCTTCCACTTGTGTGTGGTGCAGGAAGGGAAAAAGGCATGCAAGATTAGTGCCTGTGCTCTCCAGGACAACATCACTGTCTCTTTTTGGACAGGAAAACTAAAGCTTGAGATGACTAGGTTCTGTGCAATTCAAATCAGTCAAGTCTTTGTTAGTTTGAAAAGAACTTGTATTTTTCAGAAGTTTGCATCTGTGTAAATTGGTAGAGATTCTTGATCATTAATCAGTGGAGATTATATGGTGATGGAGACTAAATTTTCATGTTGACAGGCTTTAATATGACAAATTGCAAAAGATTTTCCCCCACCAGCCCCAAGAGTGACAATGGGTGGGAGTGAAAGAGGAAGGAGTCTTGGATGTTTGTGAAGTCCTACGGTTCTCGCCACAGGGTGCGCTTACGATTTCATTGTTATCTAAGATAAAAAGGTTGCTAAAGACAAAAGGATTGTTCTCTGTTGTGCACTCTGAAAATACCTATGGGAGGTTCTAATTCCCTCTCAGTACAATAGGAATAGGGTTTAAGATAACTTAGACAAATGAGTTTCAGTTGAGTTGTTAAAAGATTTTTAGTCTTTTCTTGTTAGAAGGCTGGAGGGTTATGTGGAATTTGCAGGTCTCTTCCACTTTCTTTTCCACCAAGAAAACTACTGCTGTGCTAGCAAGTTCTTGGCCTTAACTCACAACTGCTAACTATCCCAGCCAACTCTGCTGTCCTGCTCCTTTGGCTGAACGTCCAGGGGGTCACTTGTCCAGCTGTGGATGGCCCTTCCCAGCCTGTGTACTGAAAATAACACTGACCTCAAGTAACTAGCCCAGAAATTCTTTGACTGTTTGTGGTGTTGATCTTGCCACCTAGAACTTGGGTTGTGTGATGGATTGTATTCTCAGCACATTGCTGTGACACAAGACAAGTTTGTTGCTTTTTACTTTATTTCTCTTTTTATAATTTTTAGTTAGAGCAAGAGTTGGCCATATAGAAGAAAGGTATTCTTTTGAAATTTCTATTGAAAGGAGTCTCCTGTTAACATCATGGGAAAATGAAGCACAAGGGTAGTAACCTAAAGGACTATACAACAGGAATGTGTCTTGATATTATGCTCAGAAAAATGCAGAATTTTGGATTTTTTTTCCCCTCATTCTGCTATGACTTAAACAATAGTGGTCTCACTTGGTTTTCATTGCAAGCCTGTTCTTGAATGATAATCTTCATCAGTTTTCCACCCAAAACTCCCTTTGGCTTCTGGTGATCTAATCTATTCCTGCAGTGAATCAGTGATATAGACTTAAACTCAGGGAAGTGGTTGGATAAAAATCTGAGCTCTCCATTTCCAAACATATTGTTCCCTCATACAGAGAACATAGGCTCAAAAATGACTATTGCAGCACACTTTTCATTGATATGCACCTGTACCAGTTGGTCAAATGTGACAAAAAAGCTCTTTGTGTAATAAGAATTTTTTTTGATGGATTTTGCCTTTTGGAAATAGACTCTCTATTCTCACATCCATGCTGGTGATGGTTCAGAACAGGAATATTATTTATTTTCATCTCCTAGAAAACACTGAAGAATATTGAGCTGATGAAAGTACTGGTACCTGTATCAATTACTTTTTCATTGATGTGACAAAGCTACACGCCTGGTTGCAAGCACAGGGAGGCATGTGAGCCAAAAAGGTTAATTGCTTCTCATTTTCTTACCCTTATGTTTATTTCAAATGCTCATCTCTTTCAGTGCCTGAAGATGGCCAATTAATCTTATGTACTTCTACCAAAAGAATGGCTGTGGTGTGTCTTGCTGTTCTTTATAAAGGTGTGAAAAGTTCAGTACTGAGGAAGAATACCAAGAAGAATAGAAAACCATTTTGCTTTCAGAAGCCTTTTGGAGTGGCTGTTTAAAGCTAAAACATGTAGTGAATTTGGCATGAAAGTTCTGTCAGGAAGATTGTGGGTTATGCTTGGAGAGAACCACGGTCTCTAACTTTCTTTAAAGTAGAGTCATTTCATTCCCTGCAAGTTGTATGCAGAGGTAAGGCTTTCAAATAGAAACCCAATACTGGGAAGCCAAGTCACCTCCCTTAGTCCAGCGTCTGTACTTTCCAGCTTCTCTGTTGTTAAACGGTTTGCATAGCAGTGGATCTGTCACTGCATGCTCTGACTCTCCCCTGGCTGTATGGAACAGGTGATAGAGCTCTGCCTGCTATCACACTGTTTATTTTCATAGTTCCACAAAAATAGGATAAATCAATGTAAATTTCTCCTGTGGTGCCCTTAAATCTAAAGCAAGCCACATATTTGTTTTTGTGCTTATTGCCCTGTGTTTTCTGTCATCTCAAGATATTTTCTTTGAGAAGCTATGTGTATACAAAAAAATGTCTAGCAGCAATTCTTCATGGCTTCTGCAGTCACTGTTAACTACTATTTCACATCTACTATGTCAGAAACAAAATTAACTTCTTAAAGCAAGTGTAAGAAAATCTTTTCTCTTTTTTTTTTAAATTCCTCATCCTCCAAACTTTTTTTTACAAATTCTTTGCTGCACAGGAGTGTTAGAGTTGCTCAGTGTTCAGTTTCACTGTCTGAAGGTTGCCTCTTGGCTGGCGAAGAATTGGTAATGCATCAGGAAACTTATGTTGAAAGGATGTCAGCATGAAGTCACCATGCAGAAAGTTGAATCGGAAGTTCTGGAACTTAAATTATTAAAAATGGTATCTGGCAGATAAAGGCAGAGTACTTCAGAAATTCACCTAAAGACTTGTGTAAAGGGATCTCTCTATGATCTTCATCATAAAATAATCAGATTTTAATATTTTTTCCTTTTTTTATAGGAGACCTCTTTATTCCTGTTCTATCTTTTCCTTTGCAGTTAAGAAGTATTATTCAGAGCCACTGATGATGCCTCATTTATGACATCTCCATGTCCTAAAAGGTGTAAAGGCTAAAAGACATAGCTGTAACAATACCTCTGTGCTATGTAAACTGTGCCAGTGATGTGGTATTGAAAAGAAAAAAGCAAGAGAAGCAAAATAATGAAATGTTTTTAATGTAGCTGCATTGCCTTTAACAGGTGGTGTAACCAGTCTTCTCAATATATCTTACAGTTTACCTTAAATTCATTGAAGTGAACTCACCAACTAACTAGTTACTCCTAGAATGCATTTTTGGTTAACTACTACAAAGAAGTTTTGGTAAAAGAAGTTTTGTGAAGCTCTGAGTTCTAGTGAAGCCTCCCTGGATTCATAGATCTGTTCCTAAATCTGCCAACCGACATTGCATCATTAACTGTCTTACTGGGAAGGAGTGATTTTTTTGTGTGAGGCGGTGCTGATTTGCTAATGTGAGAGTATCTGGGAAGTGTGCTCTTCTTGGGGAAGATGGAAGGCTGTATCTTTAAAATTGAGAAACATACTATATGGCTACTGACCTCTCAAGATGAAGGATGTGCTTTGTAGCTTTTTTTTTTATGTTTATCCTGGAGAAAGGATGTGGTGATAGCATGACTGGATTGGGCACAGGTGGTTTTCAGCAGTTCTCAGATAAGCAGTGTGCTGGTAACTGAGGGGCTCTGGAAAGGTTTTTGTGAAATATGTATGGTCTAAAAGCTAATTATTTTCAAGCATAATATGAACTGGAAAAAAGTGTAACATTTCCAAATACATTTTTTCTAGGCTTTGCTTCTTGACTGACTTTTGGAAAGCATTTGTTCATCTTGTGCTGTGATGCAGTATACCATGTAACAAGAGAGTTGGAAAAGAGGCTGTATACTCCGTTCTTTTATGATACTTTGTTTGAGATGTATTTCTCCTTTGTTATTGCACTCTGACAGTTTACTGTGTTAAAGCCTTCCATTAATAAATTCCATTTATTGATCCTGAGAAGTGGTTGGGGTAGCTTAGCAAGTAGAATACCAGGCATGGGCTTGGGAGATCTCTTCAGCTTTGTCCCTGCTTCTTTTGCTCTCTGGGGCAAGTCCAGTTTGCCTCGCCATTGCTCGCTTTCTTCCTCTTCAGAGCAGGGTTGTTAATACTATTTTGAACTGCTTCAAGATCTGTTTGTATAATCTCATTGTATGAGATCTCAATTTATTTCCTCTTAATGTTGCAGTTCCAATGGCTCTTTCTATTGTTGCTTTATTAAAAAAAGGCTGGAGTTACAGCTTTTTTGATTGCTTTCGCTTTCCAGCCAGGTCATTTTGCTGGACCTGAATTTGATCCATGGCCTAGAAGAAACTTGAATAAGCAATACTAAGAATTAATGATTTCTCTACTCCTCAATTTGTGATGGAGGCCCTTCCTTACAAGGCTTGAAAAATACCTAAACTTTAAAATAATTCTTCTTGGATGTTTTTGTGCTTATTTTCAGTCTGCAGCAGAGGTTAAGATTTGAAAAGCAAGACTTGTCATACCCTTTCTTCCTGCAGACTTCTGGTTCTTGAAGTACAGGGCTGGTCTCTTCTGGACAGGATTTAGATTGGATGTAATGAAGCTGATGGTGAGTGGTGAATGATTTCTGTACAAAATAGCAAAAGGAGTGGCAAGAGCATTCATGTGATACCCTGTATCATCAGCCTCACTCGTAAAGGAGATCACTAGTTAAATGAATTAAGAATGGGAACTTCATCAAATCTTGCAAATCAAGCTTATGAAAAAGAGAAATGACAGTTTATTAAAACTTCCTAAAGTTGACAATGTATACATTTCCATTTTAAGCCTGTTGCAATTGTGCATGAGTTAGCATGCAGCATTCAGTATATATTTATTGTATAGCTCTTCAACTCAGTACCTTGTAATTGCTGTTTAACACACAATAATTGTCATATTCAGTTTTAATTAAATATAAAATCATGCATAGTGGAAACTTATTTTACATGTTTTTTCAGAGTGCAATGATTAAAAAGTTATTTTTCTGGGCATTTCAAATCTTTCTTATGAAAGTAAGATTCAATAGAATTGTTTTGCTTTTTATAAGAACTGGTTCTAGTAGTACTGGTACAGTAGGATTTGTAAGTCTGAAAAACCAAGATTGAATTGTTAAGTTCCGCTACTCTGAAACCCTGCCAGCCTGTACTCAGTAATCCCAGAAGAATTAAGGAAAAAGAGGATGGACTGTGTCACATTCGTTCACATCATCTTAGCTAGTTGTCAGGTCACAGGCTAAAGGGAACAATTGCATAACTGCTAAGGCAGAGAGACAGGCACTGTTGTTAAGGAACTGTGTCAAACAGGCTGCTCAGGTATGTATGTGTGCAGCCCTTGGCATGATGCTAATCACTAAGATCTCTGGATGCTGAAGGCCTTAAACTGTGGAATCTGCACACTGAAGTCAACATGATGACACTTTTTTTTTTCCAAATTCTACTTTAATGGAGTCAGAAGGGAAATAATATAGACATTGATGTGAAACTCTTCAGGGCACTGTATAGGTTGAAAATGTGCTCTCAAGGGAGGAAGCAATGCCACTTCTGTTGGAGATCCTCATATTGTGTCTCCTTTACTCCATGAAGCACCACCCCAACCCTGTGCACTAGTACCTGTTTACCTGCTGTACATTTCAGTTCCGAAGACCTGAGCCTGCATCCTCATCTGGAAGAGCACAGCTTGGGACCTGGATGCTGCTGAAGGCAGGGAAGGGTGGAAGGAGAGTTTGATCTCGCACGTTGAGGTTTCGTGTACCTTCTGGCCATGCTGATGTGCAGACAAGAAGCCATTAGATGCAATTGTGCAAGCTCTGTACTCACGGTGGAGCGGCTGTGGCCTTGTAATGGGGCAGCAGGAGGGCTGGACTGGGAGCTCTAGGGGCAAAGATGCCCTACAAGCCTCAGACTGCTTATTGTCAGGGATGGCGTTGCTTGTTGCATTCATTCACAACTTTCAGGTGTAGAACTGAATTAGTTAGAAGAAACAAAACTCTGGAGACCCCCTGGGAAAAAGGGAAGGGATTCTCATTGCAACTCTGAACTCTAATTATTTGTATCTATGCTACTGTGAACTTCCAGATGGCATGTTGCTCTGTTTTTTTCCAGTGCAATGCACCCTTTTGGGAATTTTCCTGAGGAAGAATGAAACATATTTGAATCTGCATTCCATCCTAGTACCCTGTGAGTGCCTTGTAAGCAAGACTCTCTTGTCTGGCAAAAAGCGTCTGTGAATTAAGAGCGACTTGGGTTAGGAGTCTACATGCCAAATTAACTTAGTTTAGTTCAGCAGCCCCAAGAGATTTTATTTAGCAGGCAGTCTGTTCCATGTTTGGATGATCTGCTGACATCATGTGCTTCCTTTCTCTAAATCATTCAGGTTGAAAATGGGGATTTTATGCATTGAACGCATACATACATTTACTCTTTCTAACCTACTAATGCAGGATGGAACTCAGCTATTTTAGCTAAACCAGCACATGACATGCATACACACAAGTAGTCATCATAAATACTTCATTTGAAGAGTCCAAGACATAGAACGTACACCAGCATTCATATTTACAAACCTTCAGGCTCTAATTGCAAAATGTTATATATTCTGAAACAAGTCTCCTGCTATTTCAAATATTTTCAATTGTGATTTCCTTGTTTTAAGCTTCCTTTGCACTCACCTTTCTACTTGCTTTTAGATTTTCTTCCTTTAAGCTTTCCAGATGCTTTTTGTGCTTATTTGCCCTGCATGATATAGCAACTGACGGTGAAGCTGTAGCTGATTGTGATCTCATAAATAGAATATTTTGATTTTTGAAATTTATTTTTAATGGAAAAGGAGCAACTAGAACACAAATTCTTTAACAATGAAGAGCCTGTTTTCATCTGCTATATATTAAAAGAAAATGGAAAACTGTGGGAAATATGCCTGCAGATTAAAAGCTGCCACTATTTCCACTGATTGCTTTTTGGTTTGTGATTTGAAACACAGCCTCTATAAGAATTTTCATCCCAAGAAAAATACATTTACAACACCTGCACTCCATAGGTGAAACCCTTGTTCTCCAGGTACAGCCGGTTGCTATCACACTGCAGTAGAGCTGGTTCCACAGCCATAAAGAGCTCTCCTTTGAACAGAGGCAGTTAAGTTTGGCATAGTTGTGCGCTCTCTTTCTCTGATGTGCTCTCCTGTCTGTTTACGGTAGCTGCGGTGATACTTGATTGAAAATTTGCGAGAGTAATTTATTTCAGGTCAATGTAACTTTTAGTTTCTTCTACTGGAGTTAGTTTCATGCTTTAAAAGGGTTCAGAGACCAATATGGGTGTTTCATAACAATACTTGAGGAAGAGAATTCACCTTTTTGTAAGAGAGGATTTCCAACCCGTGTCGTGCCTGGGCAATGGAATTACAAAATTGGAATTATTGTCTGACTAGCAAAGGGATAAGCCCAATTTAAAATAGGGGATTTGTGCTTGTCCAGCTGTGCATCTACTTTAGGACTACCAGTTACTCTGTCAAGTAGCAAGCTTCTTAATGATTTGAGAGAGATGTTTTCATCGTGGGAATTACACTCTAACTGTCCTGTTTTGCAATACATACAAACAGCTTACCACTTATATCTTTATTTCCACAATGCAGATAACTTCCATTTAAAACAAACAAAACCCCTGTCACTTTTCAAGGTAAGGTCTTGTCATAAAGATGAAAACCCCTTTGCTGGTATGAAGTTACTTTGAACAATGCTGGAATAGAATTGTATGAATATAAGAATTCTTCTTTCACTCCCAGTCCCTTTGAGTTTTAACAGACATGCAATGCCATCGAAAATCAGCCCAGATCCTGTAGTTCAGGACCACCTCTTGGGTGATCTAACTTATTAGAGCAAGACCTAATGCTCATAAGTTACTTGACTTATGTACACTATAATGTAGGAACTATAGGCGAGGTTGAAGTTCAGTTCTCTCTTCACTTGGGACCAGATAAAAATTCCAGAGAGCTTTCTTCTCTCCTATGCGGGGAAGGAGCAGAAAAAGTACACTGTATGAGCTGCAGGCGAGAGTGTAAAACATCCTCATTACCGTTGAGATGGACATTGTCTCCCAGTGGGGATGTATAATAAAATCCTTGTATGCAGGACGCAGTAGGTACACAAAGATTTGTCTGTGCTGAAGGTGTCTGCTGAGAAATATATGTGGAAGTAGGAAAAAAGACCAAATTCAGTTCTGTCTCGTCTTCCTCTGTTTTGTGCAGGAAGGCTGAACAACCATACCTTTGGGAAAGGGATAATGTTTCCACAGCTCAACCTTTCAGTTACTAGGTCAGCCTGTGGTGCGCTGGGGATGTGGCTTTATGCGCTGATCACCCCTGTGTTTGTCCTGTGGTTCTGGTCTCCCTTTAGGGAAGGGCTGGCAAAGTCCTCTGAGCTCAGGAGGTTGAAACTGTGTGGTAGCTGTTGCTTTGTACATAAAAGTAGACTAGAAAGGAAGGGACAAATATCTTCTTGGTATCTGTTTCCTATCTCCTGCTCTCCTGTTTTCTCTCCTCCTCCTCCTCCCTCCCCCCCCTTTTTACAGAAGCAGTTTAACTGGCCTCATGCCTGTGGGTACTGAGTAAAACAAACCCTCAAATGTGTTTGCAAATATATTGCTGAAGATTGGGTGATGCTTTGATCTCTGTGTGATTTATATTGGCACCCATGAGGTTTCATCTGGTTAGGTGGCTTAGTCTATTTTTATTTTTATGCATTTTTGTCTGTGGGTTTTGTGACCAACTGCTGAAAATTAATTTAAAGGAAGTCTTATAACCAGCAATATAAACTATGTATCTTTTTCAAAGCATAATTGAAATGGAGGATGAATGATTAGAAGTAATATCTGCTACCAGGAAGTTTGTCTTGCTAGTTCCTTATGCATTAAGCTATGGTAGAAGTGCAAGAAGCTGGAAGACTCTTGCCCAGCCTCACTTGGTCAACAGTAGTAAGACACAGCATTGAGCGGCTCTAGGTGTGGCCAGCTATTTCCTTCAATCCTAGCTAGACACAGCAGCAGTTCATATCCTCACTGCTGGAGTCAGGAGCAGTGAAGGCTGCTCCCTGATTGTCAGCTGTCATACCAATATACTGTAAAAATGCCTCATTTCTTTTTTCTTGATCTGCTAATATCTGGTGACTGTGGTTTTTTTTCATGTGTAAGTTTCACACAAAACTGCATGCTGCTCTGGGGATAAACATTTTTGGTTTTGAGACACTTTGTGGGAATGAGTAAATCTTGCAGTTTTCATTTTCTGTAGATCATAGAAACCAGACTTCCAGGTGCATTTCCAGACTTCAGAAACAAGCCAGCAGGTACGCTACAGTGTCTGCGTTCTATAGACTTTCAGCTCTGTCTGTGAAGCACCAAGGGCACCTGTGGCATCGCATATGCAGAACAAATGTGGCATAGAAAGCACTTTATAAATGAAATTACATGCCTCTTCTAGTTGCTTGTACTGAGGAAGAATTTGGGACAGCTAACTAGGAAAGAAGAATTGTTCCTTGTTTGATTTGTATGCTATCCCAAGAAGGGTTCTGCATATAAACAAGCATTACTGCATAATTACAAGACAAAATGCATGAAAACTTTGAAAATATATAATGCTGTTCTTTATTGGATCAAAGTACTAGCATTTTTTTAATAGGCATGTTACTTTTGCTATCACTTATACAGAATGCCTCAATTAATTTTTAAGTTTTATGCGTAGTCCATGGAAGAAAACTGCTTAATAACTGCCTGCAGTTATCAATACTCATCCTTCTTACTTTGGCTGTGGTGACTAACACTTTTACTTACTTGTCTATACAGTGCTTAAGGAAAGGCCACAGTTCTTAATCAAAATTCTAAGTCTCATCTCAATATACATAATTCAGTAATTATTAAAATGATTTCCTTCCTGCCTCATCTATTTGTTACTGTAATTCACACTCAATAGTTTGAGAGGTTGAGAGCTGTTGGCAGAAAGTCAGTGTTTACATGTGTTAATTTACTGGTTTATTATCGGTGCTCTGTGAGTTGCAGTAGTCAGTTCTGCCCCTTCTATCATGGATTTATAGTCAAAATATTTATATTAATACCTGCTTACAGATATGGATATTCAAGAAATCAATGACATGATACAGCATAAACAGTAGTATTTACAATACCAAGCATGTGACTGGATGAGGCAACTGGAATTAAAGTGTTGTGGGAGAGGCTGTTGAAGTAGTAAGCCAAGTCCTTACAAATCATATTATTTTGCATGAAAAGAGGTGGATATTTTTAATGCCTTATTTATTGTTTGAAGCACCAGCTTCTGGTTTCATTGCCCATGGGAGAAGAAGAACATATTGGGTCAAACTTCTTGAATGCTATACAATCATTCCCTCCCTTTCTTCTAATTTCAAACTGAAGCATCCTTGTTGAGCTTAGCGTTGATGAGGTTTTCTTCTGCTCTTTGCTCTAGGAGGCACGGCACTGCTGGAATAATTGTGTGCTGAATGCATTGTCATAAAATATAGGTGGACTATGTCCCTTTTAAAACTTAAAGTAGCCTCCTGTGATCTGTGTAGCTCGCATGATGTTTTTCCATTACCGTTGCTATGCTCAGCTATAGCTGCAACAAACACCAGAGACTAGCATGGATGTCTGAATACTTTGCCCGTATGAATAGAAAAAATTGTCCTGTGTAAAATTAAAAACCAAACCTCACCCCCTGACATCTCCCCCCTTCCCTCCCACACTCTAAGCTGCAAGCCAGCCCCCCTCAGGTTGGACTTGGAAGTAATTTATCTCCATCTGGCTACAGAGGTCATGTGAATCAGTCTTAGCGCTGGAACAGGCTGAACCCTTTCATTTGGAAATTGTTACTTAAAGGTATTTAAAAAGAAAATCAAATACAAATGCTGCACTGTAGTTGTCATCCTGTTATAATTGGCTTGGTGAACCTTTTGAAAATTGCAGATTACACCTGATGTCTCTTATTGTGGTAGTTATTTTGGAGGCTTTTTTTTAAACAGAGAGGTCAACAGTTAGAAATCCTAGGGTCCTGGTTATGAACCCAGAGCTGTAGAAACAGTTAAACTCAGAAAAGGAGGCTATGGAACAGTGAGTCATTTTGCTAAGCGCAGCAGTCTAATGTCCAGTTTCTATAAGGTCATGTCATTTTCAAAGGTGTACAGCTGCTGTGTAGAAAGGATCTGCAGGAAGGCAATGTGGTGGCGAAGTCCCATGTACTACACACTTTATCTATAGAAACTCATGCATGTATTTGTTTATGATAATGGCAGCTTGAAAACACTACCTGCCACTAAAAATTTTTCTTAGCCTTTCAGTTGTGTTCTCTGAAGCTAGCTAAAGGTTACAGAGAAGAAACTAATTTATGTCTCATTAATTAGCAGCACAAGAATAATAGCCAACATTTCTTTGAGGTCTGAACCTTAGGATTATTTATAAAAACTGCAGAACTAGTAAAAACTGAGGAGGATATCCTCCCAGGCATAATATTCCCCTAGGATTGCCTTAAAATATATGACTTAAGGGTAGTTGCTCATATTGTTGTGACTTGTTGGCATTCAATTGTGGGGCTGGTTTTGGAGGGTCGGCGGGGTGATACTTATACTGTAAAGGTTTTTGTTCAAATAATGTGAAGTAAAGCTCTCTTATTTCTGTTCACACTTTCAAAACAAGACTGCAGAACTGTTTTGAGCATCTATATTTTAAAATCAGTCTTTTTGGTAAAAAAAGAATAAAAGTAGTTTGGTTACCATAGAGATCCAGTCCATTGTGCTCGGTTTGTTCCATACCCTGAGGCATGCAGTGCTTAAGCCTGGACTACTCTTGCAAAGCAACAGGCTTTGGTTCCCTTCCTGCTTGCTGTCCTCACAACCCAGCAGCAATCCAATCGTTTTGAGACAGAACCTTCCTTTTTCCCTTTCTCTGTTTGGTCCCCCAGTGCTTCTCCACTGTGCCCAGGGAGCATTGCTTCCCTTGAGAAAACTCCTAGCCTCAGGTTAAGGAATAAGGTGAACTGCTACTGTGGTAATATAAAGATGATGGCATACAGAAAAGGGACCGTGTGTTGAAATGTGAGCGAGTGCAGTATGGAGGCTTGTTCTGCTCTTAGAAACAAGGCACAGAAAGGGGAGAGTGATCATAATACAAGCAAAAATGATGGCAGCATCCTGTGTTTCCTCCCTTTGTCATGCTGTTTAACAACCAGTATCATGTCAGTGCATTAACTAATGGAAATTAAGATCAGCTCTGGGAAATATGTTTGCTTGTGTGAAGAGGACCATGTGCGTTTGTTCGGTACAGAGGAGCGTCCTTTGCTACTTTAGGGCTGTGACTCGCTGAGAGCATTATTGGGTGCTTTGTAGGCATGGAATGGGAAGCTGGTTTCCATGAAATCAGTAATGACGTGAGTATAGTTTTTGAATTCTCGTGCTCTTCTGGAAGAGTTAATCCAGAACCCTGTTGAAGTAAATGTAAAGTCTCTAGTGGCTTTTCAGGACTCTGCATCAAGCTGTTGAGCTGAGGAGCCTCTGTGCTTTTCTACTGATAGTCCTCCATGAGACGGCGCATGAGGACTTGTTTCCTGTTTTGGTTCCACCATTGCTCTCTGTATTGCTTAAAAAATAAAATAACAACAAAAAGCATCTCGCCAAGCAAACACCAGAGAATGCGTTTGCTGCTTATGTTCATTTTTACACTAACCAGTGAGGTTTAATAAGGTAAGAAGAACACAGTTTCATCTGGTTCTAGTGTCCATGATAGATGCTGAGGAGTACATCAGAGAAAAACCTGAACAAAATTTGACATACTAAGGCAGATACTTACATGGAAAGCTTTTAGAATGACACTTATACCATACTGTGTGGTGTGTCTTGGACCTCTCTTGAATACACCTGTTGCAAGCCCATCAGTATTTGTTCCAAAAAATATTCACTGGGGAGTTACCAAAAAAATTTGTTTTCGATAGTTTGCTTTAATTGCCTTTCTGTAGTTCATTCTAATTTCAGGTTAATTGTATACAATTTGATGACAGTGTGCTGTGTCCACCAAATGCAAATTCTCCAAAGTCTTCAAGCAGCATTTCATCTTAATGAAAATGCCATTTGGAAGGGGAGAACTGTGGTTTAAAAGCAGAGGTCAATTTTGGCAGCTAATGAGTTGTGCAAATGAACAGAAATGTCTTCCTGAGGGACTTTTTTTTTTTTAAGACTAGAAAAACATGTTTTTCTCAGTCAGTCAGCTCTTGCAGTGACTTAGGAAGGTAAGATCTTTTTCTTATGGCAGTTTCTGAGGAAGTGCATTTTGGCAAGTCTTCATGAACCTGGCCTATTCCTGATACACATGACAAGTGCCCCTTTTTTTATAGCCAAGTATCTTGTTGGCCAGAGATGTGAACCTAGGGCTGGGGGGATGGAAGCAGCAGAGTGAGCAGAATGGAAGCTCATGTGTGAGTGCTTTGAATAATCCATAGGGACCGCATATTTATGTATGACTTTTAATGAGATGTTGATGTAGGTAATAGGACTTCCTGAAGCAAGAAGAAAACTGATGCTCAACAGACTAAGAAAACAATATGGAAGCATAGTTCAGTGCTAGCTTTGTTAAAAAAATACAGTGCCAAGTTAAAAGCATTTAAGACTTATTCGCATGTCAAGGAAAAATAGTATTAACTGAAAGGGTGCTGATTTCCAATTTATCTGGGGGAAAGGACCTTCCTGCATGCTTTCCCCTCTTATAAGGGGGGGGGGGGAAATCCCTTTTATTCTACATGGTCCTTCATCCTGTGCTGCTCATTTGACATTGGCCAGGAAGCAGATAGGATTTGAATGCTGACTCAGACTGGACACAGGGACAACTGGTCCCTCCTTCCATGGAAGGGAAAAGCTTGTATCCCATTAGCAATCCTCAAAGACTAAAGTGTCATGAAGTGTAATTACTTAACAATATGCATCTATAGTATTAGGAGTATTTGAATGAATACCAATGAATGACACATAAATGTAACTGATTATGAGAGTCTTGGGGCATATCTAAACAATGTTTCTTTCAAACTTCAGAAACAAACATCAAATAAACACCAATGAAAATGGATTTATATGGTCAGTCTTTTCTCTCAGATGGAAAGTAATATCCTCTTTTGAAGGAAATCTTGTACCAGCACTTTCAGTGAATACCAATGATATTTAATCAGTAAACCCATTCAGGAAGAGATTTTCTTTTTTTTCTGTTTTTTTTTTAAAGTGAAAAATTCTTTTGTAAGAACACTTGGTCTAATGCCCTTTTTTCTCCCTAGCTGAAACTGTGGGGTCTGCTAGCAGGAATGCTAGCATCAGAATCCAGATTTTTCTCAAAGTGAACCTTTGGCAAATGATTGAGCGGTGACAGGGAGATTTTTCAAATGCCAAATGGGAATTAGGTGCCCAGTTCTTGTGACTTTCAGCATCTAACTGCCATTTGTTCTTTTGTTAATCTCTCTTTTTGATCTGAAGTAATTGGCTTCTGCCTGTGTATCTTTACCTCCTTCTGCGAGGAATGTGTTGTAGGGAGATTCGGACTGCTCATCAAAAAGAGCATCATCTGTGTGCTGGCGGTTAGTTGAATGTGACAGCATGCTGAATGTGGATTGCAGACCTGCAGAGCGAAAGAGGAGGAGAGCAGGATTCACCTTCTGGTGACCTTATTATGCCAGCATCCAAAATGAGTCACTCAAATATGTACTAACAAGGTAGAGGCTGGATTCAGTGGATTCACTGCACTCTATGTATTGACTGCCGAGGCATGGCTGTTCTGGCCGATAACCTCAGACACTGTCCCGCTCCTGGTATCTGCAAGCTTCTTGACTTAGATCCAAGATAAGATGTCTCAATTTTGTTGCTCTTTCAGAACTAAACCAGCTCTTTGCTGCTTCAGAATGGAGAGGAAAAAAAACAGTCCCAAACCAACAACCACTCCCCCCAAAAACAAACCACAAATGTCTTAAGCCTTTGAGTTTGAATGTGGGAATATTAGTGCATTACTTGAAGTTAGAATCTTTTGTATTGAAGTTTCAAAAAGACAAAAGAAAAGTGTGTGTAAAGCACTTTAATGGATTTGTTAAATTCCAGTGTAATGCTAAGCAAAGTGCATAAACCAAACTTTCTGTAGGTTGCTAATTCTACCTGGGTTGTCATGATGTCTTAGTTTGATCTGCAAAGCTCCTGATTGTTACCAGGTGTCAGAAATATGGCTGAGACCTGAGCTAGACTATGGAATAGATAATACTGAGGACCCATGTCTGGGCTGATTTTACTGGCTTTGGACTGTGTGATCAACATTTTGACTGTTTGTTTGCCTGTATGCCATCCCACAGGTAGAATGGGTGCAATGAGTGAAACATGTTTTTACTAGCACTTTGATGCTTAATAAAATTAACAGCATAGAAAAATCCTTGTAGGAAGTGAATGTTTGTGTTCAAAGGTGAAACTAATAAAAATATGGGGGTAGGCATAGATGCTATTTTTCTTTGTTATTCAGTCTGCTTATTGAGTTCCAGTGTATTGGATGGCATGGGAGGAAGGCTTATGGGGGGAAGTAGGACCATATAATTAATGATTGTATAACAATGCAAACAAGGCTGAACCGATTCTGGTTAGGCAACCTGTGCCATGTAACTAACTTTTTATTGTAGGGGTGTTTGTGGAGGTGTGTGCAATTCCATTGCAAAGCAAATAACAGAAGGTAGTTTATAAATAATAATTAAGCCATGTGGTGTGTTTATAAGTGAATATTGTTCAGTAGCTAGGAATCAGTTACACATATTTATTTTTTTTTAAAGGGCATTCAGTGACACAAGGTAAGTCACACAGCGAGAAACTCTCTGTTCTTGACTCATAGCCATAACTGCAAGGCAGAGTTCTAAGTAGTAACTAAGTAGTCTTCCACTATTTTAAGCAAGGAAAGTTGTATTAGGTTTCCCTATAATTTCTAGGTAGTCTGTTTTGAGCACTGTATTATATAGTCTTATATAATTGTACAATCAATTTAATAAAATATATTGAAATATATACATTAAACTATACAAGTTATACAGTAGTTTGTACAACTTTAAATTTTATATAATTTGATAGAATGTGTTGTTTAAGCTCAAAATACTTTGGTTTAGAACTGCAATTTTAACTTCTGGACACCGTTGATGATAAAGAACAGGATGGGGGGTGCCCATAGCCCTATAGAAGTACCACAGTACATTAAGTTAATCCATTTGCCAACTGACTGGTTCTGTCACATGGGACTCTTACTTCTATCAAGAAGAATTAAAGACTATGGGAGGTACTTACATGTGAGGAAAAAAACCCAACAAATAGTGTTTTAGGTCTACAATGGGCATTTAAAGTTGAAAATTCTATGTATAAGTCTCTCCTTTACCAAAATGTAGTGGTATAGAAAAGGTGTGATTGTTGCAGTGTTTTTTCTGATTAGTTAACTTTAGCAGTTCTGAAAATGGGGGAAGAAATCACCGTGGGTTCACAAAACACAAAAATATTTGGTGACTTGAAACAGCAGAAAAGGTATTTGGGGTTGAACGAAACATTTTGTTTGGCTGAAATTATAGTTTTGCTATATTGATGTATTAAATATATGTCAACAGATACAATGCATTGCAAGTGGAGCTTTATTGCTTTAAACTCAGTACGATGTACAGCTAAAAATCAATGAAAGGGCTAAAAAAAATAAATCAATGTGTAAAGGGCTAAAAATCAATGAAAAACTGAAATGCTTTGTCAGAAAATATTAGCAAAACTTTGTCTTTAAACATGTGCAGACAATTTTATTTTAGGAAGACAAATCTATTAAAACTTCTTACATCACCATATTACTCTCATGTTCTTCTGATTTTCTGAGTTGAGAGGAAAACCTGGACTGAGAGACTTCACCCAGCCTCAGCTTTGTAGCCTCTTGAAATAAGCAGATATTGTGAGATAAAATGCCGTTCTGAGTCTTAAAAGTTTCCAAGAATCTACTTTTGCCTTTGTTAAAATGGTGTTGGGGTTGATAGGCCCTTGGCAGCTACCTAAGTGTGTACGCCAGCCTTTCCCCTTTACCTGCTCATACTTGATTTTACTGCTCCAAAATGAAAGTTATTTTTCAGACTGCGCCTTACTCCGCTTCACAGCTCTAGCCACTGTTTGGCTCACTTGGCTGCCTTAGCTTTAGAGAGGCTGAGAGTGAGATAACAGAAGGATAAGCAGGTCGGGCTCTGTGGGAAAGCCAGCTCAGAGCCTGTCCAGGAGCTTGGCACAAAGCACTCTGCTACTTGCTCATGTTTTGGAAGTGTTGCTTGACTCTGTTCTTCAGAAAATCAAAACTCTGATAGATACCAATCTCCTAAGATACTGTACGGTTTAACAAATTATGTACTATGCCCGAGAAATAACTGGCTTGTAAAGTATATCTGTGTATTTGAAGGCACTGAAAAACTGACCGGGGATAAAGTGTCCAATATTGCCAGGAGGATAGCTATGGTTTAGAAAAAAGGTAAAACATGCACTAGACTTATAGTATTTGACTCCATTGCACAAAAGAGACTTTCAAGCCTTTAAGTTCCTTGTCTAAGGGCTCTGTTTGGTATCTGATGTGCTGTAATGGCTGAATGTCAACTCCTACAAAAGTGGTATAAATACTGTGAGAATGAAGCTCACTTTGCTAAGATCTAGGACAGGAAGCTCCTGCTGTGCAAAAGCCACAATAAGGAAAGTCTGTTGCTAGTGATGAGAAAGCTGAGTAGGAACCCACTTAACTCAGATTGAGGAATTACTGCTCTGTTGAACTGGATCCAGGCAAAAGTGTTTGTACCTATAAATTATTTGAAAGTTCTTACACTTCTGAGGGGGGAAAAACCCCTTTGGTGTGGGCTTGGTATTGGGAATAGCATGTACTTCACTGGGACTCTCGGTTCACTCCTGTAGCATCAGCGTAACCGATTCTGATGATTTTTGTTGTGATTTAATGCCTTTCTTACACAACTGTCTGTCATTCCCTCCAGGAACCCTCACCTCTGAAGCAAATGCAACAGAATATATACTGACTTGTCAAGGGCTTCAGGCATTATGGAAGTTTAGCTAGAAAAAAATAAGGACAAAGAATTGCTTTGAGGTTCTATTCCTTAGTAGATGATCTTCAGTTTCAAAACTTGGGTTAATTGGTATTTTTGTGGGGGGAACAAGGAAGAAATTATCTTGGCATGGAAAACCATTTAGAGCTGGAAGTGAACAGCTGTAAAAGCTCAAGAACTGCTTGCAGTTCTCTGGGCCACTTCTGTTTCAGGGCCCTGATACTAAAGCCATTTATGCCAGTGAGTAATAGTTACTGTAATTAGCTCTGGGGGGATAGGTAAAGCTTATGCAAGTAAAGTTTTCTCAAGTGGGGATCCATACTGTGGTGCAAACCTGCTCAAAATTCCCCCCCTTTAAAACTATTTGCATGTTATATCTGAACAAAAATTGGTAAAGTAGAAATCTGAAGTAGGAACTCAGTCACCGAACTTTGTTACTTCCCCGCTGTTACTTCCAAAAATGGTTGGACCATGGAAGAGTGTGGGGAAACATCCCTGCTTTTCCCATCATTATGGGATTCTGCTGACAGACCTGGATAGTCCCTGGGTGCTCTGAGACCTGCTGCTGCGCTGCTCCTGGGCTTCCGATGCCAGCTCAGTCAGCTGTGCATGGCATTGCTGATGGGTTATTGGCTTAGGG
Source organism: Ibidorhyncha struthersii (assembly GCA_013398815.1). NCBI lineage: Eukaryota > Metazoa > Chordata > Aves > Charadriiformes > Charadriidae > Ibidorhyncha > Ibidorhyncha struthersii. The sequence continues at coordinate 98,876 of VZSZ01001249.1, read as the reverse complement.
CTGGGAGTGACTCTGTGGCCAGTATCCCAAGGTCCCTGCCCTGATCTGAGCCTTATACTACCATATTAACAGATACATATGACTCCTGACCTATTTATTTTCAGAACGATTTGGGAAGTGCTATGGGTTATGTGATGTACAAATCTAAGATTTAGAGGATTACTGGAGAACACTAAATTGTTGTGGCTGGATCACATTCAGTCTAAGAATAAAGATATTTTTTTCTGAAAGTTGATACATAATGTGATTTTATTCTTAGTCATCACAAGCTTCCTATTTGTTTCTGGTTGTTTTTTTTAATATTTGGCTTCTTTGCATAAGCCAATAAGCTCCTGACAACTTCTGTCAGCTTAAAAATCGCAAAGATCCAAGGGTTCCTGAAAATCTAATTCCTACCAAAGAAAAAGACTTTTTTTTTCCCTATCTGGTGAGCATTAATAGATCCTGTATCAACTGGATGAGGCGTGGTGCATGGGAATAGCTTCATAATGTGGCCAGTTCCTTCCACTCCGCTTTCATCAGGCCACTGGAGAAGTGGGCATGTACCCATTATATTAATGCAAGTAGCAGCTGAAGGCATGGTTATGCTGAGACCTTAACTCTGCATAACTATTGAACTTAATCATGTTAGCAATGTAAACATTTCCCCAGCATAGATGGCATCTGTGTCTTTAAAGTGAGTAAGGTTTAATGCATAGTGGGTAATAAAACTATCCAAATAATGCCTTGCTTTCTAGGTCAGTGCTTTTACATCAAAGAGGAAACTTTCCACTTCTCTTCTGAAAGACAATCAGTAAAAATGGTCTGCTGGGCTCTGTATTACGTTAGTGTCATGTTTTCACTTATTCTATACGTTAGTGTTATGTATGATACTGCATCTGTAAAACCTGTGCTACAAAAGCTGTTAGGCTTCAGATAACAAAGTGTGCTCTTCCCTCAGGAGGTACCACTCTAATTTTAGACATTTGAAAACAGGATATAACAGAAGTAAAACTGGGGGGGGGCGGAAGGTGAGAACTGGATGTATTAGATCAGTAAACATTCTGAATTTACTCAGTAAAAGTGGAGCACACAGAAAGAAAGGTACATAAAAGGAGGAGTGACCTTTGTTAGCTCATCCTTACAGTTGTCAGCATAAAAGGGGATCTGGAGGAGATGTGAATCAGGAGAGAGGAGCAGATGGGTATGTTGAGGGTACACTGTAGCTGAAGAGTGAAACTCCGAACAAGAAGCAGAGTTTCTTTTATGGGAGAAACGGGTGCTCTGTGGAATCTGATGTGCCAAATCCAAAGTCCCTGAATATTTGATTGTGTTTAACTACAGATCTGGATGAAAGAGAGAAAATGTACTTAGATATACAGAGAAGCCAAGGAGGTTAAAGCTAAAAACCAAACTTTCTCTTGTCTGAAGAGAATTAGTAGAGAGACTTACATCAGCAAAAGAATCAAGTCGAGGAAATGCAGCTCTCGGCAACTGTATTTTGTTGGGTTTGTGCCCTTGTGTCTTGTGTACACAAAATGAGAAGGTTTTGCTAGTCAAATCTATGTGAAGAGGGCCTGGATGGGAATTTTAACTGTCAGAGCTAAAAGAAAAGGTCACTTCCTAGACACTGTGGTCTTTGTCCTTTTAGTTTTGCTCTTACGAAAAGCTCTAAATGAGGTAGTACAGGATGAATATGTGGCCCATGAAGGGTTTACAGTGGAGAACAAACTGTATTAAATTGAAATATGCATAAAAACTAAATTAGACTAGCTTATAAAGTGAAGTTGAAGCCAATTATGGAAATTAAGCATGATGTAATAGTTAATGAAGCCAGTGTAGCAAGCACAGTGAAGCTATGCTGATTGCCAAGAACATCTTGCTTTTACAGTACTTATGTAACCATCAGGAAAGGCCTCAGAGTATTTTTAATAACAATAAGCCTTTTTAATGACATTTCTTTTCCTTTTTTTTTTGCGTTTTTCCTGTAATGTTTTGTGCTGCAGGTGGAGCATGGGAGGGAAGTAAAAAAAAGTTTGTCATTTTCCCAAGCGTTACTCTAGGTTATACATGTATTTTTATTGCTAGGGTAAGCTCCTGTGAATTGCATGTGGGTACTTCATTAAAGCAGAAGATTCTGGCTCCTGAGGATTTTTATTGCCTTTACAAGCTGAATGGAAGACTTGTGTGGTTGTCTGCCTTGATTTGCTTCTGTTTTCAGCAGTCCAAATTTAATTTCATTAGAGGAAAGACATATCCAACAAAACACACAGCAATGTAATATTGTGTTTGTTCTGTCATAGTAGCTGTTCTCCAAACTTTTGTGCTCTTAAAATGGCATAACGTGGATCTGAGCATTACAGAACTTGATTTGTCGCTTCTCAGAATTTCTCAGCCTTATTCCCTCAATAGAAAACTAGATTTCACTTCACAAATCCTTGTCTGGCTAAAGGCATAATAAAATAAGCCAAATGGTCAGGAGTCTCCATTTTTACAATAGATATTTGTTCTAGTGTAGGCTGATAATAGAAGTTTGCCTGCTACATCTTCAACATCAAGCAGGTTTTGAATTCTGTGATTTACAGATACATAGTATGACTAACATGCTGCACTGGAAGCTGAGAGATCATCTCTTCATGAGCTTCTTGTAACCTAAATTACCCATGATCTTTTATGTACCCCAGTTTCCCATTTACAAGGCAAATGTTAAAAATGGAGAACTTCAAAGGCTTAAAAGTGTGTTCTAAATTGTCAAAACCAAGTCCTTGTAGAAATGCCAGTGTCTGACAATATTTTTACCTGACAGGAGCAGCAGTAGAGTAGGACATGTACTTGGGTATGGGCAACTAAGGTGCTGGGCCCTCCTCTGCCTAAACCTTCAGCCTAAACCTTATTACGGGCAACAGAAGGGGGGCTTTGAATCGCAATTAAATGGTACAGTGTGGTGCTTATTTTTCAGAATACCCAAAGCTTTTTCATGTTTAGCTTTTTTTATACTTGTAACAAAGATCCTCTGTTTGCTTTAGTCAGTATTTGGAGACTGTTATTGTGGGTTACCTCTTCTGCTTCCCTGACTTTGGAAAGCTAAAGGAGAAAAGTATTCATTGTTTCTTGTACCATGTCATCTTCTGGCATCTCCTCCATCAGCCAACTATCTGGTTCATCCTGTATTTTCCTGGATTAGCACAATTTTGATGGGTGTTACTGGCTGGAAAACATCATCAGAACTAAACTATTGGGTGGAGCAAGGGACTTGCCAGATAGCAGTGGATTTAAGTAGTCCATTCAGCTGGAATGCCTGTTTGCCTTAACAGGGCATGGTGTACTCTGCAGTACTGTTAGTTGCATGAGAGAATCGCCATATCATCCATGAATTAAAGAACCAGGCTGTTAGCTGTAACTGGAGAGGTTTGATTCAAAGCTCCTATCAGTGAGTTTTCAGTGAATTTCTGAGAAGTGCAAAGTGGACTAAGTAAAAATTTTTGTGCCTGAGCCACTCTCGTTTATTTTACAGAACATCATGTCTTAGTTGGAAAGTGACCTGAAATGTTGAAAAGATAACAGAAGGAAAACATCCATTCTCCTGGGCATCTGTACTTGCTCGGTACCTGTATTACTTCAAGTTGTAGAGGAGAATGTCTAAAGAGGGTTGTTAGGAGTTTTCCATCATTAAATAGGCTGTAATCTAAACTTGTGTTAAGATTGTGCAATAAAGAGGAGAACTCTTAAGTAACAGTTTAAGTTATGCACACGTTATCATACTAAGACAAATATATTGAGATGAAATGAAACCCTAGTTTTGGATTACTAGTGTTTAAGTGAAGTAACGTAGGTACAAAATAATCAGAAGCAGAACATTGGATAAAGCTATGCTTCAAAGAAGTCCAAGCTTTTAAAAGTGAAGTCATCCTCAGTTAAAGCCTGGCTCTTCCTGGAATTACATGGTAGGTTTTTGGTAATGGTACTACTGTTTTTGTAATCCCAGGATAGCTTTAATTAATTAAAAAAAAAAAAAAGAATTAGATAACTTTCTTCTTTTTCTCCTCCCTCTGCTTAGGGAGTTGCCAAAGCAAGTTTGAGTTATTTAGCAAATAATTTCTGAGCTTGAGAGCACTAACTCTATTAGACATGAAATATTGGAACCAATGCAACAGCTCATTGCATTGTGTGTGTATTTTTCCCTTGTCATCTATTCTACCTCATAAATCAAAAGTCCCAAACAAAGGATAAAAAAGGAGAAAACATAAAAGGAAAGGGGAATAAGACAAGAACAGGAAAGGAAAAAGATAGCAGACATTTTTCTTTTCTTTCCGAAAAATTGATTACAGATGAGGGACAAACAGGTTTCTAAAACAGACTATCACTTTCTTTCCTGTATTGCCCAAACACAATAGTATTTTGTATCTGCACAGAATCATTGCATACAAAGGATTTGATGTTGTTTGTTTCTATAGCTACAGTAAATGTAATTACTAAAGAGTATCTTTTGCAGGTTCCATTGTAATTCAGGTAACTAATGACACCTACTTTTTTTAACTGTCTGGGGCAAAATGCTCACTTTGAATTTACCACGAGTAATACCATTTTCCATCTTAGTTAAGTACTTTGTCATAAGACTTATCTCTGCAGAGCCTGGGGTTCTGTCTGTAAGCATATTACAAATGTTATTGCTACTTATTTTCTGGAAGGAAGATAAAGTACTGTGTGTGTCCAGAGAAGCTTCTTTTCCATTTTTACTGTTTGCTACGTACCACTGCCAAATTCAGCATGAAATCACTGCAGAGATAATTCGTACTATTCTCCAATATCTTGCATTAAACCAGAGGCACCTCAGAGACCATAACATTATCTCTGGGAATATAAACTATGTAAATATAGACTTGTCATGTAGGGTTATGTTAGACTGTGTAATTTTCTTAACAACAGAAAAGAAACCAGGTAAAGAATGTTTGATTTTTCTTTTGTCCATGAGAACTAGTTTTTTCAGCTAAATGCCTCCTAATTATTCTGTGGGAGGAAGGAGACTTTTTTCTTTTTTTAGGAGAGGCTCTTGATGAAAAATGATAAATTCACTGGAGCACAATTCAGACTGAACAAACTTTTAAATTGTGGAATATTAGGCATTGAAGGGATATGCATATGAGGGGAGTTTGTTCTGAATCCATGAAGGACACAGTAGCAGAAAATATGTACCTGAATTTATCTTAGAAATGTGAAAATTAGCCTGGAAAATTGTATACCCTCTGTTTGCTCATAAGAGTTCTAGTATATTTCGATTATATTAAGATCAAGGAACTAACTTTTCTCATTTATCCATGACTAGACACAGGCTCAAACCATCATCACATCAGAGATTTTCAAGGTAATGGGTAACTTAAGATTTCAATTTACTGGAGACTTAAACAAACACTAGAAGCAAAATTAACCTGTTCAAGGATGTTCTCTTTGTTTGACCTAAATTTCTTGGCTTTGTTCACCTCTTCCATTGTGCAAGATTAAAAAACATTGCTAGTCCATAGAAAGCTTTCTGGGATACCAAAAGCTCTGAGAGAGTGAGTAAAAAGTCTGTACAGGCTGCTGTTTTGTCCCTCCAGAAGAACCAGCTTCCTTTGGTGTCTGTCTGTCTTGTATTCATGAAATGCACCTCCAAATGTTTGTTTAGTTTTGCGTGTGTGTTTATAAATATATAAAAAAAATTAAAACTTCTTTATATGTAGCTATATGTGTATATACATGTGGAGGTGTGTCTATATATTTAGTGCTCATATGTTAAATCATAAGAAAATATTTTTGATTCTAGTACAGACCTATCTTTGACTATCTTGAATGGACTTACTGGTCGTCTTTTTCATTAAGTCAGTTAATGGAGTTTCTCTTAGACATTAAACTGCATACAAAAACACAAGTTGATTGGCTTGGTAGCTGAAACTTTATTCCACTGCCATTTTTGTCCTTGGCAGTACTTTTACTTGCCAGATATTTGCCATTTGTCATTTGACAGATTTGGAAGCCTCACATGCAAAATTACTAAGCCTAACTGGGCCAGTACGGAGCGTGGGCTAAACTATTTAAAATGAGCAGAGTGACAATGGTGATGAATTGCATGGCCTGACCATGGCCAGCTCTCCTAGCTGTGTGCTAAATCGCATTGTGGCCACCAGTCAGAGATGTGGATCAGACACCTTGTAAAGCTGGAAGACAGGAGCGTTTCAGTAGAGTTTCATAGGCAGAACGTGACAGCGGTTCCTCCAGACTTTCAGGATGGAGTTACAAGTGAATGTGCCTTAGCAGTTCCCTGTCAGTTTGCTTTTTTCTGTAGCTGACAGCTGACTAACCTGAAGGCAGCTATGCCAGGAAAGTCCTGATGCTGATACTGTGATTTGCCCTTGCATAAATAAGAGCTAGCGCTTGACCATCTTACACTGCATGGTAAGAAAAAACAAGGAAATTACAGGGTTGAAGCATTCAGTGGGCAGGGGTTGCTTGCCTGCAGTTCTTTGGGCATCAAGAGGCATAGAATCAAGTTGACAGATTGTTAATTCCTTTTCTTACACATCACAGCCATTATAAAAATAGAAAAGGAAGGAGGAGGTTTGGCCTTATTCCAGGCAGGATCCCAGTTCCTTCCATTTGGTACATGGGTGGTGTTTCCTCTTCTGGCACTCAGGGATTTGATTGTTTACACAGGTTTGCTTAGCGAGTGCACAATTTAAAAAATGATTTGACAGGAAAACAGACTTGCCTGCATGTGTGCACATGCACATGGAAATTTATATGTTCTGTGGGAATGCATGGCGTAGACAAGAAAGAGCCTGTTCCTTTTGAGAGGACAGTGGTTGGGTAAGATGGAAGCATTGGGGCATCTTACCCCCATGCTCAGCCTTTCTCCAGCAGCCCTCCTTGCCATCTTGTGTTTGCTGGGTTGAGCAGGGAGGTGGATGTGGCTGGGAGAGGGGACCTGAGAGCCGGAGGAGGAGGAAGTTATTCAGGACTGGCAATTATTACTACTTACTGTAGGTACTTGGCATTGGGGGACTGAAAGCCTGCTGGGGGGTGAATAAAAGGAAGACAAAGCTGAGTGGGTAGTGAAGTGTCTTGCTGTGGCTAGCTCAGGTTTGTGTATACACTTATTTTGCATGCTACCTATAGTGGTGTGTGTACATGTAGCATCTATATTGCAGCTGTACTAGCTGGGGTTTTATTGTTGATTACAATGTAGATAGTTTAGAAAAAAAAAAATAGAAAAGCAGAACAATGAGCTGAAAATATTTGGGTATTAATTGTATGCTTAGGAGGGGCTTTCATTTTTCATCAAGACACTCAATATTCCCTTATGGTGATGAAGATCTGTCTTCAGGTTTTACTGAATACACAAAATGTACTATTTGAGTCTTTTTGTATTGTTTTAATGACAATTCTTTTAAATTAAATGATGTGAAGAGAGAAAGAAGCTAAATTTCTCTTATAGTCACATGGTTAATCTTATGGTTGCTTAGCTTGTGTTTATTTCTTCACAACAAATCCTGACAAAAGCAAACATCCAGTTCAAATTTTCAAGTTCAATATTAACATGTAATGAAAGAAGTGTGTACAGTTGTAATTGAGGGAAGTCTTTTAAAAGCCTGCATGAAGTCTAATGTTATTCATAGTATCACAGTCTTGCATAGCAGATTGTAAAATCTTTGGGTGTCGCCTGTACTGCTGTTTTAAACTTAACTGCTTGTCCTGTGCAAATTGTAGACTGAGTGAAAGAAAACGAAGGTATTACAATATTTCATGACAGCTTCTTCGGTGGTTTCAGATGAATCAGGTTAGCACTTTCAGTCATCTTTTTCTCAATTCACATTACTCCTTGGCAACACTAATAATGAAGAACATAAAGGCTGGATTGAATGATGAAATGATAATCATACAAAACTTAGAACAACTTTTTCTCCCTTCTCAGTCCGGTGAGAGCCAATATTGTGCTCATACTATTTTGCATTACATGGATGTGGTAATCAGGTTAAGTAGTGGAGGTTTTATCAGCGTAGGGAAGCAGAGAATGTAGTCTTAAGTCTTTCTGGGTCCTCCTGTTTCCAGGGGTGAACATGACAGCTTTTTGCAATTTGAATTCTGTTTCAATAAAGTTGGACCAGACGCAGTTTTTCATTCTTGTACCTGTTACACTTTTCTTTCCATTTTGACTTAGCTCCCAGCCATGCCTTTCCTGCCTGCTGGGTGCTCTTCTCTCTTCTATATTCCTGATTTCTTACTATATCCCTGCCTTTCTCTCTCCCGCTTACTGCCACTAATTAGCACTCTTCTGGAAGTTATATAGATAGAGATCACTAAAACTGATCTGCGTTGATTGTGCAGCCAACAAACAGTGGCAGAGCCAGGGCTGTTACCTGGTGTCAGCATTGCTTGGCAATGTTGTAGCAGCCAAGAACAGGCTGGTTAGAGTGGAATATTTTTCTCTCCAGTTTTTCAGAACTGAAAAATATTTTTGTGCAACCTGAAAGAGCCTGTTTTTATTTGTTGTGTTTTTAACAAAGTTGAATCACTAGAACTTTTTTTAAGACTGATCAGAGCCATGCAGTATAGTTAGGTTGCAATTACAGGATCTGGTTGAACTTCTGGAAAATAATCTTTCAAATGACAAACCACCCTTAAAATAATGCTGTTTGACTCCAAAGAATAAATCTCAGGCAAACTCATCATGGCAAAAGTTCTTGCAGATTTCTGAGACAGGCAAAAGACTGTTTTATATGAAGGTGTCATTTTTGTGTTGTAGGAATGACAAATGACAACCAGTGATTAGGAAGTGCCTTTGTAGAGTTATTAACTGTAGAGGCATTTAATAAGCAAGAAAAGTAGTTTAGAAAATGCCAGTGTACATGGAGGATATGGTTTTAGAAGGGATGGCAGCATTTTCTGTGGCCAATAATCTGCCTAGTGTTGGGAATTCATTTGAAATGCAAAGTATAGGACAGATCAAATAAACTGGCCATCATAGCATATCTGGAAAAAAATGTGTGGCTCATGGCTAGTTTTGCAATGTAAAATGAAAAAAGAAAAAATACATCTGATATCAAACTAGCTCCTGCATTTCTTTGACTGGAATGAGTGCTGGGCCGTGTTGTGGAGGCAGTTTGGTCTAGCTGAGTAAAACCGGCTTCCAAATCATAGCCACTTCCTGAGCTGGCTGCTCAATAATGCTTCCACCAAGCTGTGCTCCTCCCTGTTATTGCTGGTCCTTCTCCTGGGAGTTGCACTTCCTGTACTTAATTAGGTGAGAAAAAGGATGAGCTGTTCCTTTGTTTCTCCCTTCAGGCCTGTGTTTGGCGGGTCCGGATTCCAGTGCTCAGTAGCGCAGCTCACTGACCTGGCTGCTAACCTGAGAGCCCACCTTGAGTGAGAGGATCTGCTTTGCCTTCTCAGCTTGAGAAGAGTAAATTCCAACTGAAACTGCTCCTGTGTTAATATCAAACCCTGTGTGACTGGTCTGGGGGAAAGAGAAAGTGAGAAGTTCCCAACGCTCTTGTAATTCTGGGTATCTTCATAGCTTTGATTTAAAATCTTCCTTTCCTACCCTGAGATACATCAGTATGTGGAATATGATATCATCTTCTCTAATTAATGGTGAAATGAGTCCTGGCAAACACAGCCCTCCATGTACCAAGCAGCCAGAAATGGTTCAAATGTTCAAATACCAGGTGACATCAAGCTTCTCTGGAAAAGCCAGCTCTAATAGGAGCTAAGCTGGATCAGCTGAGTTCTTGGCTTCTCTAAAATGATGTGAAAAGGGTACTAATTAGTATCATCTCAGCAGGCTTATGTTTAAGAATCTTCAGTGAACTATCAGTGAGGACACTCGATAATAACCTTTGCACCCATGTTGTCAGTAAGGGTAGAGGTTCAGAGGGTTGTAAGGAGATGATATGAAATTGATCAGCTGCATTTGGTGCCTTCAACCCCACACAGCTGGGAGATGAGGAGAGAAAGCAAAACTCTACACTTGCTGTTGCCACTCTTATTTGCTAAGATAAGGCCTTTGCTGTGTCTGTTAAGTGTTCACCTTGTTATTAGAGTGAATCTATTGGGGTTACTAGTATTTAAATGCAAGGGGGGTTAGTGAAAGAAAAGTTTAGGGGCTAGAATTTCTCTGGAGTGAACCTAGGTGTGCCATTTTCCCTACTGCTGTGGCTGACCCCACGCACTTCTAGAGCTGTGGGACACCTCCTTCCCTGCTGGGAAGTAACACGGGAGCACTGAGGCTGCCCTTTTTCTACCCATCTCCTTCTCCCCTCCCACTAATCCACAGTCACTACTATCTATATGTAGTTTTGCCTTTTACATTATAATAGAATAATCTCGAATTAAAAAGATATTAACATGCACACACATGAGCAATTAGTAGGTAAGTACTCATCTTTGTTTAGAAAAATATGTACTGCAAGGACCACTTCCTTTTCTAAGGAGGATGTGGTGAATAGTTTATTGTAAGCGGTGAGAACAGGACCATGTCTTTTTACACACTGCTTTTGAACTTAGCAAAATACTGGAGGTGGGGGGGTGGGCAGAATCAACCGGATTTGCTGCAATATTTGAAACCTTTAACTGTTCCCAGGTAGTTACAATGAGCCCTCTGAAAAGCTGTTGTTGCAGGATTCAGACAAAGTTCCATCATTCCGGTGTCAGAAAGGTCAGATGCTAGAATTCAGGAAAATTATTCACCTCGGATGCCAAATGTAGATCATCTGAAAATAGCCATATGCTAGTTTGTTATGGTGATGTGCACATGCTTGAGCTAGTACGTTACTTTTGATGCCAAATGTCTTTCTCAATGAGATGAGTAGAAGCAGAGTGTTGATGCAGCGAGTGTAATCCATTCTAATATTAGAATGTGGGGCCGGATCCTGCGAGCTGGCCTGCCCTCACCAGCCCAGTGCTTGCAACTGTCCCTGAGGGTGCTCAGCACCTCGGTGCGCTGTGCAAACAGTATTCACTGCTTCTAATTCTTTTTTTTTCTTTTTCTAAGAAGTATGAGTAAAGGACATCTAGTCCCCTCACAAGATATTGTTGTGGTGGAAAATATGGTCTAGTGGAAGTAGAAAAGTACTGTTTTTTTTATTTATAATAACGCACTTCTGGCTTGATGGACAACCCGATCCATAGTCATCCTATCTAGATACTGAGTTTGCAAGTGACAAAATACCATAAAAAAGAAACAAAAGAACCCCCCCAAAATCCCCAGGTTTAACTTTTGTCCTTATCTGGATTTGAATGCAAAGGTCAAGGACTTCTGAAAGTGGTTTTATGTGGAAGTAGCAGTGGCTAAGAGCTGGGGGACAGGTGGGTAGGTAGCTGAGAAGTGTTACTTGTCAGGCTCTAGCTTGCTTTGTTATTAGGAAAGGGGTTTTTCAGAAGCATAATGGCAAGTGAGTATCTGTATCCCATCCCAATCCCTTAGGAAAACTCTGCCCCAGTGCCCTGTCTTGACTTTGAAATGGCAAAGTGGGAAAGACTTGATAGGAAGTGAACTGTTTAGAGCTGATTGCTGCCACCTTTAGGCCAGCTGGAAATCATCTCCCCATGGTGTTCGTATGTCCTCCAAGCTACCAGTTGCAAATATAATTCCAAATTTCCCTAACCTCCAGATATTTGGAGTGTTGATCTAGTCCAAAGCTCACCTTCATTGCAGGTGCATGTATTGAACTTGAACTAACCTTAAAAACAGTATTCTGTATACATCACTAAAAGTATTTGTAATAAAATTGTGAAGAACATGAGTATTCATTTTAGTCAATATTAAAATTTACTGTCTCTTGCCTTTGTTTTATTTCAGTTGATATTAACTTCTAATAAATGTTAGTGTTGATGTTTAATTCAGTAATGTATTTGCTTAATATTTGCATGTTAAAACATAAAAAAAAATTGCAGAAAATCTTTTTCTTTGTAACCCCTTTCTACTTAGCACTTCCCACCTGTCAAATCTGTCTTTGAACGCTTTTGGTATTTTGGTCTGTTTTAAAAGATAAAGGAGGATAAAGATAGTTCTGTAGCTCATTACAAGAGGACAGTTCTGAACATAATTGGACAAATAAAGATACATTGCCAAAAATGTGTGTTGCTGTGTCTCTGACTATGGTACTTGTAGGAAACCCATCACCATAGTAACTAAGTCTCTGCTAAATAATTACCAACAGATTTGTTCTTTTTTTTCTATTATTCTAATTTGTATAACATGTCTACCCTTGACTATAGTCTTAAAATATAAGAATTGTGTATACATGTTTGGACACTATTTGGAAGGTAAGCCAAAGAAATCACCATATATGATCCTAATTCTTGCAGAATGACTTCTGGATTCTAGGTGTCCGTGGCTGTTATTTTCTCACAAATGAAGGAACAGCACAGAACAGTTTTAATAAAGGCAGTTTTAGGGTTACAGTAAGATGTAGCTATCATGGAAAGCCAGACATTAGGAAAAAGCAAATGTTTTTCCACAAAGCCAAAGCAATTTCTTGAAAGACATCAGATTTGTGTTTAATAAGCAGCCACTTCAAATAGTGGAGCTGAACTCTCTGCCTCGGCTGTGCCCTCCCACTCCAGCAGCAGCACTTGGGCAGTCCCTTACTCAGCAGCAGATCAGTGGTGTTGCATTTCAACTGTGTTTTTTTTTTTTTTTTACTGTATTGAGCAAAACAAATGTACAGACTTGGTTTGGAGGATTTACTGTCCTGCAGGCTATAATCTGTGTGAACAATGAGCAGAGAAGCCAGCTGCAGATCAATGAGTTTCAGTGTCTTCATTCACTTTTTCAGTTGCTGATGACCATTTCTCTTGACTCTTCTCGCATACAGTCACCTCCACATTTGCTTCAGGAGCATTCTGGAGAATGCTGGAGTGTTTTACAAAGTCTGGGGCTTCATATGGGGCAAGTGGCCTGCTTCTCTACTGTCTTATTCCCCAGAAATGCTGTTCTGTGGGCACGTTCTGTTTGTAACCTTTTTCTTTTGGGAGGAATCTGCTTAGCCTTTCATTCTACTCTTAGCAGTGAGATAAACATCTTCTTAGGGTTTTCTCTGTGTAATAGTTTCTTAGTTCTTAAAATGTGTTTAACTTCCTCAGTCTGAGGAGAGCTAGTGAATCAGCCATACCTCAAACATGGTCTCGCAAAGCATTGCATTTGGGTTGAATAATGACACGGTGAAGTCTTTGTGCTTCCAGCTGAGCTCAGTTTCATCTTGTAGGGAAATTAAATGGGTTTATTTGCTCTAGCAGCGAAAGCAGCTCGGTGCTTCAAAGAGCTGGCAACTGAATTATCTCTGACTTCTAGGGTCATCTTTGTCAGAGAGCTGTTGCTCACATTAAAGAGGCCATGAACCATTTGGGACCAGACTTCTGAAGCCAGTGAATTAATTTGTCTGTGTACCTGTGCCCATAACAATTAATTGAGGTGAGGCACAGATAAACCCAAGTTTGTAGAATTGATTGTTCACCTTCAATTATTTGCATTAAAACTCATCTCTTCCCCTCCTGTTGAGAGATAGCCTCCAGAATANGGGGGTGGGGTGGATAATGTAAGTGACAAGTTTCATTCTTGACATTTTCTTGTGAACTTCTAGCACGACTCAGCCTGTGGGATGAGACACTGTTGTTGTAGAGGCTGAGGGTTTTTTTTGTTTGTTTTTTTCTTTAAAACTACTGTGTGTGTTGGAGATAATCCATAGCACTTTAAATATTCATCTGTTTGAGGTAGAGGCATGAGGTCTCTAAAGACACTATCTGTGCTGTATGGTCTTGAGCAGAATGTGGGTTACCCTAGAAACAGTAATAGTAGCAAGACCAGTAGCACAGAGGATCCTGTCATGTGGTGTTTTGAAATTGCCACAAGTAACAGCAGTAACTTTGGTGCTGTATTGTACACACCTTTCATCATTAAAAAAGCTGTTTGCGGTAAAACACGTATTTAAAATTGGATTTTTCTAAATATGCTATGTATTATATTTGTGTAACTGTTCAAACATATGTATGAAATGGATTAGGAGATGAAAAAGACGGTTCAGAGCAGTTTTTGTTTCTGTGAATAGGAGCATGTACAGACGTGCAGTTTAAAAATTGAACTGAATCAGTGAGATGGACCTAATTAAACAAACTCAAATTGTTTTCCAAGGGATCAAACTTGCAATTTTCAGCACTACCACTCCTTTGAAATCTATAAACTTAAATATGTTCCTGAACTGGATGTGGAACACTTCTCCAAATGAGAAGGTATGTGTAACACACTGAATGTGTTATGGAACATGTTAAACTTTAGTTCAGCAGGGCATAAAACGCACATGCATAGATGTCACTAGCCCAACCCATCTAACTTATAGCGTTGATAAGTACTATCTCAATCAGTTACCTGACAATAATCTTCTAAAAGGCACTATGTTCAAATTCCAAATATCTTTATCGGTGCAATAAGTGAAAAGTACTTCTCCCCTTCTGCAGATGATTCATTTTGGGAAATGCCCTTGAAAAAATCTCCTTGTACTTTAGCTAAGGACATGCATATTAAGTCTAATCTGCAGTTTTAAGTTCTGCTGGAGACAAAGATTTATGATTAAGGTTATGCTAAACCATGGCAATATTGTCTTGGTTAGTATAACAGCAAAGTATCTAAGTGAATTTTAAGCTACAGAAGTACAATTTCTTGTTCAAAGCTTCTATCCCATTTAATCTGTATCAGAGAAGTCATGGATATAACATTTCAATCATTATTGCTCTTACCAGACAATTACTCTTCTACTGACTCATGTCCCCTGACATACGGTTTGTTGCTTTTTAAGCCACTGCCAGACTGTTAAATAGCCACGTGTCCCATTTGAAGTAAGTGTGTGGACTTTCAATTGTAGCTTGTATTTATGCATTTGACTTTTTTTGTCAATGTCTCTCCTTACTTATTTTGGCTTGCGTATCCAAGTTTCTTTCTTTTTAATGTCTGTCAGTCACTCCCTAAAAACATGAATGGATTTAATATTTTTTTAAATTTATTACTGATCCAAAATTGGTTTGGGGGATATGGTTATTACAATAAACCAATTTTCTTATTGCATACTAAAAAATACTGAGCTATATTTCCAAGAACTAAATCTTACCCAACAACAGTTCTGCATGTTAGTAGTCATTAAATAGCGGTAAGTAGTTTGAAATATTTTTTCCAGTTTAATCTTAAATGTTTTTTCTTTTTTAGTATGCTTAGTTGGTCATTTGATTCTACGTATTACCATTTGGATACTTGGGAACTTGCATAAAATTATTAGATATAATCCTGTCTATCATAACTGAACTGAGAGTGATTTTAATTGACATATGCCTCACAGTTTGAGATTTCAACATCACTTCCATTTATGTTCCACCAAAAGAGATAAAATTAGTGCAGAGTCTAGATTTTGTTCAGTTTATTCTCTGACCTTTGTGCAGTGTAAAACAGGAAGTATGTAAGGATTAATTAGGTCTGGTTTGTTTTGAAAATGGAATTATGCCATGTATGCTAAATAACAGTCTGTTGGGGAACCCTGCTGATTAGGAAAACATAATCTATCTGGATTTTGGCAATAAATTGTGTAACAATTGGTGTGAGTGAACAGCTATTGAGAAATGTGGTTTTTAATAAAAATATGTAGTGTTTATATTGCACCATATCTAACAAGGAAAGCCTAAGAATTTGATGGGGATGAAAGCAGCAACATAGTACAGAATTTTCTCTGAAGAGTCTGTAGAATTAAATCAAGTGATTATTTCTTTGTCATAAATTGAGGCACTTGATTCTGAAGAGTGATTTTCATGGTAATTGCTGAATTCTGTGGAAAAGTTGTTCTAATCTAATGATCCCGGGCAACCTGCTGCTGCTGACCCTGCTTGAGCGGGGCAGTGGGGGGTGGACTTGGTGATCTCACCTTCCAGCCTTGGCCATTCTGTCCTTTTCTGGAATTAACTGGACTTTGCCCTAAGAGCTAACTTGACGGCATTGGATTTTCCCCATGATCTCTTTGTTTTACAGTTCAAAGAGGTAAATTGAGCTGCCTTTGGCTTAGGGTGGCCATGAAATTTTGTGGGATCAAATTTGTCCTTTGATTAACAGTATGAATCAAATAGAGGTGCCTGTTGTTTGCGTCTGTGCCTTGGAATTAGCATTACAGGAGTGCTCACTCCTCGAGAGGAGGAGGTACCAGGGAACTCTGAACTGAACAGCACAGCTTCTTTAATGCTGATTTTCATTATTCTTGGAAAACAAAACTGCCGCTAAAAAAAAAAAAAAAAAAATTCATGTAGTCGTTAGCTGAATTCAGTAATTTTTCTGTATGATTTAAGGTTTCTAGAAAATGCTTTCTGTGGTGATTGTCTGCATAATGTGAAAATTTATAGTAGATTTTTGAAGAGAAGGTTGCAGCAATATAGCTAGAAAAACTTGTAAAAAAAAATGTTTTTTACTTAATTATGAGGATCTTTACACTTTAAAAACTTGGTTTGGTTTTGTCAGTGAACATTAAGTGCCATAAAGGACCTTTAAGTGATATTTTTGGATTGTTTAACAGCCCTTTATTGTAGTAGTCTTTATCCCAAGGAATTGATCAACATTTTAAAAAATGGAGCCTTTGTCTGTGAGCTTATAGTGAATTTTAAAATTTCCCTATTTTCACATGAAAAGTAATAGGATTCATTATGTCTTAAACTGTATTACTTATGGCCTGATTGAAATACATGTTTCTATCAGGGTGATCTATGTGCGTATTCTTTACCAGCTATTCACTGCAAAACCACTAAAATGTATCTTGGTTTAAATTACTGGAGAGGTAGAAGTCATGGCAGAACACAGCACACTATATTTGTTGCCCATTAAAGCTGATTCTAAATCCAAGCTCCTGACTTTCTTTACACGCTTATTAAAACCATAAATTTCAATCGTTTATATGAACCTCTCACTCTGAGTGTTCAGTTATTCCGTCTCCCCCTTCACCTTGTTTTGTGTAAGTCCTCTGTATACACCAACAGCTTTCCTGTGTCTGTATTATTGTTATTTTTCAAGAGCTACAGGAATAATGTTGTGTTTTCTCTTGTTGAAATAGATAACAGGAAAAAGATTCGGAAACTAGTGTCATGGGTATTTCCAAGGGCATAACAGTGCTAATGTAACAAAGAACAAATAATGAAATTCACCACAGAGGGATTTCAAGGCTGTAAAACAAATAACTTGTATGAATATGATAATAGACCGATTTACTACGGAAGTGATTTGCATTGGTACAGCTACAGGTCTCTTGAAAAATGCAGCTGAATATTGATTTGAATATCTTCATGATCTGAAAACATCACTGTCAACTTCTTTCTATTCAGAAATTCGTATGGAGGAATTGCAAGAAAGCTGTGCTCATACAGATAGGTTAGAAATAAAGACAGTGTAAGAGGCTACATAGCTGAACATAAACATCTGAAAGGTGGAAAGTAAATTACTCTTAATATTTGAAATTTTTAGTAGGAGAGTTCAAACTCAACATAAAGATATGCCACATTATGTGCCTTTCATTAAAGGCTTGTATTGAGCCTTTTACAATTTTTACATTAGTAAAAGGCAGAGGGATGTAGAGCATGAAACCTTTGAATTGTTAGCCTTTACTGTGCTGTTGCACAAACTAGGTGACCAAACAGCCTGCAGGGTGGTGGAAGGTCAGAGCCTCAGGTTGGCTTCACACGTACTGGGATGAAACATGCTGATGCTTGGCCCCTTCCTTGCCCACGCTCTCACCTTCCAGTAAGTGGCCATGTGTGCAGGCAGATGTCTCGGGTATCCCTCTGGTAGAGTGGGATGTCCGTTGTACTGCAGCAAGAACTGTAGAGCACTGGAGCCCTGACCTCCTGCAGGCTGGAGGCCAGCAGCGCTAGTTGCCCCAGCTGGTGATGAAACCTGAGGACATAATGCTTCAAAATCACTGTTAACAGTATGTGTGTGTACTTGTTATAGTAATATACATATTTTAAAACATGAGTGTAATTCTCTTTACCACTGTGAGATTGTTACTGGTTTTATGTTGTGTAAATGAAAGCAGATTATGGCCTCTTTTCTGCTTGTGCGCCTGTGGCTAGATTGGGTCACGTGCCTACAGTGTATATCCATAGAGTTGGGCACTTCTGCTGCATGTGTAGTCACTTAGTAAAGGCATGTGATGGGTGTGTATATATTATATTTACAATGTGAGATTTCAACCTGTGATTGAAGCAGGCTCAAAATAATTAAACTTGTTTTTCAGGGGTGAATTCAATCCATACTAGAACAAATCAAACAAAAACAATGGAGAAATATTAATAAGAATAATCTTCCAAAGGGAGGAGAAAAAAAAAAAAACAATAAAAGCTTTCAAGTCAGCCTGAATCATGCCTGCTGTAACACAAATACTTAAAGAAAATAGTTATTCTTCAGGTTTAATTCATTTTGCAGCTTGAAAACAAGCCTGTATGCTAAAGATATGGGTTCAAACTTTGGTTGCTTTACTTGCTTCTGCAGAGTCTTTAGCTAGTTATTTAATCTATGTTTTACAGCTTTTAATCAGTAAAATACTTTAACAATATGCTTTTCTCTTACTCTGTGTGTCATGTCTAAAACTTACTGTGCTTGTCTAACAGAACTCCCACCATTGGCTTCACCTTGTCTGGTTTCTAGGTACAGCTGCTTTGCAGTCTACTAGTTCAAACGTATTTCAGGCTAAATGAATTATTATTTCTCAAGAATTAGCCAATTATGAAACTCAATTACTTCAACAAAAATATATTCTTATAATATGGAACAATTCAGCAATAGAGTTAACACCTCATTCACACCTCCAAGAATTTAAATGCTTGCTTAAGGAATTTAAGTGCTGAATTTAATGCAATCTTCTAGCATCGTGTATTTTGAAACTCCTAGATAAAAAAATTAGTTTGAGAATCGTGGCTCCTCTTGTCTCATATCTAACAGAATGTAGATACAGGTCATAGTATCTATTCAATGTGATATACCTGTACAAAACCACAAAGGACAAACACAGCCAGAAAAAAAAACACCTTTATGGGACTAGATCAGCTGTATAGTACATGATCATGGGCAAAATCAGATGCAGAAGGTAACTGAGAAGGTCAAGTACTACACCATTCCAGGATTATGATATCAATGTAAATTAGCTGGAAGGTGTCTTTATTTTATAACTGTTGTGTATGTGTCTGATTTGACTGTTGTGCTGTTTTCTGTGTGGTTTCAGGGAGCTTCTGGCAATAAAAAAAAAGCATAAGAGGAGTCTAAAAACAAACTAGCAAGTACTTTATTGACTTTCGATTGCCATGTCACTTTACTGACACAAGTGTGCTTTTGCAGTACTTTCGCCTCTGATGCTAAAACTGTATTTGATGTCCAAGGTTTTACAGGTCGTCTGGGGGGAAAAAAACCCCAGTATGGTAGAGTAGACTTAAGTCTCTGAATTTAGAAGACAGCGGTTTACAGAATTGGTAGTGACCCTAATCCCACACTTGGGGGATTACACACTTGAGGTTAGTCTGCCTAACCTGATGTAAGCATGGGACAAATCTGCTGGGCATGCGGTTGTATTGTTCTCTTTGAAAGAGGCATTTGATACGGAATCTGCCTGCTGGTTGCAACTACTGATATGTAGTGGCCTATAAATCTAAAACCTCTTTGCCTTGTTAAGAGTCATAGTTGGCTGCAGACCAGTGATCAAATCCCTGAGCAGGAGAGGAGTACAGGCTGCTAGCAAAGAAAGAAGATGCTTCTGTCTGTAGCTGTGCAAGTGTAACAGAGTGGCTAAAGAGAGCTTGGAGCTGCAGCTGATGAATATAAAGACAAAGTAAACCTAGTTCTTCCAGGGCAATTTTGCAGTGGAGTATGGAATAGGAATGAAAGGAGGGAAGGCAACTCCTCTTCTCAAGAAAACTGGTTGAGGAACTGAACCTTTTTAGACTATAATTGGCAGCTCAGATACTTAGAGGGCTGAGAGAAATTTGATTTTAGCTTCATTAAAAGTTCATGGTGGCAAGGGAAAAGATTGAAACAGCTTTTTTTCCAAGCTATCATAGAGAAAATCCCTGAAGACTGCCTTTATGAATGTAATCATCTGATCAGGCTGATGCAAAGAGGGTGAGTGCCATAAATGCACTCCTTGTTTTTTGTGAGAATTACATGGATTGAGATTCCCTTTTGGTGAATCAGTTATTTAACTCCAGCTCCAGCATGGTCTGGCAGAGTGAATGACACAAGATAGTGTCTATCACAGATACATTAGTTGTGCCTTGCTACCCAACAATGACTGAATTCGGGAATGTTCCCAGGACTTGCTCAGAATGCCTCTGAAAAAAAGTCTGCTCCCACATAGTGAATTTATTTGCCTCTAGGTGCGAACAACAAAGGTACCAGTGTTACTGTGTGCTGCGGAGCAGTGTAAAGTAGAAGTAGTTACCCTGTGGAACACAGCATTAAGGACAGGGAAGCTGTAAGGAGTGTGCTTATCTATCAGGTAGCCACAGGTGCCAGCCTGGCTTATGTGGCGCTCGCTGCCAGGCTCAGCATTTTCTCTTTCTAGTTTATGGGTGCTAACCTGGTAAGCACAACGTGGGACAATGGTAGGAGGTAGTTGTGTATTGTTTTAGATCCCCAAAGTGTTCTAAAGCTCTGTCTAAAATAAAAAGCTAAGTAGTAGCAGTGCACTGGTCATAGCAGATCCCAGCAGCTATTAGATGGTTGGCAATAGCTAAAGCTATGGCTAGTGGTATCATTTGATTGAGAGAGGCTGTGTTGGCCAGTACATAATGATTAATTCCCTCTCTGCATTTTGAAAAGAATCGTGGGGTTCTTAATTTCCCTTTAAAAGTCGCTAGATGTAAGCAAAAGAGACCTTGTTTTAAGTACTTACCTGAAAGCCAGTACTTCTATCAGCGCAGCAGAAGCTGTGCAACTTCCCCATGCTGTGTAGCGCACCAGCAGGAGGACTTTAAGTGCAGGTTTTTGTGAGGATTTCCACACAGGATTCCCTTCTAGTTTAGCCAGACTGCTGACACCTCTGAGCTGATGTTGTTGATGAAGTGCTTAATACATTCTGTAGCCGCACTGTCAGTGCTGCTGGATTCCTAATCTTGAAGAAGTGTGGGTAGAAGGAAACTAGCTTGAAAGACGCTCTTTCTCTGACAAACTTCTTTGTAGCGTACGTATAGGTTTTTTTTTTTTGGAATAACAGAACTTGCAGGCTTCACTTACACACAGTTCATTCTGCCAATGCGGTGCCCAGAATACAATACTGAAAGGATGTTAAGTCTACATTGAGAAATGACAGCGTATTGTGGGGTTTTAAACCCTGTTTTTGCACAAAGAAAGCTGAAGGCAGAGATGTTACGTATGTTCAGAATACAAAGGGACAAATACTTGCTGAATGACCAGATTGTGCTTTTGGAAGATGCCATATCTGATGGGGGGGTGTGTGTGTGTGCACAGATGCACTTGTTAGGTTTTTGCTTAGGGGTTTTAAGAAGGTTGTGGTTTTGGGGGAGGGGGTTGAGGCATCCAACTCGGTAAAGTTGCATTGCTTTGAATGGAGGTATGTTGTTTTATATTAAAGATACTTTGCTAGGAACTTTTCACGGGCCTGATAACAGCACGGTTACTTCTGAAAGCGAAGACAGAAAACAATTGGGCAGTGCTTTTGAATGACACACCATTAAGAAACTACAGTGGTTTGACACTATTATTAATGTCTACTATCTTCTCAGGCCTTTCAAGGTGAAAAAAATTTCACGATTAACTCTTCCCAATGTGTCACTAAATCTCCTTGAAAACTGATTAAACAGGTAGTATTTTAAGAAAATGGCTTGTGATTGTTATTACTGATCACTTTATCCATTTTTTTAGTGGTTGTGTGTACAAGCATGTTACTCTGAGTAGATAATTTGCAGCTTAAAGAGACCCTGAAGCTTTGGGTCATTGTTAATATTGAAAAGAATTTTTCTTCAGACAGCAGTAGGTGTCAGACCCTGATTTTGGGTGTAAATACTGGAAGGTGATTTTGGCTTATGTTCTGAAAATACGTGTTAGGACTCTGAAGCTCTGGTCTCTTTAGGAGCTGTGCTTTTCATCTGGATCAATGTATTCTGAGAAAAAGTGCCTAAGTGCTTTTCCATTTTACAAGAAAAAAAAATCTTTTAATGAAAATCCTCTTAGTAACAACTATATAGCAAATAACAGCTGTTCACATTTTACAGTTAAATTCTGTCTACAAAAGAGAACGTGCAATCCTGCAGAAGTAACAACAGAGCTCCTTTACCTGAATAAGAAAATGAAGCTTCCAACCTACTAATGCTTTTTGCCCCGCTCAGTTAGGTACCTTTTTATCACAGTGATGACTGAAATTTATGGTAGACTACTTTTCTTTATTGTGAGCCGTACTGTTTGTGAGCTCTACTGTGTGCTTCAGTGCAGCAGAACTCCAAGAATAAAATGGTAGCCCACTACGGCACGCCTGGCAGCTTGTGGTGGGCTTGAGACAGTTGCTTAAAATACAGTCTAAACAGGAAATGGTTGTGTAAAGCGAGAAATAGCATTAATTCTCAAAAGGATTTAGGGAACCCTCTTCTTGCTAGTAACTACAGTCCCGTGTTACACACTGCAGAAACCTGCTAACTCAATTTGGAAGAGGAATTAGTAAGTGAATTTTCAGATTTTTGTGTATCTTCTTAAGCTGCAAATAAATACATTCTGCTTTTGAGGAAAGAAGAAATGTGCTGGGGGGGTGAGAGGGGCTTGTAGGTTAGTTGAGCCAAGTCAGTTTCGAGCCTTATAGCAGAGGCCAGACTATGAGCTCAGTGTAATTGTTACTTGCAGAGAAAAGTAATTTCTACATGTGCAAATGCTTCTTAATGTGATGTGAAGAAAATAGTTCCATTTTACTTGTTGATTTAATGTTAGACTTGATGCTTTGTCATTGCTCATCCATTTTTAGCAGCCAGAGACTTCAGTTTTCAGTCCAGGGAAAAAACAAACAGAGGATTTGGGAGGACACACACCAACATATTTTTGCTCCGGTGACTCTTAAGGCAAACTTTACTCTGCTACCCTTCTGCTTTTGTAAAAGGTGGAGCCCAATTCCCGGCTCTGTTTAACCTCACAGTGTATTTTCAGAAGAATTAACAAAAAAGAAAAGGTGAGGTTTTACTATCATTGAATTCTAGTGGATGTCAAAAACAGACAAGTCCCTTTGTACTTGATTCTCCACTCTGGATAGTCCCTGGAAAGAAGCAGAGCTTAGGAAGGGAGAATATAAGGAGTTAAGTCTGGATATGCAGGAAGAAGAAAAGGATGGCATCTAAAACTAGGAGGGCAGTTTTTACTTTTGAGATGAAGTGATATGAGCTTTCTGGAGCAAGGGGAGCTGTGCTGCGGTGTTCTTGACTCCTTTCTGCAGTTCTGAAAGCATAGCAATGTAACAAGATAACTTTTAAGGCAATTTCAGTAGTGGGGACAAGATGGAATTAAAGCTTCTAGCAGAAGCGGGGGAAGAAGGTAGAGATGAACTTTGGCAACTTTTCTACTGCTGCGCTCTCAGCAATAATGGTTTCTTATGCTTAGCACCTCTCTTTGCTGGGAATGGCAAACGATTGCTTCTACATCTGGGGTGTCTGACAGATCTGGCTAGCTGGCAGGGAAATACCTCTTCATGGGCTGAATGACCCTGTCCCCTTGGAGACTGAATGTGGATGCTGCATTATCTGACCAAGGGAACCAGGTGCATTCTGTGACTCTCCTCTCAAGCTTACATTTCTCCTGGCTGGAGCAGTGGGAAGGCTCACCATGCTATTGCATGCTACTGCTTTGCCAAGAGTGGTCTTGTAAAATCCTTTCTTTGAACTCTAATGAGCTTGGGGTGTTGCGGCATGGGGGAACACAAGTGGTAAAAGGTCATGTCCCTGGGCATTGACTGGGCTTATATCAAAGGATACTTTTAAAGTTGTTGATAATCTGTCAGGCACCATGATGAGATGCAGAGTAAACCAGAATCTCTTCGATTTCTTCACTGGTAAGGTTATCTGTATGCATGCCAGTCTTGTTTTTCTGTTCTTAGCCTTGGGCTTTATACAGCTATTGTTTTTTTTTTTTTTTGCTGGTTGTTACAACATTAATGCTTATTCAGGTAAAGATATTTGTTATTTTCCCAACACAGCCTCACAATTCATTAAGAATGTGATGGGTTCCTGTGTGCTAGTAATGACTGCTTTAATTCCAGCAAACAGGATGCCTTACAAACAGCAGGTTAGATATTCACAGCTAGTTCTGTGGTCCATTATGGCCATTTCTATTTCTTCTTCACTACAGCTAGCATTAGTATTCAAAAGCTGAAAGCTTGCTGGTGGAAAGCTCCCTAAATATCTATGGACTGTTGCTAGGGTCAGAGTAACAAGGGCAGCAAATGAAATTAAAGATTTACACCATGAAACAAAACAACTTATCACTCTCTGCCAAGTTGCTTATGCTGGTTAAAAAAGAGGTTTTCTAAGACTTTTAAAAAAATGAATTTCAGCATGAAATTTTGATCTGTAGTTTCACTCAGTGTCTGCATTACTACTTCCAACAAGATGAGCGGGTGGAGAAGACATTGCACAACTGACAAAGCTGGCTGTTCATGGCTTGATTTCATAAGACCAATACTTTTATCTGAGTTATATCAAAGCCTTTACCAAACTTTACTTTCCTTGCACAGGAGTATTTATGACCGTAATGTGAGAGGAGAAACTGAGATGCAGCAACCTCAGAAAATTTGTATGCTGAGTCAGACTTAAAAATAGAAACCAGGAGTTGAGCAGACTTTGCATTTAAACTTTGGTCAAACCTCAGGCTGGACAAGGAAGCTAGCTGTGCTGAGCAGTGAGCAAGCTGAGAATGTTTTGTGTTTTTCTGGAGGGGTATAAGAACCCGGATAACTTGGCATCTGCATTGAATGAGAAACGACACTCTTCTGTTTTGTAGAAGCATGACGGAACATACATTTGAAATGGAAATTGCCTTGCTTATTCAAATGAAAACCTCTGAGCACAGAAGCCCTGCTTTCATTATTTTGATTAGAAGCTAAGTATTTTGCAATAGCAAGCAAGTAGGAAAAAAGCCAAATTGGAGGGGAAGAATTTTTTATTTTCTTTCGAAATATGACTTTTTTGTTGTTTTGGGATGTGTGTAAATTCATAAAATCAAAGTAAAATGGGATATTTTTTCCCTTTTGTTCTGAGATAAATTTAAGCGATTATGTAGAAAGGCCTCCATAAGGTGACAGCACAATGTGAATACATACATCACCTGGAGAAAATGAACTAAACTGTAAGTCGCTTTTACAAGCAGCATGCCATCTTTTTCTTTTGGATTTTAGCTAGGGATTGCATAAAACAAAGCCCCAGGAACTGACTTAGAGAAAACTAGAAAGTGCATTAATGCTAAGTGGTGTTAAGTATTTAAACAGAATAAGGTAGGATATTTTATTTCAGAAGAATAATGATAAATTAAAAAAACCCTACATTTGAGTAAGAAATGCACATGTGTAGGATATCCTTTGGTTTGGCTGGGAAAATTCTAAGGTAGATCAGAACCTGTAAGAACAAGCATGTAATCTTCCAGTTAAATATTGAAAGAGCAATTATTTGCCTGAAGTAGTGCATGTGTGTACCAGTGTCAGTACAGTTGTGTTGCTTGGAATCAGCATTTGCACTCTGCAGATGAAACCAGTCTCTTTTGATGACTCACTAGAGCGGAGTTGTGTTGATAATCACCCAAAAGAGATTTTGGATGTGCTTGGAGAAGATACATGCTTGTTTCTAATAGTGGAGTGCTTGAACCTTAGCATTTGCTAATATTTTTGTTTGCTGGTAATTTGCGGTTCTTTTGCTTTCCAGCGTAATAAGACCTCAATGGAGGTGAAAGGAAAAAATAAATCTAAAAAAAGGCATAAAGTGACTTTCAGTCTTATTATATAAGGCCAAAGGTCTCTCAGAGAGTATCTGAAATTGTGCTGTAGAAATCTCATCTGTAGATGGGGTTGCGGTTGCTGTGTGTCCTGTCCTGTTGTCCTCCAGCCCCCTGCCCTGAGGAACAAAGTATCTGCAGTTTTTACTGAAATCCTACAACAGCTTTAGGCTCAGCATTACCTAAAATCACATCAGTGATGAGGACTCTAATTTGGAAAAGTAACTTTGTGTGTCTTCTAGTATTGCCAACTGCACTGTGATATAAACTGTATTTTTTTTGCTTAGTGTCACAGCAGATCAGAGCCTGGATATGTCAATCACAGTACATCAGTTGGGCCATAAACCAAAGAAATTAATACCTTTAGAGATTCAATTTTTGCTGATTCTGCATGAAAAGAATCTAGTCATTAAAGAAAGCTCTGACATGTAGGCTCTTCAGTCTCCTTATTCTGGCTCATTAATATTGGGCTGGTGGTGTATATGCTGTATGGCCAGTGTGGAAATTCCAAGACTTCACCAGCTTCAGAGTATTCCCACTTATTTAACATTCATAGACATGCTTGTCTAAACATAGTCTTTCTTCTGTATTTTACTTAAACTGTATAATCTTTTCCCCAGTGAGAAGGAAGGCGCACACAGCCACAGATGCCTGAGTGAAATATTCCTCTTGCTGCCCTATGAAAAAACTGACAATTCCCTATCAGTTAAGAATTTTAGATGAAGATATTTACCACTAAGGATAATTAATAATAAATGTTCATGATTTTTTTATTGAAGGTTGAACTTGTGATATGTGGTTCCCTCAACTTTTGAACCCTGTGCAATATCTAACTGAAAATGTCTTTCATCTTGGGTGGAAGGAACAAAGACACCTAACACTTCACAGCTATTTATCTTGGTTAGAGGAATTAGTTTATTTTCCCTGTGAAATAGATACTTCCTCCAGAGCTTGTCTTTCCCTCTCTCCATTTATGAGCTACAGTACTGCATGTCTCTTTTAGCGAAGGAGATGCTGACAGCATCAGTGAAACGTTTCAGTGCAAAGAACGAGTCATACAGCAGCTTTAACTAGGTCTGAAGAATGGCTGCAGGGAGTTATATGCTGAATTACCTCGTGGCACAACCCCCCCTGAGAGATGCAAAGGCATGTTGCA
This sequence comes from Ibidorhyncha struthersii, assembly GCA_013398815.1. Classification (NCBI taxonomy): domain Eukaryota; kingdom Metazoa; phylum Chordata; class Aves; order Charadriiformes; family Charadriidae; genus Ibidorhyncha; species Ibidorhyncha struthersii. The sequence goes on along the minus strand of VZSZ01001249.1, from coordinate 71,733 downwards.
GAAAGATGAGGTTTTCTGCATTCAGGGACTTCATGCAGGACCCTAAATACAGAATCTTGGTTTATAAAATAATTTGAGGGAAAAAAAAAAAAAATCCTGCTGGTGACAGGGGGAGTTAGGTATGTTGTAGCTCTCCAGCACAGAATACTGATTCTGAGCAGCAGTCTGTCTAGAAAGATGCACATGGATATGGAGTGGATTTTCCTTGCTTCATTTTTTAATACAATGAGTAAATGCACACTAGAATGCGGTGCTTCAGATATTTTAAAATGTATGCATACCCTCTGTTTTCCACTGTGTGGGCTGTAGGATGAGCTGTACCTTTCACGCTTCTGTCAGTCACCTTGGACAAACTTTTTCTGTATGAAAGACTCCTGAGGATTTTTCCTGCTGTTGCACGGAGTTCATAGGTCTCGGAAATCACTTTTGAAGTCAAAGGGGACTCTCCAACAGTGGATTCCCAGTACTGTGGGTAGTGTGTTATACACTGACATTTTGATATTTGGATTAGCTGTTGTCAGCTACTTTCCCAAGATGTACGTAACAAACCTTGCCTATTTGGAAGCTGTATCTATATGTATATTTTTTTAAGCAGCCTTGGAAGAATTCTGGTTGCTTCCATGTACGATAAACTAAATACAATTTTATTCCCATTCTCAGGTTCCATTTAATGTCTGACTTCCCTGACCTGGTAGATTTGAGGGGGAGAGAAAATGAAGATATATTGAATATCTTGATATGATACTGGGAAGTACACAATCTTTCTGTGTCAGCACGAGTTTGGTTTCCATATTGTGTCTATATTTTTCTTAGCTTCCTGATAGAGAGGTCACCAGACAAAATGGGTTTACATGGAAATGCAATTCTTACATGGTGTTGTCTACTAAGGGTAGTTTTAAATGGTAGATGAACAAAGTGTTGTTGGCTGTATGCGCTATGTAGGACCACTCCCATAGTTTCCCGAGGTTGATGCAGGCTTTCCCATGAGGAACTGTAGTGTGGACAAGGCCTCAGAGTATGGATTTTTTTTTTTTTCCCCCTGGAGTTGAAGGCAAATGAAAAGTGTGTAAGACTAGCCTAGCTAATCAAAATGTCTCGTGTTTGCCAGCAACTGCAGCCTACTAATCAGGAAGAGAACAGAGATGGATGGCTTCCTGTGTGCCAACAGGGAGCCTGGCTGTAAGCGATGTCTCTAACTCTTCAGGAGTTGCCCCTCGGAGTGGTGTTTGAGAAGCTCAGCCCCATGAGGTGTGCAGTTGCCCTGGTCTCTGGGCTACGTTACTGCCATGGTTGATTTCCATACTGGCTTATTGAAAGAGAAGCAGCTAGGGGCATCATCTCCTGGGGATGTGATTTGCATTCTGTGTTTAATTAAAGCATGACAGTTTATGCCAGAGGATGTTAAAATGTGAAATGGAATGCTCTCTGCCAAATATTGGGATTTTATAGAGACTTGGAAACTCATTAGTAGAGCATTTTATTCATAATAAGTTTGCAGCCTGATTTACAGGGCCCATTGAGTTTGGCCTCATTTTCTTTTGGGTTTCTCCCTCACTGAGTTGTATTTCCATCAACATTATGTGAGGCTGAAAGAACCCTGCTCAGTGACAAAACTATTTGAGAAACAGGGCACAAAGCAAAATGTTTCTCTGCTAAGGAGCTGCTCCAGGGGACTGTTAATGAGATAAAGAACCTCCTCCATGTTAGGTCATAGCCTTCAATCTGATCACAACAAATTTTAACCACCTGATAAGCTGTTAGGTGGCCTGTAAGAAATGTGGTAGGTTTTTGTACTCATTGTTAGTGTTTTACAGGACACCTGTACCAACCTTGTGACCCTGACAACTTGATTGGTAGTCTCAAGAAGAGAAGTCAAATATTAAATAGGAACAATCATGTATAACTGCATAAATACTGTGTACAGTGGGTCAACATTTGTAACAAGACACAAATATTTATCACCTTGCTTTGTGAATTAGATCACACTTATCACTTTGAAATCAGCTATTAGCAAATGAATTCGTGCAAAGTATCCGTCAGTTTTGATTAAGCACAAAAAGTAGTATTATCTTTACAAATGCTTAAAACGTCAGCCCACCTGAGATGTAAATGACTTGGGTTTTTGTACAAAGGCTTACTAGGAGTCTGATAGAATTTATCCTTCTATTAATTTTGAGGCAAGGTCGCCAGGATGGGGGTCACTTTGCCCTTTTCCTGGTTGTATTATAAGAAATGTCTGAGCACAATTCAGCAGTGTACTGCAGAGCTCCTCTTTGGAGAGAGGCACGGTTGGTCAGTCAGCCCTGTCCATGAGTTATTAATGTATAGATTCAGTGTTGTTAGAATTATTCAAAATCCTATTTCATCAAAAATTGAGCTGTAAACCATGGTAAGAAGTGACATTTTCACGTGCATGGGTTGAACCTCTTTAAAAGTCCTTTCCTGGTATTATCAGATAACCTGCACAGAGTCAAGAGAAGGCAACAGAATTCACTATCGAGGGTGAAGGAACTGGCAATGAGGGTTGGAGACTGGGAAACAACTAGTGAAGTGTTTGTGTGATAGACTTCTCTTGTGATTACCTGCAGACATCTAAAACATTACTTGATTTGCAAGTGGTTGGTTTTTTTTCCAGATAACCCTGGGTTGTGTGTGTAATTATGTTAATGCTGCTCTCTACTGCCTACTTAATGATGCCAAAGGGTTTACCTTGGAACCAGAGAATGGAAACAAGTCCCCACTCTGCAGACTGTTTGGATTAGACTAATTTATTCTAGAGTCCATGCAATCCTAGGCAAGACATGAAATGCTGGAAGTTGGAGCAGCCTGAACCATATTAAGCTCCTGTTAGATTTCAGATAATTAGCAGTGGATTCCACAGTGAGATTAGTCCCTGAGTTGTTGAACCAAGGAAGTTTGAGTTAACAATCCCTAGTATGTCTTATGATCTTGGTCTACTTTGTATATATTTACAGTTTATAACTTTCACTCTTTTTCAATTTAATGTTAAATTGTGCCTATTGGATGAAGCTTGTTTTGCTGCACAAGGAATAAACCCTCTTAAAGATGCCCCTCAGGGTGACATTTTTCTGGAGCACTGGGAGAAGCTGGATCGGACCTGCTTAAGGAACAAAAGGGAAGGCCACCTAGGGAAAGGCTGCTGATGTTAACTTGTTCTCTTATACTTTTTCCATAGCTATTAATACAGAAGAATTGTACTTGTACAGTAAATGATGCGTTTTGAGTGAATGTTTTCAGTTCTGTCTGACACGTTTCCCTGATGTCTCAGTAGCACATCCATTGAGGGCTAAGTGTCTGCTGTGGTATTCATCTTCCTCTGGAAGAAGACAGTGGTTTTGCACTGTGTGAGAATTTTTAACTCCGGGCTTTGGTAACTTTCTTCCTGTATGTGTAGCTTCTATTTGGAGACTGTGATTTCAGAAGGACTTGGGAAATAATAGATACAGCAAAGGGCTAAGCTTTTTCTTTGTTATCGTTCCTTGTAGTGAGGGCTCATTCCTGTCTCATCCTTTTAGTTCATGGGCAGTCTCCTCCCAAATCTTAGCAGAGCATGGTTGAAGCCTTTGCACTGCTCCCTCTGGCTGTGCTACTGCCTGGCAGTTTTCATTCTGCAGCCAGTGCGACTGCGGGAGTTTCCTAAACTGAAGCAGAGACTGCAGAAGCATGTAGTAAAAAAAAAAATAATTTCTAATGACTTATTAGCCACAATAGTGTTTAATAGATCCTTTAACAGGAAGCTGAGACATACTGTCATAGAAAAGTTTATTCTACTTCTAAACACAGATGACTCACGTTAAGTTTAACTTTTAAGTCTTTATTTTTTTACCTAAGGGCTGAAATGGGGGGAGTCATGGTTTTACCTAAGTAGCAAATACTCATGCTTTTAAGTGATTTTCAGCTTGTAGCAAGGTAATTTCCTTTGTGATTAATAATACCAATATAGCTGATTTCTTATTTCATTCCTATACTAGAATTGTCATGCAGTAAATCTTATTCTGGTCTATGACTTCCTGTTGATGCTGAAATATTGTAATGTAATGGCCTACTATACTCATTCATGGATATCTAGAAATAAATATATCAAAGGAAACAGTCTGTTAAAATGCAGTTTCAGCATAATTACTAACAGTTTATATGAAGTACTCTTTGTGCTCTTGCAATTGAAAGATGTGGATTTTAATCAGTTTGTGTGAGAGGCTTTTTAAAAAGATCTTCAGGGATTAAAGAAGCAGAGCAGAAGAGATAACGTTAGCTGTGTTAGTGGAGCATCTTGAAAAAAAATTCTTGGTATTTTTGTCAAATTTATGTAATCTATGGACACAGGGTAACAGCACAAACAGCATCCAGAGAATATCCTTTGCTGTGTTGTATACCTAGGATAAGACCTTATTTTTTGTTGCATCTGGTGATATTGTATATTACTGTTACATGACAGCCTATGATGTAATCTAAAGCTCCAACAATAAGAAATGGGGTGGGGGACTGAGCAGAAGTCTCTGTAATCTAACACAAATATGACTGCAAGAATTCAGCAGCTCAGGTATTTTTACGTGTAACTGCAAATGGTCAGAAAAGCAGGCAGATTTAACAGCATTTGCAGCTGCAGTACTAGAAATTTTCAACGACAGAGTAGAATTGCAAATGAGATATTTAGGAAATTGTTGTATGAGCTTTTTAATAGACAATACTCATAGCATGTATTCAACCAAATTTGAATATAGAAAATAAAATTTAATTCAGACTGTAGTCAGTATTTTCCTGAAATTATGTTTTGAAACCATAGATTCTGTACTACAGCTTTCTTTTCAGAATCAATGCAATTTCTATAACAATATCAGTTGTTCTAAACTGCCTTTTTTAACTACTGTAATCTTGTACTTCTGGTTCATCATTTAAAATCTGGGTGCTATTTTTATTTATATGGGTAGGTAAGTATGTGTCAAATACTTCTCACAAAAATAATTCTGCGGTCTGATCCTGTAGACATGAACTGCCAGCATATGTACTCTGTATCTCCATTGAATAAGCATTACTGCCATAAGCCGGATTGATGGAATCAGAGCTTTGACCCGTCCAAGGACAGCTGGCCATCCCAAAGATATGGTGTATGTGGTTATAGGATATATGCTTCATGCTTTATTGTGCCATCTAGGTGACAATATTTCAGTGTGAATTAATACTAAAGACAGCACTCTGTATTAATTGCTGTATTAAAAAATGGTATTTGTATGTCTTCTGGGTTGGCTGCTACCAAGATGTTCTTGTTTACATTGCTACTGCTTTCACTGACAAACTTTTCATAATTGTTGCAAACAACTTATGAATCTTTTTCTTTTTCTTTAAATCTTTTATCAAATCTTTTGGCTAGCAACTCGTTAACATCTTCAAGAGATGTTGAATTCTATTGATAGTGCCTAAAAAGGTCAAAACCGTGTACTAGTTTGCTCCAAAGACCTGCTGCCTGACTTGAGGTCCAGAGCAATCTCATTTAAATGCTATGAGACAGACAAGCTCTGAAAATCTTCAAGGCTTCTTTCCTTAACTGGAAATCCACATGACTGTTTTCTTGTTATCAGAGCTTAGAGACTGGTCATTTTCTTTGTCGTCTGTTATGCATCAGTCTGTGAAGGAAGTCAGAAGGCTTCAGGGAGGCATATGAAGCAGCTTGTGTTACCAGATAGCTTTTTCTGATTCTACCTCAAGGGTCATATATAACCCAAGCTATAGACTCCTCTGTGTAAAGGAAGATTATTGGAATACATGGAGAGAGTACCTGCATGCCTGAGAGCGTTTGGGGAACTGATAGGAAGCCATTACATGGCCTCTTGATAATTTGAAGTAGGGTACTTGACTTGGATGGATCTCTGACTCAAAGATGGCTGCTGTGGTAATCAGTGAATAAAATTTCTAAAAAGAGCCTAAAATGCTATTTTGCATTGAGGCTTTTCTCAGAAATTACCAGTTTGCTATAGCTAGGAAGCAGTATAAAAGTTGAATTCCACAACAAAGTAATAAAATTAAGAGTTTTCACGTAAAATAAATGCCCATTGAGAAGTATTTTATATGGGTTTCGATCTTGCAGAAAGTTGTACCTACAAGCTTCCAGCATATCTTGTTGTTCAAATCAGCAGCCAGGAAATATGGGATGCAGGTGGGAAGTTGTGGATTAAAACCTCTTGCTATGGAATACTTGTAAATATCATGCTTGGTGCTCTGAATGGGGAGGACTGAGATGTAAGCACTAGAAAGAATTATCAGTGTTTATATGTACAGAGCTCCATTAGCTTAGGTGGTTAGGTGTACCGTGATAAGGCTGAAGTTGGCCAATGTGAAGGAACACTCATCTTAAATGTGTAGTGACTATAATGTTATGGCTGGATGAAATGGTGCCCTGAAATTTGGACAGTATCTTGAGGCTTTTCGAAACTGTACAGTGGCTTTCTGCCTGCAAAAGTGTAGTAGGAGGCAAATGCAGTTTTGGTAAAAATCTATTGTGGGAATGTTTGATGAAAAAAATGTTTTCTTTTTTTTGGATAATAGCTAATTCTTTTGTTTAACAATTTTGCCTATTTTTATTACAAAATCTGTTTTTGAAATGAATTTAGCTAATATGTCATGTTTGAGACTTTGATTTACTATTTTACACTACTGTTGTGTAATTCTATGAAATGAATATGACTTAGCAGCCTTACCGCTTTAGTCTTTTGCTCTGATTTAGAAAAAATGATCTGAAATATCAGAATTTCCTATAGAATGAAAAATGCATTTTCAGTCTTGTTATTTCTAATTCGCTTGTAACTGAAAAACAGGGGAGGATCTTTTAACATAAGGTGGAGGAGGAACGGAATTCCAGTGGAAGACTATCTTCCTTGAATTTCTTAAAGGTTTAACCTGAACTCTCATTGAATCCTAAGTGAGTGCTAATTGCTTGAGCTGTGTTTCTCTGAGGAAAAAAGCAAAATTTCAGATTATTCCATATGAAGATGGAGCAGAATCCCCTTTTTGAGGAGAGGATGTGGCCAACTTGAATGAGTTGGGGAGCAAATATTGAAGGAGAGAGTGGGCGGAAAAAAAAAAATAAATGACCAAACCCCCAGGTTGCAGAAGTGAAGACAGCAGAAGGATGATGGGGAAGAGGAGTGGGGTGGGATGGGAAGATGAGGGGGCAAGTTTTTGGTGGGAAGGGTTGCCCAGTGTGCGGTGGAAGGAGCCGGTACTTGGATTTTAACTGCCTTTCCAGGTATGCTGGTACCAGATTCCCATGTGTATGCCTGAGTCCTGAGCGAGGCTTAGGTGTGGATAAATCTGTTAGCTGTACCCACAGCCATCTGAGAAGGGAAATGCCCCCGTACTCCCCCAAGTAGCTGAGCAATGTCTTCCACTGTCCTGAGGGAAGGTGGCAGTGCTGAGTGTGTCCCTTAGAGGTGCTGGGAGGGTGTCAGAGGCGTGAGGGGCTGTGCCAGGTGTGGAGAGCTGCCCATGGCATCGACTTGGTGCTGTTGGGCTGTGCTTGGGCTGGAAGGGCCCATCGGATGGTAACTGAAGAGCTCTGCTGTGGGAAACAAGGTGTGATACTTCAGGCATCTGAACAAGGGCTGTAACATTACAGACAGTATGAAAGCTAGCATTAAGAGACAACTGATTGTTTCTTTCTGCTGGTGGAACAGAATACGTGCCAGCTTCTTAATTTCTTACTGTTTATTGTCTCATTAATTTTTGTCTCAAGGCTGTGTAGTATTTTATTACCTGCTTTTGCCAATACTTGTTATAAACACATACTGAAGCTTCATATTAAAGTAGTCTCACTGTTGGCATTCCAGACTAGACTTCTCAATTCAGTTTTACCATAAAATGCAGTTTGTGAGGTAATTATATTAGAGAGAACTGAACTCTGCAAAATGCTTTAAAAGCTGGAGTATAATTAATTATAAAGTGACCTCTTAAAGAGAGTAGATTTATTTCTTTAGCACAAATTAATTTCCTGATAGAGACTTTGGATTGCCATCAAAACAGAATTGAATCTGTCAGTGTCTGTGTCACTATTACCACACTAGCAGTATTTACCAACTGTGACATGATGGGAACTCCTCTGTGGGAGAAAGGGCTGCTTAGAGGCCAGAGCTTTCCAACCCTTAACTTCCTTTTTGAGTGTCATAGTAGTACTGATAACTATTGACGTGTCTACTATAATTTACTACAAACTGTAATGAGATCAACAGCTCCATTCACAGAAATGGCCACGAGCCAGTGAGGCGGTGTCAGATGGCTCAGTCTAACTTGTACCAAACTCTGCTTAAGACTGAGATGATAGATGTTTGTACTTTGCTACTGCACTGCTGGGACCATAGCACCTATCAGCATCCCGTTGGTTTTGTCTTTTAAACTATCTGTGCTGTATCTCTGCAAGTCCTTCAATGGATAAGCCTTGGTTTTCTATTGTTTATTTTCTAAAAATACTGCTTTTGTATATAAGCTAGCTAGGCAATGGTTCATTTTGGGTATGTTCTTAGTTTATCTCTGTAGCTGCTGATGGTTCTGACTTAAGAGGGGACAAGCTAAATACAGCTTGAGTACTGAACCTTTCAGAAGTGCTTGGCAATAGCCAGCTGATACGGATCACCCTGTGCAGAGGCTGATGTCGGTTATACCAATTGCTTAGAACTTCTGATGGGAGGCTAAACACATCTTTCCAAATCATGGGTCTGAGTGATGACTGCAGCCACAAGGTAAGCAAACAGGAGGGGAGGAAGGAAAAAAGAGAAGAAATATCTCACTGGAATTGAACCTCTTTGGAAATGTATAAAATAATGGAAGGATACCTAGAAGGCCCTTTATTTTTCACCTGAAGCAAACAGTGGCTTGTGCAGCAAGGTAGCAGAACAACAGCTTTAATGAGAGGGTAGGGGCAGGTTTTGAAACTCTTCATATTTTTAATAGTTTTAGGTTAACTGAGGCAAAGAAAGCTAATGAGGAAAACCTATTACAAAAATCTGGAAAACAAGACATAGGAATTAAAGGCAAAACATGGTGTAAAACTTCTTGTTCTGAGAATCTCCAGCAATACATCCTCCAGAAGAAACGGGGTTGTGGTTCAAATATGCAATGTTATGGTACTGGGTTTGTCGGAAACCTAGAATTAGTGTTTGATAACGTGTTAAAATTTAACCAGCCAGAAGCAGCTGCCCCAGTCTAGAATGAAGGATGGGCAGTGCTTTCTATTCTATCCCAGGGACAGAATAGAAAATTGTAAACATTTAAAGAAAACCTGAAGCAGAAAGGCATTTAGAGCTGAAAGTCAGGTCAAGTGTCAGGCTGGCATTTGGAGAAAGAGGAAAAATTGCAGTGTGTGACACGAATTTGCAAGGACCAATAAATATGTCTAGATGACAAGGTGGTGATCTTAAGGAGTACTCCTTTTAGAAGCAAGGGATACAATAGAAAAAAGTGGGACACTTATGAAGTAAATGGGACTTCTACTGACTTTAGGGTAAACATATCGGTGCAGTACCAGGAAACCCAGTATTACTTAAAGAAAAAAAGCATATGGATGAAAGTGAGGCTTAGCAGCAGCTATTCCATCCTTCCTGTAGAAGTGAGATAGCATCTGTGTAAGAAATAAAAACAGCAGTGACTCTTTTTGTTGTGCTGGGGAGGAATATCCTTTACTGGAAAAGGAAAGAGAAGCTACTCGTTAGGCCACTCTTATAATTGGCTTGAACTCAGTCCCCATTATATTTAATTTAACAGGATAACAGAAGACAGTATGGTAGGAAATAACAAGTTGCATCCTAAGCCAAGTACCTTTAGAACTCATAGAGCTACAGTAATTACACATCAGTGGTCACCCTCTGCTGACTTGTTCAGTGGGATAAATGAAAATGAGACCACTTCCCATAAAGTGGAAACTAATGATGGAGATGCTGAGAGTTACATACATCTAAAGAGATAGACAAGAAAGGCAGAAAAAACACTTCAGTGTTATTTAGGCTCCCAAGTGCTGCTGCTACTTAGGTAACTGTGTTCCCAAATTAGAAACGAGGCTTGGAAACTGCCAAATTATCACAAGGTAGAACTGTGTGGCCATGTGCTGTTTCAGTGTTGGGCAGCAATGTGAGGCTACCTGATGTGGAGCATTGCTTAAAACAAAATTAAAAAAAAAATTGAAAGAGTTCCCAAACCTTGTGTTTGTCTGGGTCCACCTTATGCTATAGGTTCCTCTCATTTCTTTTATCATCTGTGGGGAATTATTTCTTGTGATATTTTTGGCTGTGCTTGCAGTAACTGTGGCATTGCACATCAGGCACATGACCATGTGTTTGTGGGAGAATAGACACTGAAGGAACACAAATCTGTCCACTGAGCCCTGGCACAGTGATGCCCTCATTTTCTTTTTGTTGTTTGGTCAGGATGTGCCTTCTGCTTTTTACCATCTATCAGCATTGTGCATGTGTATTGTTTCTTTTTTTCTCGTCATGTTTATATGTCTACTTCAATTCCCATGCATAGAATTAGATGTTGTTGCATGGTCTATCTATGCTTAGGGAAACTGTTTGCATTAGCACAGTAAAGTTTTAAGTTATTCCTGCGGATAACGGCTTTCTGTTAGCTCCATCACCCCGGATGCCATACATGTAATACAAACATTGTACTATAAAGTGGTGTTACGGAGTAGAACAGGGAAGATAATCAGAAGTGTTAAATTCAGAAGTGATGCTATCTGTATAACCCCTATGCTGTAATCGGATCTGAGCTGACAAAGGAAAATATCTGAGTGACATTGTTTGCAACACAGTGAATAGATGCAGACCCCTAAGAAGGGATGGGGGAACAGTGGTGTTGACGCAGCAGCTACTGTACCTTATTAAGCCGAAGAGCCACTGTCTATATCAGAGGGGAGGATTTTCTTGCAGCCTGTCTTCCAAGATTTTGGTACCAATGAAACTGGGGTCTGGGTTTGTGTGGATCACTTTTTTTCCCCTTTAGAATGTCAGTAATTGTAGTGCTATCTATGGCTTTTGGAATAGGACTTACTCCCTAGAACTTACTGCTTTGGAGTCTGGGTTAGTGTGGTGAGTAATAATGTTTTAACAGTCTATAACCTCTTGAGTAACAGACTATAAGTGAAATCTCGTTAGAATTCAAATAGGGGGTACTAAAATGGCTTGATGTTGTAGCAGTAAGGGCTGGGAAGCCGTTCTGAGCAAGACGCTTCCAGGAACCAAGGGCTGGGTAGCTCAGGACTTTCAGGGACACTGGCAGATGATACAAGAGTATTTATGGAGCACTGAACCAAATTGTACCTGACTTTGTGGCTTAGCTATCCTTCAGCTTCTGTATACATAAAATAAATGTCTAAACAAAGAGTATCTGTATTTACTGAATAGTCTGATTTTGGCAGGATGCTTTATTTCTATGCTGATCATGTTTGCTACATCTTGTGTGGTTTGTCTGAACAAGAGACATAAAATAAAACCTTAAAGATTTTTCTGTATTTCATTTTCTAGTGATGTGAGGATTAAAGGAGGTATCTCAAAAAAAAATATTTTTTTTTGTCAGTAGAGAGCTAAAGCCTTTTAAAATAATAATTGTTTTGAGTTTACATTTAATAGGGGCTCTCATTGTGATTTAAACTGCATTTATTCTAAGTCCCTTAATTGTAATGTTACTAATCCTGCTGAATACAGCCAGTGCATCATTTGTAAATGTGTTGTTTTCGTGACTAGCAGTATGTTTACAAAGATTTTCTACTCCTAGATTTGCCTTCCTACTCAACCCTGACACCAATGCCAAATATATGAAATACATTTCGTTGTTTTCTTTCTTAATCTTTTGTACTTCTACAACTTAAAGGTATTGCCAGTGAGTGTTTTAAAAGCAGAAGAAATGGAATTATATCCTTGAGACAGATCAGGGTCTTTCTAGTTTGGAAAGGGATTTTGTATGTTTATTTTGGAGTCATCAATTAAAACCCCTTTTGAATGCCAGGAACAAGCTACCTGGTGCTGCGCCCCAGCACGGGAGTGGCACAGAGGGTAACATGTACTGTGTTGGCACTGTCAAAGAAAATCGCTAGTGGTGATGTCAAATTTAGCCTATCGCTGTGAGGACTAAGGAAGCCTGACATCAGGATTTGGAGCCTGCCACCTGCGCTCAAGTGGAATAGTATCTGACTGTGTGAATACTTGCACTGAGTGGAGTGTGCCTCCTAGGAAGCCATAATCAGAGTGAGGAAGAGCAGCAGCACTCGCTGCACGAGAGCGTTGCTGCACCAGGCTCTGTCCCAGCCACGCAGCTGAGTGTGCCGTAAAGAGCGGCTCATCTCTTTCTGTGGTGGTGTGGTAGTGGCTCCTCAGAGAGGACAAATGACTCCCACCTAGCAGCGTGGTAGGAGAAACTGTCATTGAAGGATTCACAGCCATAAAAGCAAAAAAATTCTGTGGGTAGGTTATTATCTTGGTCTGGTTCTCTCCTGGTTGTGTTGCGGTTGAGTTTAAGAGGAATCTATATTAAAGGCCAATAAGTATGTTAGTGTTTTCTGTTTTGTTGTTTTGGGTGTTTTTTTTTGGTGTAGTTCTAATTCTGCTGTGGGGAGCACCTGCTGTATCATGATGTGCTGCACACATCTTAGCGTGAACTTGTGATTCTCACAAGTGAGGTGTGTCCTACTGGTGGCTCTGAGGTGATTCTTTCACTAAGGACGTGGATATAGAGATCACAAAGAAAGCAGCCAGAACAGAGTTGGACAGAGAACCTGGAGTGCTCTAGAAAAATAGAGGGAACTGTATTCTCACAAATAATTTTGCTTTCTTATTTTTATTGAAAACCATAGCATGAAGAGCCAGTAATCTACCCAGCCACTCCACCTGGGCACCTGCCTCTTCTCACTTAATGGGACTTGAAGCCCAATTTTGTTTGCTTATACAGAAGGTTGGTTGCTTTCTGGAAGCAATTAGCTTTGACTTGTACTCTTTATACAACTGCCTTTCATTCTTTTAAAATGAGGTGGTCTATACTAGAATATGATGGTCTATACTGGTGTCACTGGAGATTGGGGGATATATTAATGAAGGTCCTGCATACCAGCAGCCAGTCTGTGCCTTTGTCCAGTGGTTGTCGCCTGTTGCTTTCACAGTACAAAATACATGCTGCAAAATAAAGATGTATATGTCTATGTTTGAATCAAAGAATGAGCCTCCAGGTGCAAGCTGAGTGAGAGTTATTCCCTAGCCATCATAACATGCATTTCGGAGCCAAGAATGAAAGAGGCCAGCAGATGAGAACAGCCATCCATAATTTGTGTCTTGCTTCCACTGTTTTCACAGCTTGACCTCAGAAGCAGCCATGATGTCTGGCTTTGGGAGGAAAAAACGTAGCTGGTGTGTGTTTGTTCATTAAAGGACACATTTGTTGACTAGAATTAACGGAATGCAGAGCCAAGTGGGTATTGAAGTTGATTGCATACAGCTCTGTGATTTGGGTTTTGAAGCTATATACAATTGTACAAATTGTATCAAAGGCAGCTTAATCACCCTAGATTTATTTGTGTATATGCTGAATCACAACGAGAAGTTGGCTCTTATGTGGGAGATGAGATTTAAACGAGTTCAGCCTGTGCTCACACAGTGAAGTTTGCTCCACTCTTGAGACCACAAAACTTTCTTTTCAGCTTTGCACATACAGTGCTTCTGCATTTTGTGAGTACAGTGTGATGAATATGTTTTGGCTAGAAAACATGAAAGTTAAAAGTACGGCATGAAAGGCATATCAAACTTGATTACCTTTCTGATAGAATTACAAATCTGGTGAATGAAGGAAACATGATAAATGTAATATATTTGGACTTTAGTTAAGCATTTGATACTCTGCTTCATGAAATCCTACTTGAAAAACTGATTCAAAATGACTGTGATGGAGGTGCTGCCATATGATCTAAGAGTTGGCAGTGCAACTGTAAACAAAGAATAATGCTAAATGGATCAGGCTGGAGCTTTGGGAAAAGCCTAACCAGGGAATAATGCTATATGTGTTCTGATGTTTAATATCTTTGTTAATAGCACAGAAAATGAAGAACATAAACTAAAATATGTGGAGGTACTGAACCGTGATAGCTCTAATACAGAGGAAAATAATTAAATAACACAAAACAGCATTGAGAGTTATTAGAAATGTGGATGAAAAATAGGAAGAGACGCTGGATGTTGAAAAGCATAATCTTGAATCATGACTGAAGGGAAGAATAACGCAAACCAGAAAATTCAGAACAAGCTCACAGTGAAACTTAGGAAATAAATCTTTTTTTTCTCTTCTAATTAATTCAAATTAATTGAAAATTGAAAAAGCCTTTCTTTGGGGCTTCTCTGTGTCAGGTACAAAGATAGTCAATGTTCTTAAACAAAAAGACCAAACAAGCAAAAGAACCCCCCAAAAAACCCAAACAAGCAAAAACCCAAACCACAACCCAACTAACCCCAACCAACCCCAAAACACCCCCCCCAAAAACAAACAAACAAAAAAACCACAAACAAAACACAAACCTACCAAAACCCTAAACCCACACACACAACTCCCCCCACCTCACCAGCTAAAGGACCAAACCAAAACAACCTTTTCCTCCTCACCCGACCAGTGCTTGAATTGAAATGTACTCATTGCACGTACTGAATTGCTAAATGCAGAAATTGATGGCTACCTGGAAGTTTTAAGTATACATTCCCCTTGTGGCTGGTCCTGAAAGTAAGCCTCTTGCCTAGGATGTGAATCCTTGCTGTGTGCTTGGCTTTTGTTGAATTCATGGCCATTTCAGTGCAAGTCATGTGCTACTCAGGTAGTGAAATACTTAAAAAAAACAAAAACAAAACAAACCCCAAACAAACCTGCAAACCTTTAAAAAAAGCTTTAAAGAAACTAAGTCATTACCTTCTTAATACTATTGCTGGTGCTACCTTGTGGTATTACTGATAAAATATATATGTATACCCAAATCTACAACAGTTTTATTTTCTTTAAGAAATATCAGAAGCATCTTAACATTTCTCTTGAGAAAACAGAAAAGGACTCATTTCAAAAATACCCTTTTTTACTTTCTCTTCTGTTATTAATGAGCTCAGTAGTTACTGATACTTCTGTATAAGAAAGGCTGTGCTTGAACGTTATGCATTTCAGTACTACTATTGTTAAGAGTGCCAGATCTTTTCCAGGAAAATGCTCCCATTCTCATTTGTACTCACATGCGTGAGGAAAGGGGTAGTCAGCACCACTGAAATACACTGCCTGGGAGAGGTGTAGCTATACTCTCTAAAGTACCTGAGAGCTCCTGCAAGATTTATCGCTTACCAGACTACTGTTCGGAAGAGCCCTATCCATGAAAGCGTGACTTCAAAGACTAAGATACTATTTGTAAAACTTTTTTTTTTGTTGTTGTTTTAATCCCCTAAAATATTTTGTAACTATGAAGCCTGTCAGTGAGAAAAGAAACACAGAAACTGTTACTAAAGCCAAACAGAACACCCCGCCACCACCAATAAAAAAAAAAACCACCCTCAACACACCCAAAGGGAGGGAGGAATGGATTTGGCCTTCTAATCTTGTTATTAATTATGTGTTTTGATGTCCTCATTTAATAAAGAGAACTTCCCTTTCAGCACAAGGACTCTGTGGTGGCCCACCCCTAAATCGCTACCTGGCCCTGGCATCGGCTGGTGGTGAAATGTCTCCTCTCTGAAAGAGTTTTGGGAAAACCTGCTTGTTGTCTGAGAGACTTGTAGGCTGCTGTATAGTTAGCTATGAGGAATAGAAGTGCAAGGACTACTGTTCACTTGGAGTTTTTTTTAATATTATGGTTGAAGAACACAAATATACTGTCAGTAGGAAACAGAAGTAGTGAAATAACATTAACAGGAAAAAAGCCACCCGTCCCTCCTTTAACATATGATTAAATTTTAAGTGTTCTCTCTGAATAAATGCATTTTGGGTTTAACGCTTTTTCTGCAAGAGATATTTGACAAAGGGGATATGGATAAAATGCAGTACATGAAGTCTTCCTCTGGCAGTGTGTGTGTAATCAAATCAAAGAAAATGGCAAGGTCACTGTGTATTAATTATCTTTGTATTTTATAAGGTTGACCTTTTCATGTGTTGTATCCTAATTAATATATGCAGACCTGCTGAGCTGTGACTATAGATTCTAGGAACATGCAATCTTATCTTTGAGCTTTTGGAGGACTTTGGTCATCCTAGAGTTTAGAATTTCTAGTCACATCCCTCCTGGACCTGTGGACAAAAGTGAGTTTGGCATTTCTCTCAGTTACGTAGTTTCCCTGTAACTGATGGATGCTGGTGTTACCGAAAGATGAAGCTAATCAGTACTTGAAGTCTGGATATGCATAAATCCAGATGTAGAGTGGGAAAATAGTGACTTATGGTTTCATAATTGATGCCTACTTGTACATAACACCCTGCTTAGAATTTTTGTCTTGTGAGAGTATCGATTAGCTGCAGTTTCATTGGACGTGGATAATTTTTAATATATCAGTAAAGAAAGGGAGGAATTGTTAAGAAGTAAAATGATAACAGATTAGTTAAAAAATGAGTTTGCTGTAGTCTTCTATTCTCTGCTCACCTAAACAGAGTGGCATCTGATATCAGTGAGTTACCTGTGTGCCTAATAAGTTCTCCATAGCTTGGTATGGATGACATTGACAAGCTTTAAAAGAATAACTAGGATTTGATAAAAGGTATTAAATAACTTTAAAATTTACCAAGAATTAGTTAACTGTTATTCGTATATTTCTTATTATTGACTATTATTGTTCTATGTTACACATGAAATTTCAGTATCTATAGAGAAGTTATTTAAAGGTAAATCACATGGGGAATTTCTACAAATGTGCTAACTAAAGATTTGGAACTTGGGCTGATACTTAGCTATACTTTACTGGTTTTGCAAAGAGCATTTCTGTTCTGTGATCATATTAAGAGATGGGAGCTCATGTTTCTAGGAATGGGGGACGTGTAGCGTACTTGCATAACATAAGAACATATTTTTGAGGAGTTGTGATTTAGCAAACAATATAGGTCATTACCTTCTGTGACTTCTAAATATAAGCTCTTAAAAGATTCGTAGCAGCTATGAGAGCAGAATATTGAGTAACAGAAGTAGTACCGCTGTGTTACTGTAAACAGTCTTAAAATAGTGTGTGTGGCTCAGTTGTGTGGGCTTTATAAAGGATACGGGCAAGTCGCTATGTTCAGTGAAGAACTACAAGCTTGATTTGACATCTGTTTCTCTTGTTCTAAGAAATTAAAAAAAGGTTCACTTGGTTCAGAAGAGGAAAGTGACAATCTTTATGTAATGACTTTGAGACAATATTTCTGGTAGTGAGGACATCCATGCTATTGCAGAAAAAGCCTTTACAAAATGGAGAACCTGAAGTTAGGAAAAATTGAGGCTGTAACAGAAGAGACTTTCTGAAGTAGTAAAAATGATAAAGTATTGGATCAGTGAAGCTGAGCATGTGGTGAATCCTAGAAGCTCTAGACTAGATGTGAGAGTCATTTGATAACATTTCATAGCAATATGACGTAGCAGCTCAAACTAGATGACTATAATGATATCCTGGCCTTAAAAAATATGGATCTTTATATTTATCATAGTCATTTCTAGCTAGTGAAATGAAGATGTCAGGTTTTTAAAGGGGAGGGTACTATTATTATTGTTTAATACTATTATTGTCTCTCTTAGATTTTACCAAGTGATTGGTGACAGCTGCATATTGACATGGTGGTAAATTTCATGTAGCTCATTTTGGGATATATAAATATTACTGTGTTCAGGATTTCTATTGTGGAGCCTGGGAGGGAATACCACAATCTGCTTGTTATAATAGTATCAAAGTCTTGCTAGCTATCTCCTCTGATCACCTGCATATGACAGCCAGAAATTTGTGCCCCCCAAGTGTAAGTTTAATTTTTTGGTCAGATATTTCATATTTTAAAAACTGAGAACAACAGCATGTGCCCTTTCCCCAGATCTGCTGGAATTTGACTGTTATCGTGGCTAAAAGTTGCATCTTTGGTTGGAAAAGAGGTGGGCAGAGCATAGAAATGTGCCGTCACTGTGGAGACCGCAGAAACCGGGGACGTGATTGTACCACCTCTGCACTGATAAACAGCCCTGTCTAGCTCTTAGGTTGTACGTGGGGGTCCAGGGTAACCGCCTCTGCCTAGAGTATTCCTCTGGGGACATTTGCAAGCTGCAGTAAGCTGGGAATTTCTCCAGAGGCTTTTAGTGCACCTGCCCTTAAGACTGTCACTTCCAGACTTTGTGTGGAAAAATCTCTTTTTAAAAATGTGCAGATGACCTGGATATCAGTTGCTTTTTATGGTGGTGCTAACTGCATTCCTAAAGCCACAAGTTTCTGAAAGAGGTTGAGTTCTGGAAATGTTGCTCTAAATGTTTATTTGCACAGGTATGCATTTATGGATTTTGCTGCATTTGCTTTGATAACTAAATGATGACTTAGCTGCTATAGGCAGTGGAGTGTTGCAACTGAAATTACTCATAATCAAGAAGCAGTGATTCCACAAGACTTATTACATCCTCATTTCACATTTTTGGTTTAAAATATGCTGGTGTGCTCAGTAGCAGAAGGCTAATGACTTTTATGGGGGAAGAAATAATAAAAGCCCACCAAAAACACCCCACCACACACTTTTATCATAACTATTTTAAAGTGGCAATTTTAAACTTATAATTTGTGGTGTTAAATATTACTTATGATGTGTAATCCTAAAAAGCCCCATTTAAAATGCATATTTTAAGTATTATTAATGCAAGATTTCTTCCAAATATTACAAACTTTTGAATACTGGAACGAAAGACTTTCCAAGCCAAATTTCTGGATTTCAAAGTGTTTCTTGTAATTTCATTCTAATGTCATCTTTTTTCTACTCTTGTTCATTGTAGGCACCTTAACAGTGCATTCATCTTACAATTGTTGCTGTCGCTTCTGTATCACTTCCCTGAAGTAGGAAAAAGCTCACATCACTAATTTTTAGTCAACTGTCCACAGGCTTTTGGGGTGCCCTGGGTGAGGGCTGACTAGTCCACTGACTAGGCTTAATGTGATCAAGACTTAAAAATGAATTATTTTTATTAATAAACCTTCTAAATACTGATATGAGACGGGTTGCTACAAGTGTCCAAAGACACACGCAGTTAGTTAAAAATGTAACTGTGTTGGTTTTCTTGGATGAGGCACACAGAGCTGAGGATGACTGTGTTTTATTGCACAGCATCTGGAACCTGCGTGAACCCCTGTGCCCTTTGGGCATCACCTATATGGTCCTCATCCCTTCCTGGGTAGGAGCCATCATTCAGCCTGTCTCTATCCACCTCCTGCTCCTCCCGGTAGTGCTCTTTCATACAGTTGCATCTGTAACCCTGTAGGCAAGTATCATCTGTGAGCAATACAGCTGTAAAGCCTGACTAACTTTTTAGCCTGTTGTTGAGGTCTCTGACAAATGAAGCTCCTGAAAGGCAAAGGCTGTTTCCTTTCTGCTTGCCATCTTCTCCTTTCTGAAGTAGCATTAAAGTAAGTACAGGGACATCATCAGTTGTTCATGATATGACTTGGGCTGACCCCGATAGACAACATATGAGTTAAACCAAGTGCTCTTGAGTTGGTATTTCAATAAGGGAAAAACAAACATACATACAGATCACGCTGCTCAGAGAGAATTTGGCTTTCCTGAACTTTGAATGTGGAGCAATTCAGGCTTCTGAAACAATTGAAGAGGTATTTCAAAAAGTATTTTAAGCTCCTTGAAACAAGGGTGATACGTGGTTAAGGTTAAAAGGTTGGCTGGAGATGGTAAGTACCTGCTGGGCCTCCAGCTACGTTTGTTAGAGTATGAATTTTTGTCCTGCTTGGAAAGCGTGTAGTATTTACAAAACAGATGTAGGGAAGTGTAAGAAGTTAATTTTATGGAAAAAAACTGAAACTTTATGTTCTTGAATCTAAAACACTTTTTCTATTATCTGTTTACAGCACAAGACACACTTCTTCTGATAGTATCTGCTTTGAGGATTAAATTAACTTGGCATTTTTTGAATTAGGGAGTACATAAAGGCCACTTAATAGGAATGCTTCAACTGATGAGCAGAAATGGAAGACAAGAAGATTACATATAACCCATTCCTTAGATCCTGCTAGGATTGTGCATCTTTCTGATGTTAAAAACAAGCTCTGTAGTTGTTTGCTGCTGTAGTGTAATTTTTCACTTATTTGAAACAACACGAAGTGTCCCACTATTCTTTACTCTCCCTTAAATTAACTGTGGATAATGGGGGATTTATGCTGCAAGTACAGATTATAAAGTAGAGTAAGATAAGCTTTCTTGGTTTCCTGTGCCTTACAGAATGAGTTTTACTTTTGCCACTGTGTAGTTCTCCTTGAGCACTGGAGTTCATTAGTTCCCGTTTGTGGTGGTGCCATTCCTTTCCACCATTTGCGCCAGCACTGCCAAGTGCGTTGCTGGAGCAAGTCTTAAGGAGAGGAGAGCTAATGTAAAGAGAAATCACTCTTCATTTGTGCAAATAATTTGCAGTGGCAAGTTTGTAAAATTGAATAAAGTAGCAAACCAGGATGATAGATGCTAGGAGATGGAATCACCAACTGGAAATCAGAAAAGTTATTGCAGCAGATGAGCAGGTCAGTACGAAGGAACTGGTAATGTAACAGTACTCAATTGGGTGCAAATGAAAAAACACCCAGATAATCAGAAAACACAAATGGAAAACCTGGCAAGGAAATAACTTCTGGTGCCTCATAATATGCTGTTTGATTTTGCTGAGACAGGTAAAGATGTTCACTGTGTTTTCTGAAAAATATGAATTTAAACGTAGCACAGAGACTTTTTTTAAAGGAACGTAGTCTAGTAACTGCAAATAAATATGAGTCTGAATTTAATTGTCCTGCATTTCTACAGAATACATTTTATCTTCCCATTTTCCTAAGAAAGACATTCATGCCTGCTCTCTGGTGTATCTATAAAGTGTTTAATAGCTGTGTTCATCCCTCTTGTCATGTGTGCTGCTGTTATCCTCCTGGGTTTAGATGGTTGTATTACAGATGCATGTGAACATAACAAAAAAAAACAATTCTGCAGCCCGGATGAAGAAGCCTCCAGTCAGAGCATGGGTGTGCGCGCGCCCACATATTGACATGCAGTGTGCTGGCCAAGAGGTCTGTACAACAGCCTGCACCCAACTTTTTCTTTTACTGGCCTGAAGCTCAAAATCTCCTGTGCTACCTGCAGCGACTTCCAGTGATCTTTGGCTACTCTGGATCAGGCGGTAAATTAGCTTTGCAATCCCTACACCCTGTAGGCTTCATAATAGCTGTCAGAGCAAGTTATTTACCTCCTTGAGCTGAGGTGCTGTTTCTGTTTGAGCGGTCTGAGAGCAGTGACAGACTCCTGGCTACATGAACAACCACCTGCACCACATGTGTTGGTGGGAAGAGCATTTGATGGTCACCTGCCTAGTAGCTGGTGAGGGACATACCTGTGTATGACTTCTTTTTGGGCTCTGGCCAAACACTAAATGTTCAAATGCGTATCCTCCTGTTCTTAGACTGTCAAAAGCGAGGAGGAGTTCCTTCTCTGTGTTTTTATGAATAATCATAGTGTTTGAAGGAATGGACATAGGGATGGGTAGATGCATATAGTTAAATTCTTATTTTGATCTGGTATGGCACTGTTGTGTGTTTGTTTTTTTTTTTTTTTTCCTGGGCATTTTGTTTACTTAGCATTGTGTGGCTGTCAAGAAACATTTCCTGCTGCAATATGCTTCATGTGTGTTTCCGCACAGAATATATATGCATTTCTGTGTGCTGTTGTAAATTCTAAAACAGTTATTACCACTTGGGAAAGAGATCTTGCATCTATTGTGGGTATTTCTTGGAAAACACTAGTTGAATACCTGGTGGCAGTAGGAGAAGACAAATAAATCTTAGGGATTCTTAAGAAGGGAATGGAGAACAAAACAACCTCATTTTTCAAGTGCACTTCTGCATCTCAAATTCTGTGTGCAGATCTGATGATCCTGTCTCCCAAAGGTCACAGTAAAACTGATAAAATCTAGAAGAAGGAAAAGAAGAATGGTTAAAGGTGTGGAGCTGCCTGTAAGGGAGGAGAAACACAATAGATTAGGATTGTTGTGTGAGAAGATACGATAATAGTACAATAGTAGTATATAAAAATACAGATGGTACAGAAATATGATTAAGGAATGAGAATTACCTGCATTTTATATCATGGGAACTAACGGATGGCCAACAAAAATAGAAGATTCAAAATGAACAAAAGGGAGTACTTTTTCATGGAAAGCACATTTAAATTGCAGAGCTCATTACCATGCAGAATTAAGGAAGTCAAATTATAAAGGATTTAAAACTCATCAATTTTTATCAAGAATAGTTCTTTTGTGGGCTACTGAAAAAGTGGGTTGGAAGTCAGCTCTAATTCAGGTTAATTCGGTGGAGCTGCTGGAACTGTTGTTAGTATACAGACAGGAGGGTGATACAATACATGCTCTGCTTCACAGGGCCTTTCTGTAAATATCAGCTGTTGCACGTTGTTTATTTACAAAGAAAAAAAAAGGAAGGTAGTATTGGGCTAGGTGGCTCAATATTGCCTTTCAGTATAGTCATTTGCGTTTACCAAGTGTGGCTCTTCTGTGGTGCATGGCTTTTAGTCTTTAGTCATCATTAGACTTAAGGAGTGGGTATTACTTTGTTTTTCTAATTTAAAAAATGGGGTAAAACATCACTTTTCTAAACTACTGTTGAATACATACAGTTTTTCTTTCGAATCTTTGCTATAAAGTTACAGGCTAGGAGAGCAGAAGGTTTCCTATAATGTGAATTTACTTTTTTTTTTGTACCTCTGCTTGAAAACAGTATTCAAAGCAACAGAAGGATACCTAATGAACAGAAAAGCAACTATCAACACTGCAAAAAATATTTACTGGGTAGTCTAATTTTCTTTTTTTACTTAGTGATACCAGCAAAGCAGTATATATGAGGCATATTTACTCTGAATGGCATGCTAGGTCTGCTTTCTCATTTCTATATTACAGCCAGATATTTTAAACATAATATCTAAAATTAGGTATTAGGTGTTGCTACTGTCTCAAAGTATCTCAAAATAGTGCTTTTTCCCGTTTTAACCAAAATTGAATGCAATCAATTGAATTTCAATACTTGTTTTAGGTTTAAGAAAACTTTTGAAGGTTGAACAGGGGATTAATTTTATTATGCAGCCAAGTGCTATTCTAAATGTTTTTCTGAATCACTGCATGAATTTCTAGAACCTGTATTTTCATTCAGGTGTGTCTATAATAAGAACAAATTACTTTACACTCAGGTATCTAACACGGTGGTCCAAATTTTTAAGCCGTAAAGAAGTGGGTACTTTCATTAGCCCTTTTTTTTCTTTTGCTGTTATGTTTAAGTCTGGGACTTGTCCATTTTGGTGAAGCCAAGTTTCTGAACTCTGACCAAATATTTCAGTTGCGAGGAGCTGAGGGAGGAAGGCAGGTAGCAAGGGTGGGGAAGGATGGTGTGGTTTTTTTTTTTTTCCTTTCTTTAAAAAAGAAAAAATTCAGGCCATTGTTAACCTGTGTAGAAGATAAAAGGTAAAAGAAGAGTTGAAGTGTGATGACTCCTTCCCAAATCAAACACCATAATTTTCTCAGTGATTTCAGGAGCGTTTGAATTTCAGATTGTGTTCTCAGGTTTTGAACTAGGGGTTTCTACTGACCGCAAGAATCTGAAGCAGTCGGCAATAGTTTAGGCATACTCATAAGAAAATAAGTAGTAATAGAAGCTGTAGTTTACTGAAGAAGATAATGTCTAATGTATTTTCTAAATTTGTCTTAAACCATTGGTCTGTCTCAAGCAAAGACTGCAAAGTCTCTTCTCCCCTTGGCTACTTGCTGTTCATGCATTAAAGGAGTATCTGATATTGCTTCTGTGTCAAAAAGGGAATAGCAGGGCTCTTTTGAGGTGGTTTAGTTCTTTATAATTGTTGACAGTGCTACTGTCTCCCCTGGATGTTCGTAGCTGGATTGTGGCTGAGTGCACAGCCCACAAATAGCCAGTGAATTACTAAAGGTCACAGAAGAGCATTATGCAAGTCAGTTGACTTTAGAATGTACATGTACACACACATATATAAAAGACTATTTTAATATAAAATCCTGGTTTTATTTCTGTCCAATGTTTCTTATTCCAGCTCTGACTAGTAGGCCTGTCTCGACTACTGTAAGATAAATTAGGTTTGAATTTTTATTCTGTGTTCTTAGAGCTTCTGAAATGGAGAGGCCATTATGACAGTCCAGCAAAGATAATGCAAATACTGTGTTTTGTCAGGGGTAAACGAATACTTTTGTGCAAGATATAATTGGTAGATCAAACAGAGCCAAATCAGTACTGCAAACTCTGAGGCGCTCCTCTTCAAAGGCAGGAATTCTTGATGATGTGGCAAGGCTCTATTTCCATTATTTGCTCGTTGCTTTATCCGATGATGTATGTGAGGCCAGTGATTTTAATTGATGGTTACTGAGGCAGTAAAAGGACAACTGACCACAATTCTGCTCTTTGGTTCAGAAAAATAACTTCAATTTTTTTTGGTTTTAATCTCCTCAAGGTTCTTAAAATTGCAGTTTAAGTAGTTAGTAGTCTTCAGTAATGTATTAGGAAAAAATAGTAAGGTATGTGACATGCATGGATCTCGACACACTTTACTGAACTACAACGAATATTCTGAGTAGGAAACTTGGTGCAGTCACAATCCAAGTGAAATGTAAGATAAAACTTCCTCTAAAACCAGTAGCAGCACTGTAAAAGTTCATGATGGAATAATAAATCATTCACCATGTTAAAAAGGTTATTGACATGTCCTGAAATTGCATTTCCATTTAAAGTGCCTTATGAAGGTAAAAGACATGAGTCGTAAGGATTCTGATGCTGACAATAAGCAGTACATGGTAATTTCTTGCATCTCAGCCATGAGAAGGAACCCTTATTTTCAGTTTTAAGTCATAAATCCTGTATGTGACATGCGTAGAGAGAGATTTGTACTGGGGGGAATAACATCCCCTTCCATCTCAGCAGAATAATAGGGTGAAAACCTTGTTGAAAAGTTCTCTACAGAATTGTGACATATTTCTAAGGCATTTTTAACCCATGCCTTCCACCTATGAATTCCAGAGCAAGGCTGTGACAGCAAACTAGAACCAATTCAATATTGAATCATTCCTTTTTTTGTGATGGTGTTTTCCCAGGAAATTATGTAGGTTTCTAAAGTGGAGTCTGTGTCTCTGTTGAATCTTGAATTCCATCATATTTTGCAAGATTTGTTGATGGAGGAAACCGATGCAGTACAACTGCTACACTGACTCTGCGTCAGAAACATGTGAGACTTAACCAGAACGTCAGACCTCCTGCCCTACTTTGCATTTGTGAGATATGTGCCACTTAGGAGCCTTGCCTGCACTGCACTGTAGCACAGAAAAACCCAAGTGACTTCAGAATGACCTAGCTCACATACCAGAACCTGAAGCAGCTGTAAGCTGCAAGGTGTAGACAAATGTAAAGTCCTTTTACAAGTTTATATTGGTTCTGCTTTTCATGTCTTTGCAGAGACAGTGAGATTTGGCACCACTAAATCTTAAAAAATTAGAAGTAGCTTTATAATCAACTCACTGTTCTTTTGGGTTTGTTGTCTTTTCACAGAACGGGTATGAGATGTTTTGCTGCAACACCACAAATGCAACTTCAGTAAAATAGGACTGCTGCAATGTCTGTCAGGTTTTACAAGAAAGTTTGTGGCTTTTGCTGAAGTCACGACATAATTTCCCCAAGCACTACCCAATTAAAAATGTGGTTATGAAACAATGTGAACTTCACCACAGGGAGAAACGGTGGCTCTAAGGTATAGATATTTTTTTCAGAATGTTCAGGCAATACTATTATAGGTCAATGGGTTACCACGTGAAAAAATCGTACTCTGGCAAATGCTCTCAGAAGCAGACAGCAGCAAATCTAAGGAGTTCTGGAGAAAGGGAGAATGGAGGTGAGAAGCAGTCGTAATTAGGGAGCTGTCTGTGAAAGTCAGTGAAACGTGCAGCTAAAACCTAATGCTGAGAATCCCCACAAGTTCTACACTATAAAATAGTATGTCATATTCTCATCTCTAATCTGGGATTGGGAAGAACAATTATGTACGGGTGACACATTCAGACTAGAGGCAGCAGTAACTTTAGTGACTCCTAACAAGGGTAGGTGAATGGGCAGCGTCATGGCAGGTGAAACTCACTGCCAAGACTTGCGAAGTTGTGCTTATGGAAAAATAATGAATTTCACAGTTTTATTGCAGTTTGGGGGGGTGGGGTGGTGGTGGTGCAGAAATGACCCGAGCATCACTGGAGAGAGCTCAGTGTAAGCGTGTTAAGAATGTCATGTTTTTCTTTCCTTTCTGGTGATTGTGTTTTGTGAAGTTATATGCAACACAGGCTTAAGTATTCAGAGGGAAATGAAAGCTGATTAAAGATGTGGAACAGACCAGAATCTTGGAGCTGTTATGCAAAAGAGGAGGATTCATAATTGAAGGAGGAAAAATGGTGATGGAAAGAGAAAGCAAGTGGGATTTTGTTACTTTAACTCCATAGGAGGCAGAGTCAAGGCTTAAAAACAGCAAGAATTTTCTGAACTCAAAGATAACATACTGAATGCTTAGGATCTTAGTAGGGGGTTTTATTTTATTATTTTTTTTAGGATTAGACTCTATACAGATAATTAGAAAATACACAACTATATTTGATAGGATTAAGAAATTATAAAGAATTTAAATCCTCATGGTTTGGCACAAAACCCAATGAATGTGACAATATTCTGAAGAATATTCTCTTATGGGAGTTTGGTTTCATATATGTCTGCAAAAGATTTTGCGAGCTTTAGTGAGGCTCATGTGGTATTGGTGACAGATATGGAAAAGATAGTGGCCTAGACAAGCCTAGCTAGCTAATATGATAGATTCAATATTGTATTTTCCTTCAGCGAAGGTGTTGCTTACACAAGGAGTGCAAAATGGAACCCTGACAGAGGAACAATTAGAGGATAACAAAAATCCACAACAGGTCCCTAAAAGTTTTACCTCAAAAGAAACGTCATCCTTAACCTATCTTTCAGTAGAGCTGTGACAGATGACTGCAAAAACATACTGTATCGTATTTTGTAATAGAAGAGAGCAGATCCTGGACTGCACAAGAAGTAAATGGGCAGTTATTTACATTAAAAATAGCTTATAGGAATTCAGATTTCTAGTCACTTGCCTTTTATAGTATCTGCACTGTTTTGCTTTCAGTAGCCAAAAATATTACATGTCATTCTGTGGTGCAGGGCCTAAAATGTCATGACAAATATGGATTTCTCTTCATGCGGTATTAACCACTCAGAACGCTGTTGCATGCTTCGTGCAAGTACTCCAGCAAAACACGAAGAGAAGAAATAAACAGAAATGACTACACAAAGGAAATCAGACATTGCTATCATTCATCTGTATAAATTAGCTGTGTGATTCCTTTCTTTCTGTCTATGTGTGGAGATCAGGAATAAAGCTTCCCAGCTAAATCCAGTTGACCCTGTAGGTAACAAAAGTTTGGTCTGTCCTGATTTGTGTAAGTGGCCTAAAGCGCTGTACTTGTTGTGGCACTTACTGCACTCTAAACAAACATTGGCATTCTTGAAGTAGAAAGCCTGTCATTTTTGGATAGGGTTTCTGAGCGACAGAGACTGGGAATTGTGTTTGACAGATTCAGTCACCATTTTAGCTGGCACGCACCCAAAGCGGAGAAGGGAGCCAGGCAGTGCTTTGTGCTGGAGGCTTTGTATAACTTGCCCTTGAGATCTCAGACTCTTCACAGCAAAGAACTGAAGCAAGTGGTTGCCAGCTGATGCTCACCCCGGATGGAATTTATAGAGGCCAAAATTTTTTAGCTTGCAGACCCTTGAGAAAAGTGACTGTCTTGTGGGCTAAAGTAGCACATGGGCTGTATGGAGTGTCAGGTGTGGGTACCGGTTATTTAACTGCTCCTGAGACCCACAGGATCTCCTGGCTGCTCAGGGGTGATGTCAAGTGTGGGTCAGTAACCAGAGAGCTCAACCTGAGTCCTGTGCCTGAGTTATGAAGTGGGGAGGGAGCAATGGGAAAGCTTGGTGGTGACAGGAGAGGGACCAAAAGTCTTCTGGCCTGGTGAACTTGCCTAGCAACTTGGCAAGGACTGTCAGAGCCTGTGTTGGCTGCAGGCTGACATGCTGAGCACCTGCACCCCTGTCTGTGGCAGGACAACCTGCACGTCAGCCCACAAAGAGTATGAAGTGCTCTGTGAGAAGTGAACCCGTTCTGGGATTTACGGCAGAGTTTAATCTACTGTATAGGCATAGTAAAAATTGGCCTGCAAGGAATTTAACTCTTAATGCCTCAACAGATGCTATATGCATATGTTGGATAGAAAAAGCACTGTACGTGCACTTGTGAGTTAGCATTGTCCCAAATACACCTATGAGAAAGCTTCTAGGTGAGAGTGCAAGAAAGGTGTTTAGTGATGCTGACTTGCTCTGGAAAGACGGGAAATGTGTTGTGGATATATCTATATACAGGCATCACTGCAAATCAACATCACGTTTGCGCAGACTCTTTTCCTTGAGGGCTTCGGATAGAACATGAACCACTGAACCAGTGTTACAGTTTTTGTTTGTGCTGCCCAGTGGTGATCCATCGGAGGGGACTGCTGGGATGGACATGTACTAAAGAGATTTCAGCTGTAGTGTAATACTGTCAGCTGAGAAGTGCAATTTCCAGCTGGTGTGGTATACTTTAAGCTGAGTCTTGCTGGTTTTCAGTTTCAGAATCAAAACAAAATTATGCATTTATGTTTGCTTTTTGCAAGTATTTAGATTGTAAAATAATAAAAAAGATGTTACCTATATCAAAATTTAAAGGTTAGATTTAAATTTTTTTTTAACTTTGCTTAAAAAAAAGTTTCATATATTTTTTTCATATGAAACTTCTTGAGGTTGATCTTTTTGCTTTGTAGAGCTTTATATTTAAATGACTTCAGCAAGAGTCGGTGGGCAAGAAACTTGTCACTTCAAAATACTTCTTCTTTTGGGGTCATATTTGCTTTCCAGTGCATTAGCGCATTGTGGGGCACAAAGAGACCATTTAGCTGCTTATCTCATAAGGGGGTCTGCATGCACCCCAGGAGCCTGTTGGCACTAGATGTCCGCGTTGGCTCCTGGGGCTTGGTGCAGTCCAGCTGGTTGGGCTCTGAGCATCTAGTCTCAAATGTTGAAAAGGGTATCTTCACACAATATGAAGGTCTTCTAATTAACGCGAAACAGAGACGAGGCTAGCTGAGAGCACTGGCAGAAAATACTGCCTTTCGTTTCCACTGTGCATTGCTCTGTGTTCTAAAATCAGTCTATAAATTGAATGTTACCTATACAAATAACTCATTGGTTGTCCATGTATCTGAATTCCAATATTATATTAATAAGTCTTCTTTATTTAGAATGCATCTTTTCAGGGAATAGATGGATATGATGCAAGTTGCATGTGGCTTTCTCTATCACAAGTGACCTGGTTTGGTCAGTTTGAAATCTTCAGACTTGTTAACAAAAGACTTTTTTTTTTTTTTGAGAGCCTACTTCAGCTACTACCAACTTCCTGCTCTGCTGCCAACCCAAGCATAAATAAATGACCAACAGATGTTTAAAAATATTTTTCCCAAAGTATGATGTAGTGGTCATCCTTAAGAGGGGAGCTAATGAAGACTCTGTATTAGGACTCTACATATCCTTTTACCTAACTTGCATAATCTTTCTGGTTTGCAGTCTTTCTGACAGTTTAGCTGCAGTATTTGGTCATTGCTCACAAAAACATTTTTGTCCAGTTTTAATGTTCAAAGAAGCTTAGCTCCTAAGAGTTACCTGGAAAGCTGTGGTCAATGCAGCTACTCAACTGTATAGTTGGTCTGGGGGGAAAAGAAAATTATAGGCACTCCTCTGATTTAGAACCCCTTTTTTCCCCCGCTTAAACGAGTGTACCACAACAGTCTCCTGCACGCACGGAATTCCAAGGAGGTGGGGAAAATCTTAAGCAAGAAAAGAAAATGTTGCATTTCTTTACATTGCACAGAAATGTCTCTTAGACTGGGAAGGATTTTGAATGGAAAGGAGAAAAAAATGGTATTCCCTAGTTGTCCAGGTTCCCTGTCATGAAATAGGTTCAAATGCACTTGATGATCCTTCTGCTGGCAGGATCCAGTCATGCAGCTGACCTGTAACATCTCGCCATGTGTTGTTATAGCCACCAGGCCAAGGAACAGGGAAAGCAGTGTCTTTACAGTAGATGTTGGCCTTGTTCTTCAGGGTGTCCATGCTGTGTCTGGGATGTGGCAGCCACCCAGCACTAGGAAGGAGCATCCATGTATGCCTCTTATACCTAGATGTAATGTGTAAAGAGCATAAGAAGGAGCTAAATTTCCCTCAAACGTTAAGCTTGCTTCAGGCTGGGGCTTTATTAACACCCTCCACTGGTGCTGTGGCTGAGCATAATATATTATGCCTTGGGCTGTACAGCTTAGGAACCCTGTTATCAGTGGAAAAAATAACTTTTCTCTTGTAGAACTGAGAAACACTTGTCAGTCTAAATATATATATAAAATAAGGTTTATCTCCATGGAATTTCAAAGAGTAATAAATGTGCAAGGTCATTGTCTGCCAGACAGTGTCAAGATGTAGATTTTGAATATATCAAAATATTCTTATATGTAAAGATGGAGAGAATCTCTGACAAAATCCCCCCTGAGAAATCAGCTGACGTGTCTTATCCAGGAGATAGTTTTCCTGGTTGCACAAAATAGTTTCAGCCTGGTGAGGGAATAAATACCATTTGGTTTCAAAGAAGTTGTTTATTCAGGTGAATCAGGTCCAAAACACCAGTGGTTCATAGGACTTTATGTATAATAAATACTCTAGAAATCGCTCAAGATCGCTGTAGAACTCACTTTAGGGGATGGTGGGGAGTGTGTGTGTGTGTCCTTTTAAAGTGTGTTTTAGCACAACTGCGCACTTGCTTTGTTGAAGAACCTGTCTGTCTATCAAGATTTTAGGAACTTTCTAAGCCAAGACACTAGAGAGGCGTAGCTAAAAATTCAATTGTCCTGGTCCTAGCTTTAAAACGTAATTTGAGAGAAGATAAGTGAGCTGTGACAAAGGTTGAAAGAGACAACAATAGCAGGAAGGCGTTTAGATAGACTGCTAATGTAGAAGCCTATCTTTGTGATTCAGATCTGTGACAAGAAGAGTCTGAAACAGCATTTCTGGTACGAGAGAGAGAAAAAGAGTTTTCTGGCTGCATTAACCAAGGCAAGCCCTTAACGTACCTGATAAGAGAAAAAAAAAAGGGGAAAAACAAAGCATAGCTCTCTCCTGAAGATGATGGAGCTCTGTAGCGATGGATGATTTTACATTACGGGGAAAATGCGTCTGCTGTGCTATTAAGTTCATATGAAAAATGTTTCACGATGCGTGAATCACTTTATTTTGAAACTTCCTTTAGAATTGGCATATTTACAATGCATGATTTCTTCCCAAGATCGTGAACTCTATTCAAAGATATAGAGTAGCTGAAAGTCCACTTTAAAAAAATGGATATTCTCCCTTCCTTTTGTCTCTTATTTTTCACAGAATGTTTTAGTGATAGGATAAAAGTAGCAATGGAAAGATCTGCAAACCACCTGTGCTTGTGGAAGGCCCTTGAAGCAAGGATTTGTTACTGTTTAGGAAAAAATCAGTTTATAAAGACCAAACTCTAAGACAGGAAAATAAATTAAGTGTGGGCACTTCAGTCAGCTGATGACCAAAGAGTTCTTCACAAATCTGCCTGTATTATAAAACTATAAAGGCATCATAATAGATTATAAAAGTGCAAGGTCTTTCACCGCTCATTTTAAGGAAGGAGAGGCAAAGGACTACATGTGGGAAGAGACTCGGGTCCAGGCAAGAAATAGAGGGAAAGAAAAAGGGACAGACAAGTCTTCAGTCTGAAGATATCACATAAATCTGGACAAGTCATCCAGATGAGACTAATGCGTTGAGGAGACTGGAAATGGAGTGTTAGTATTTTTTTACACTGTTTCTTGTGTTAACAGCTACTTCAAAAGCTATGGTACGTATTGGGACTGTCAGAGATCCTTGAATGAAAAATTATAGTGTAGTCTAGTGCTCCTGAAATTGGATCTTGGGAATCTTGGAGAGTGAATAGTAGCCACCGAGTCTGCAGAACCAGACTACAATGTCTGAACTCTCAGAAAATGCACCTTCATGGTGTGTCTAGAGAGCTAACCTCAGAAGGCAATGACTCACTTGTGGAGAGATTTGGGAAACTTTAAAAGCTCACAATGCTAACTGTGTAGGTTATTAGAAATCAGACAAGTTGAGACTCTAAAGGGGAAAGTACCATCAGGCCTGGGTATTGATTGTCCCCCGCCCCCCGGTATAGTCAAGTTACTTTATGAAAACAACTCAGTGATTATGAGAAAAGAATAAAAAGTGTAAAGAATGTGACAGTTTAGCTGGTGTATATAGCATATGCTCCGAATGGGTCAATGATTTTATAAAGATGTACAACAAAAGAGAAAAAATCTGAGCAAGTACAACAATCATACAAGGATAAAGGAAAAAAAAAGCCAACAAAAAACACCTTAGCCCTGCAGGGAATCTAAGATAGTTATTGTCAGTATGTCCAGGCTCTAAAGCTGACGTTTTGTCTATGGTCCCTTGCTGTAACTTGATTTTTAGCAGCTCTAGCATTTGAGTGCTGCTCTCACAGTAAAATTCCGTGGTGTTTGGGGTAGTGTGGGAATCGCAAGAAGGCTGTAGCTGCTGTGGCTTTCTACCATTTTGCTTCAGATTTAGTTTTTTTTTTTTACTTTGCTTATGACTTGAGCATGTGACTATAATACATATTCTCAAAAAATCTGTATGATCCAATAATTAATGCACACCTAGAGATGCAGTAGAAGACCTTAGTGAGAAGATGGTGACCTGTGAATAAACAAAAATCCTCATTTGTAGTGGTACTTCTGATTGGAAATTCACTTTTCTAATAAGTCATTTATTCTCTTCTAACTGGTAAAAAGCGAATTGATATTTGAAAGCAGGATCCTCTTCTGACCTACTTGTTCTGCGTCTGTATTTGAGGTGCATCTTTATGTTTTCTTAAACCAATTTCTCTGTGTGCCCCAGGCAGGGAGTTGGAATTTGGTGCTGTCCTCTTTGGTATGAGGTCTGTCTTGCCAGTTTAAATATTTTCCTTCCCTCTGTGTTTAACTCTTCACACAAGCAGTAGTTACTGGTGTTAAAATGCCCTGTAGAAACGCAGTTGGGAAGATGCAATATTGGAAGTCTGCATCGAGTGTTACTTGTCTCATCTCATGTGATAATGTCTTAGTAACTGTTCCTTAGGATTGGTTCCTCTGACCATAGCACACCAGTCGCTCCCTTGGTCTGCCATAGGATTCATTCAAATCCTGTGGCAGGAGTACTTGGAAAAATTTTAGTTTTAGTCTGTGACTAAGAAAGTTACCTGGAGGCTTTATATAATGAG
This sequence comes from Ibidorhyncha struthersii, assembly GCA_013398815.1. Classification (NCBI taxonomy): domain Eukaryota; kingdom Metazoa; phylum Chordata; class Aves; order Charadriiformes; family Charadriidae; genus Ibidorhyncha; species Ibidorhyncha struthersii. The sequence goes on along the minus strand of VZSZ01001249.1, from coordinate 37,974 downwards.
ATTTTTATGAACGCAAACATAACAGCTAATTAAGCTTTATTAGTAACATAGCCTAAGTAGCACCTAATTAGAAGGGTAGTAACATATTTATGTATAGATAATGTCACGGGACTCAAATTGTCCTCTGTTATCCCCTTTGACAGTTTTCTGTTATGTAGTTCCTGAAATCAGATGAAGTTGAAGGAAATGTCTAACAGCTGAGATCAGAGCCTTTAAGTGAAACAATCTCTTTCAGTGGAAGCTGAGGTATTTTATTAGCAGATCCTTTTGTTGTTCTCCCTGGATTAGTCAGTTTAGGCTTACATACTGGTGAAATATTTGGGTTTTAGATATCTCTTCCGTTGTGCGGTCTAGAGTCTTTTTTTATAATCTAATTTAATGATTAGTTTCATATATATGACTTTATCTTATTTGTCTCAAATTATTCAATAAAATGTGTAAGCATTGCAATTAATTACAGGTCTTTGAAAACATGATGCTTTAGAATAATTTAGTAGTAGCATCAATTGTCTTTTATTAGTAACAAAACACTTTAATTGTTAGCATAGTGTTTTATCCGTAGAAACCTGATTACCAGTAGTACTCTGAAACTGTATTTAAGGTGAAGGAAGAAATTTAGAGGACAGAAAGCTCAAAGTGAAGGTCAGATAGGCTAATCAGTGACGGACACTGTTTAAGACAAGACTAGTGGAATAAAATATTAATATGTATTTATTTTTGTTCAATGAACTACTGTATAAAGGTGATTATTTTCTTCCATATGAATTAAATATACCTGTCTCCTACTTCTTGGTCACTTTAGCAAGTAATTTTAAGGCTTATACCAAAAAAAAGAAAAAATTGCTCTGAATAGCTCACTGAAACTTGAATTACATTAACAGACTCCTTCACAGCTATGATTTAGATGCTTTGAAAAAAACAATAATTCTGTGAGTCCCTAGAACCTGGTCACTAGCTGAACAAATGGAGAAATAAAGTGTTCTATTAAAAAAAAAAATAAAAAAATTTGCAGTCACTGCAGTCCTGAGAGAGATCCCCACCATGTCTCTGTGGGATTGTGGCCCTGTGACTGCACCAACCCTCTGAATGACTCTTGATTTGCCTTTCAGTGTGACTTTGAATATTCCACACTTACGGTAGATGTAGCTGAAAAGGCAGTATCCTCTATCAAACTCCCAGATACCTTGTTAGTTTTCAAATTGGTGTCACTCTTCCCTAGAGTGACTTTCATGTGTAGAGAAACCTTAGGTGCAAGGTGTAATTATGCCAATTTTTAAACAATTTTGAATAATATGAAATTAAACAAATATTCTGCATCTGTGCTGGTATGAGGTAAGCCTGGTTATGCATAGTGTAATAGCTGATTATCCCCAGAGATGGAGGTTGAGATGGTTTAAAAAAAAAAAAGTAAAAAAAATAAAATTAAATGTGCAGTCCAAAACGGGAGCAACTGTCAAGAGGTCAGGTCTCATTTAAGCATCAAAAGAAGTAGGCTAGTCTTCAATCAGCTTCTGGGTAAGAGATGCATAAACGTTGAAGCTTTTTGAAAATCTGTCCTGAGGTTCACGGTGGGAACTATCAGGTGTTAAACACGTTTGAAGAACTGGCTAATTTCATATATTCAGATGAGAACTCTTGAAAATTTGTGGGGTTTGATGTTTTTCCGTGATTTGATTCATGCAGAGCTGAAGGGGAGAGAGAAATTCAGAGTAATACTCCAGTAATTTAGAGTAGCTTTATTAGGCATTTAAAAAGTTGTGTGGTGTCTGAAGTTATTCTAAGGTAACTGCTAAAAAAAAACCTGGAGAGTGTGGATTTGCAGTATCTTAATGCCACCCGTTTTGTAGGAGTGGATGGTCATGGGGAATTGAGATCTGTGAGCAAAGTGGTTTCTGTGTAAGGAATACTGGTGGTGAGTGAGGACAGGATCTTTTTCTTAGTACTGAGCAAAAATAATTTTGGCATTCATTATGTGTTTAATGGCTGAGGAGAGAAGAAAGTGTTCCTTTTAAAGTTGATTTTAGAAAATCCAATAGCAGCTTTAGACTGTTGCTAGGCTTGGGATATTTGCATAATCCTTGAATGCAATTGTAAGTATGTGATACATTGAAAGTTCTCTGCAATAGATCAACCCCTAAAACTTGTCAATAAATACATGCTATAAATATGTACCGAGTCACAGCTAGATTCCTAAACACTACAAGCCTTTCAGCAGTTGGCATAAATAAACGAATGATGTTTGGATAAGTTAGCTCCTGCACCATGGGCGTGCTTCCCCAGCTATGTGAATTGATTTCTGGTGTCTCGTCTGCCTTACATAACGTTGCTGTCCACTTTGCTGGCAGAAGTAACGGCTGTTGGAGGGGGGAAGATCACAGAGAATGATAAGGATAAGTTTGAGGGCTGTGCATTTCTTGAGCTGGTTGGTGGAGTATGGAACTTGCTGTCTGTGCGTAAGGCAAGGGTAGCTTTTGTGAATTTACCTTGAGTCTCATAACATTTAGCTTCTTGTAATGCAGCAGCCCTTGATGGTATTATATATAACCTAGAGGCTCCCTTCTAAGTCTCCTGCTTAATGTTTAGGTCAGAGGACATGAAATGCTGCGTTGGAGAGATGATTGCAGTTGTTTGAATTTGTTGTTTTCAGGTAGGCGCTTTACGGAGGCACAATGGCAGATTGGTTATGGAAAAGAGATTGCGCTTCATCAGTGTTTTGGTTTGCTTAAAATTCCTAGGTGAGGAGGAGCGTGCAATGAGTGGCACGTGCTCCTCATGTGCTGGGGAAACAACAGAATAGAGGAATCTTTTGTAGTTAGTTCAGAAGCAATGTCGCGATGCTTCGACTAATGTTCATCTCTCCTGGTTTCAGCATAAGGCATGATACAAAGGAGAACAATTTAAGGGAGGGGGAGGCCCCCCCAAATTGAAGTTTCTATTGTCGCTTTTTGTACATATGTATCATTGTTGCTAATTAGACAGGCAAGCAGGGCTAACATGTTCCTTGCTTGTCAATACTGCTCAGAATCCAAATGAGTTTCTTGGTACTGAAGGACTGGGAGGTTTTATCAGCTTGTCTAGAGTTGCTACGTTTGACTGCTTTTTGTAAATGGCAGGAGAGTGTTTTCCTTTTGTGCATGCCAGAACTGAGCCTGAGCCACGCTGATGTTAAAATAGTACTCAGCGTGTACATGTAAAATAGTCCCAAAGGAGGCAGCAAAGTCAGGCATCCCTGCAGAATGCTAATGAAGGTGTGAAAAAAATACTTTTATGTTGTTATGATTTGTAATGAAAGGCAGGTGAAAGAAGCAGAGGGTGAGAAAGTGCAGTTTATTCTGTGCTGAAGGGCAAAAGAAAACATAATTATGGAAGAACTTGCAAAGAATGGAAATCAAATTCAGAAAAGCTGCTGTTTATGTCCCTTGAATTATTGAGGTGGTTTGTAGTTAATTCTACCTCAGACCTAGTGTTGAAGGGAGAAAAGAAGAAAAAAATTCAAAGCTGGCTCAGTTCTACCCAGTGCCTTACAATTGCCATTGTGATTAATGTGTAGCTCTGTAAAACCACGCTCTATTCAAAATTACCAGAAATGCTTATTCATATTTGTAAGCATCATGCCAAGCAATGATTCTGGGAGAAAACCATTACTAATGGAATTACTTTTTGTTGAGAAAACAGAAGTATAGTTATTCTGGAGAATTTCTGTACTGTCTAGGTACTATATAGCTGCTTTAAGGATTTTTTTATTATTATTAATTCAGGAAAAATTAGAACATGTTTAAATTCCATGATGTTTCACATTCTTAACTACTCATGTTGCTAAACTGCTACCTAATTTTTAAATTTTTTTTTAAATATGTACATTATGCAATCTTTCCTGGTTTAGTCTTCCAGATCCACCTAACTGCAAAGCCAATAGCAAAACTCGGCTATAAAGCTGATTATTAGCTGTAAACCTATTTCTGCCCCAGAGACTCTTACCTTTGGAGGAGCTAGAAGCAGTATCAGATCTGTCTTTGTGAAAACAAGGCCGTCTTTTATCTGTCACTAGTGCTCTCAATTAATGCACTTTTATCAGTGGACTATGTCTTGTACTGATTTCATGGTGGTAGTTTTACCATGCGAAATGTAGCCCATTCAATGAGGATTAACCCCAACCCCTTACTTGGAAAACAACTGGTGCATTTGTTGACCACTTGATGGCATCACTCAGTTGTATGGAAACAAAACTGCTTTGCCAATAGAGCAGTTTTACTTGTGTGCTTGCTGTGAGAGGAATTTCGTGGTTTATTTTAGACTATTAAAGACTGAAGAGAGCTATTAATATGCTCCCATAAATTAAATGGAAGCCACAACTCCAATTGTGATAACCTTTTTCTTTCTCTATGGTATATTACTTACCGTTTTGAAATAATTTCTTTATCTGCATAAATGTGAACAGAAGAATGGTCTACACTGTTCCTCTTCTTGCTCCTGGTTAACTTTTCAAGGATGGCAGCTAGTGGTTTAGTGGGTTGATTCTGACACAATGAATGTTGTCATGCACTGAAAAGTCTTTTTGGTTTGCTTTTCCAGGGAAATTGCTTAAAACCTCCAATTGTTGCAGTCAATGTGTATTCTAGAAAAAGGATTTATGCAATTTTGTGTGTTCACTATAGGTCCTATAAAATAAGTTTTTCAGCCTTCATACCAACACTAGGTGATCTCTCTGTGTGTATGCAAGGCAACAACGATAGCTTACTGAAAAGGCTGAGCGAAGGCTGTAATGGAGAAAACAAGGCACAGTGATTATTATTTAGAGGTAAAGCACAGTTCTGGCAATGTCAGGGGAGCTCTGACAGTTTCTACATGTGGAGAATTGGCCCACAAGACATCAGCTCATGAAGTATATAGTTGAAAGCAGGTTGAAGATCTAAAATACTGCTTCTCTTATGCAGCCGGTGCCAACGAGCAGTAGTAAGGCACCCCGTTAGAGCTCTGGAGCAGTGACGCAAAAGGAGATGGCTCCAGCTTCTGACCCCAGAAGGAGTGAACAGGCAGCGTGGGCAAAGCACCACAAGGACGGTGATATCGCCAGTGTGCCTCTGTTCTGCGAGTAATGGTTAGCATGTTTCTGGAGGAAGAAACCTAAGAAAAATACATATAAAACCCCATTCCTTTTTTTTTCCATCCCCTATTCCTCCCTGTTCAGCTTAGGCTGCTGCATGCTGGCAAAACAATAAAAAAGCAGCCAAAGAATGGGCGGAGGATCTTTAACACTTTTCCTGAACTTTTTTTGGTAAACATTTTGAAATACCATGCTTTCCTTAGCTTTTGAGGTGGTTTTAGATGCTGCTTTGTCAGGGATATTCTGATATACTGATTAAATGTCTGCTCAACTATGCACACTAATATGTGCATATACTTATATTCTTGAATGTATGTACTGGTTTTCTGGAATCTCTTCCTCATAACTGATGGCCTACTGAAATAATCATCATTATATTAGAAAATGTAAGTGATGATGCATACCTAATTTCTGGATCATGAAGTGCTTTGAGCTGGCCTGCTGAGAATTTTACCTAAGTTGGAGACTGAAGTGTCCAGCTATAGGACTTTACCCATACTGCTTATGATAAGTTTTTCTAAAAGAAAAAAAGAAAATGTTTATTAACTGACTGGCCAGTCTTATTTCTGTTGCTAAGATTCAGTTGCTAAGAAAAAACACCTAAGATTCCCTTATCTTGTGTTATCTAAGAAAAATAGATATAATGAAGGATGGAGAAAATTCAGCAAAAGGCTAAATGGTAATTATTCAGTTTCTCCAATATATTATTTAGTGTAATGGTTTTGTTTAGTTGTTATTAGGAGACTAAGTAGCAAAAAAAAAAAAAAAGAAATACCCACGGAGGGCTCACAGTGACAATTCCACTGCTGGCAAATGACAATTTTCCTTCATAGTTGCACTAAAAGGAAAAAATCAAGCCTGCCACAGATCAACAATGAGCGTGTCTCATTTTCATGGAGTTACTGGTAGTCTGTGCCTTGCTGGCAGTGTCTCATCCCTGTGTAGGTGCTAATGATCCTGCTAAAGGTTGGCTTATGCATATTTTTTCTTTAGCTTTGGCGCTGTAACTCTCTGATTTAGGGACAATGGCCCCAGGTTTTATTACTGTTTCCAATCACTTATTAAAGACCTTACATCATATGTGTTTACACAATGGAAAGCACTAACATCTTGTCCAGAGATGTACTGTGCATGTGAGATTTTGAAGCTCTTCCTGAGCTTGTGAGCTGGTAGAAGAAGCTGCCCTTGGCTTCCTGAAAGTGGAGAGAGCCCTGTGCTGATTTATTGTGAATTCTACCTAATATGGGTTTCATGGATTCAGAAAAAGGAGAGATAAAGGGAGGTTTGCTTGATGTGAGACTCCAGAAAATAGGGCTTTTGAGGAGGCAAACATTAGAGGTTGCTTTGTCTTTGTGTTGGGTCCATGGTTCTTTTGTTTTAAGTTTATATAGTGTTTCTGTGCAGTCCAGCAAGAATGTTACCTATCTGACAAACTCCAGGCATGATATGTCCTCTTTAGTTCTCAGACTGGTTATTTAATTATTCATTGCAAGAGTCTCTGCAGTATTCATCAGCGGTTGTATTTGTGCTTTGAAGGCCAGGCTAGTCACAGATGCTCTCCAAGGCCCTTCTCGCAATGTGTTATTATACATGGGGAATACTTTTGTGATTTGAAACTCTCGTCTCTGGTGGAAGACTTGCCATCACATTTGGGGTCTGAATGTTAGCAAGCGGGGGAACACAATTGCTGTCAGGAGCTATGGTGAGGCTATGTCAGACTTTCCTATGGCTTCCAAAATAGTCACGTCAAGGACTGGGATCTAAGAATGCCTGTATCCTTGTCCCAGATACAGAAGGAGAGCTGCTTAATGAAAAGGGAGGAAATATTTATTGTTCTCACATGCACATCTAAGTTGGGGTAGTTAGGGGTTTTGGTTGGTTTGATTTTTGCATCAAGCCACAATGGACTAATTGTGAAATTGCTTTCTTGTTTTAAGGTGCATTTTATTTTGATTGAAGGTCTGTGTAATGGAGTAAGAAATACTCCACTACATATAAGGTGATACAGCGATAGAAGTGCTACATAAAAGATTTTTGCTGTCTACATTTATCATCTTTTCTCTGTATTAACAGTTATTCTATGACAAGTAACTATAGCTTTGTGTAGGGTTTTCATTTGAAGAAACATAGTGTAAGTACAGAACATAAAGGTAAGTAAAAGCTTACAGAAATGGAACAAAGAAAAATATATTTATTGCTAAGTATCCAAAAGAATGACAACTGCATAGCATATTAGGTGCCAATGATGCAAATTCATTACGAATTGCCTTTCTCAGTTAATGAAAGAAGCTGAAGAGTAAGCACACATCATAAAATGTAAAGTAAGGAAAAAAAAAATATTGTTTGGGGTTGAGCGAGTGTTTAAATGACTAATTTTGACATTGTCCTTAATTCGCCAACAGTGCAAGTGAATCTTTCCATAGATCAATATTTTTAAAAGAAGCATTTTCAGTGACATTAATAAGATTATTCTATAATTTTGTCTGCCTGATGGACTGGTTTTGCACAAAGCATTTAAACTTTGAAGACCTTTTTGAGGCCTAAAGATAATTAAAATGTAGATAGCTAATAGTCTTTTGCTATTTTTCTGTGGGGCTGAATTAGCTGTAGGTTTGTTCCTCAATTTTATAGAAGCTTCTCATGTACTACAGCAGAAGGATTTGGGTTTTGTTTAAATATACAGGAAAATGCGCACTTCTTTGGTTTGTGTTATGTTGCTTTTAGTTGAAGGAATTGCATCATCACCCTCTTGATTTTGAAATATTGCTTGGTGGGCTGCAGTCTTTTTCCTTCTATTGCCGTCCTTTCTATCTCATCTCAGTGCTTCAGACAAACCTCCCAGAAGGAATTTTTCCATTTAATTAAAGAATACCTCTATGGATGCATTTCCCATAGACCTTATACCTTGATAAAGGATACAGCTTATCAGCTTTCTGAATGGGTATATTTTTAGCTCCTAATTCTTCGCTCTTCTAGTGTTTCACCCAAAACTTTTGTGTATCTGTTTATATATAAATTGGCTAATGATCCAAATTGCTGATTAAATTTTGTACACATGAGTAATACAATAGCTAGTTCCTTGTGTGTTTATTTGTATATAACATATGATATTCTGCATCTGCTTGCTAGGCCAGTTGGTAGATTTGCTAACTATGCACTTCCAGCAGAATAAATTACAGGCCTTGATAATCTCACAGAATATTAGGATTTGGGTTCCTGAAGTAGATTCCCCACCCCCTATTTTCTATGTTCTCTGGAATTTGATGTTTTAATGATAAAATGATTTTTCCCTACTGATTTCAAAGATAAACAATGTAAAAAATTAGTTTTCTGCCAGATTGACTGAGACAATAGTATGAACGCAAGCATGAACTCCCTCATCTCATCTCAGCAGGATAGTAGCTTTGAAACCTAATTACAAACACTTAAGTGCCAACTTTGCTAATCATTTCATTGCAGAGTATTACACCAGAAATATCAGGTATATGCAATGTGGCTGGATTTCCATTCTCTTGCCAGATCTGAACTTCTCTTCCTTCATTTGAAAATCTTTCTGAGCAAAAAAGCAGCAACCTCTCAATTTTTTTCAAACAGTGAAATTTTTTAAAGTGCAAATGATTTGTGATTAGGATGATTTTCTATTTGCAGTGCAGTAAAGAGCTCCTAAGGAAGGGTTAGTCAAACCAAAAAGAAAAATCAAGTAAAAATAAAAAACAATTCGGAGAGGATTTATCAAATATGATCAGATGGTGTCCAAAGTGGGTAGGACCAGCTATAGTGATACACAGAAGTGAGAGACAGAAAGGCATTGAAGTTTGAAGAGGCAGTGTGAATGCCAGTAGGTGGATATATTGTTAGATCAGAAATTACAGTGGCAGCTGGTCTATTGATAATTGTGGAAACAAAGGAACAAGTTTCTACCCTTTTCTGCATAATAGGAAACTACTGAAAGGGACACTGAAAGATGGTCATATTGTCATGTTGCCAGGAGCAAGATAACAGTTTCTCTTGGAGTATTTTGATTCCCCGCAGTTTGGAGAGAGAGGGATTTAATTACAGAGAGATCTGAGCTGAAGCTCTTAATGCAAATATCCCTATGAAGACGGTGCCAAATCAGGACTTTGCCATCTGCACCTGTCTTCAGAAATAGGATGGCAATACACAAGGCAATGGTAGAAGAGCAAGACTTTAAGCATGACTGTAAGCAAAGCAGAAGCCTTGCATTATCTCAGGTGCCATGAGGAGTCCCACTGATTAAAAAGGTCACATGGATAAGGTGCACTCTGAAAAATAATAGCTGCTCTTCCAGGCTTAAGCGTGGTCTTAATGGGATATGACTGAAGTTAGAGATGTAGGTCATAAATGAGATAAATTTTCAGTATGTATTGCTATGATGAAAGAGTCAAGTTAGACAAATGGATGTTAGAAGACGCCCAAAATATATTAACCTGTGTTACTTCTGCCAACTTCACAACAGAGATGACACAGAGAAGCTAAATGGAAAAAACCCAAGGGAGTAAATGGAGAAGGGAGTAGACAGTGTCTTGTGAAACTCTGTAATGGAAATAACAGTTCAAGATGTAAAATGTCAAGCAGATATGGAAAGGGAAGTGTCTGAAAACAGCCTTCAAAAGAATAGGTTAGGAGAGATACTTAACTAAAACAACTAAAAAATGCGTTAATCAATAGTTTGGGAAATAAACTTGAGAGATGGTCCGTTGATGGAGGCCAACACTGATGAACAGCTATCAAGATGTAATTTAATCTATCGAAATAATTGAATGCAAATTTATTCTTTAGGCAGGGTGATGTTCATGTTTTCATTATGTTAAAGTGCACATTTCATACTGTATGGTTTGTAGGATGTTGGTGTCGTCTTAAAATGAAGCCTGATGGCGAGGAAGGCCAGTACAGTAAACTAATAACTATTGCTACTCATACAGCAGTGAAGTCTGGAGGCAGGACTGCTAGAATATGTCTTTTTATCTGTGGAACAAATACTTTAAAAACATTATTTCTTGAAACTCATCTATGTAAATATCTCTACAGAATAAATAAATACGAAAGGATTGTAGTCATAACAACATGAAATTGTTATATCTACAACTGTAGTAATTAAAGATTGCTAAAGGTCTCAGGATGTTTTGATTCCCCTTTCCCTTATGTTAGTGGGTTGATGTGAACCAAGGCACTTCAGATCTCTGTATTTCAGCTTTAAGGAAATCAAGATAAGGATTATGAAATTAATGTGCAAAAATTGCAAGTTCTTTTTGAGTGCTTATGAAGTTGCAACTGACATACAGAATTAGTGGTTTACTCAGTCACTTAGTCAGGAATGCTTGATTGTTGCTGAAAAACCATAGCTGGTATGAAGTAACACAGAAAATTACACATCTGTTCTCGTGTCACAAAGTTTTGTATGCAAGAAAGTACAGGCATAGGGAGGGAAATACTAAAAAAAAGTCACCAGACTTTTCTTCTGGTATTGTACAATCCGTGAACATTCTTGGTAAGTAATTTCAAGATGTCTTAAGAGTTAATGAGTTTTTTAATGAATTGGAGTCTGTTATGCAGTTGTTCCCTATTGTGTTACTTATGTAATGCTTTTTTTTCTTTATGTGCTAAAAGCTTATTCTTGCCCTTCAGTGTAACAAGTGTGGAGAGTTTGAACTTCTTTGAATCCATTGTATTTTTATATAGTGAAAGTCTTATTAGAAACATGACACGTTCTGTAATTTGACTAAAGAAAGCAATTCAGAAAATATGAAGCCTTTTTTCCTTAGTCATTCCAGTTTTTTGTCTGCTGTAATATCTCAAAACAGAGAGGCAAGAGGAGATAACACTTACTGTGTAGCATATGCTTTCAGGCAGAACATGATCAATTGACAAAATATCAGAATGTAGAAGCGTATTGAGTAATTCTTCATTTTAACCCATTGACAAAAACTACAAAACTGCCTCAACCAAAACAGTCTTTGAGATATTTCAGCTGTGTTCGGTGGGCTGTGCTGGGAGATAAGGGGGCCCATTTGCTGTGGTCTGTTGTATCTCTGGGCTTTTTGCTGCTAATAAGTGAGCAGCTTTTGATTAGTGTCAACTGTTGAATGAAGTTATCTCTTGTTACACAACTCGTGATCAGCTCTATATTCCACAAATAAGTGACTCTCTGAATGCAGCCTCCCATCAGAAAGGGCTTTGTTTTTCCTGTCCTTCTGTTTGCTTTGCAAGTAAATTGTTCCTTCTACAGACCCGTGTGGCTTGCTTCTCTCACCCTCGGTGACAGCAAAGCTCGCTGGTTGGTGATCTCTGCAGGGGTTTATAGCTCCATTCTGCTGTTCTCTCCCTCTGTTCCCACTTCTCTGTTCCCTCTCCTACTGTGACTAAATAAATTACCTGTATGACATGTTCAGTTTTCTCTGGCAAGAAGCCTGGGAAATCAAATCTGTTCCCGAACCTGGGTCTCCCGTTTGGCAAATGTAATGCCTCCCTGCTGTTAAATCAGGTCAGCTCTCAGGAAAAACAAAGAACAATTTCATATAACTATAATCAACACAGAGTAGATTTAGATAATGCAGCTGACATATGTTTATTGTAAAGACCATCAAGGAAATCACTTTAAAAGCACTTCATCTTTTTCTGTTTCATTAGGATACATGTTGAATATTCTGTGTATATAGAAGATCAAGCATTTTCTTTCTGTTATCCCATATCAAAGTGAAATATATTTATTTTCTGGCTGGCCTAAGAAGATATTTGGCGAAGCGGTTCACTGGTTGCATTAGAAACAGTTTTATGTATTTAATTATTGTGGCTTTATGTAATTAATATTAATTGATAATTAACTGTTAATTACTCCTAATTATTCATAACCTGTCCAGTCTCTTTGACTTTTGGGTCTCTGAAAGCGGAGATATACTTAAAAGTGTTTAGAGGAGGAAAAACAAATCCTTTTAAAACATCATGTTCGCTTTTCTACCTTTCTGCTCAGTCTGTTTCCACCGGTGGTCAGAGGTGGCAGGTCAGTAAGAGGGTGGCAGCATGTCTCTCCTGCGTTACCAGACCCGACATGTGCCCCGGCAGTCCTGCAGCTCGTGCCACGCGTGGGCAGCCTGCTCTCTCGCCTGCCGAGGCACTCGCCGTGTATGGGGGAAGCGCCAGCGTGGGCAGCCTCCCCTCTCCAGCTGGAAGACAAATTTCCTGCTCAGATGCTCTGCATGGCCCAGAGGGGCTCGGAATTGCACCCCAGAGGCTCTGTCGTTTATCCACCGTTAACAAGCTTACGCAGGCTGCAGCTGGGCTGTGGAGCATCTCTGGTCACCTCCTGTCTGGCTTTGTGATGGTGGACCTCTGTCCTGGGGAAGCAGAGTGGCTGGTTTCCTTCGGGCAGGCTTTGCTTCTGCAGGTGGTTGCTCGGGGACTGAAAGAGTTACTGACCCCCTGAGCTTGCCCCCAGCCCTCCTCAAAGGAGGAGAGGGGTAGGAAATGCCAGGTGCCCCTGGGGAACCCTGGGGGCTGGTGCAGGGCTCACCTATGAGGGCGGGCTGTGCGCAGCTCCCAGGGGCCAGCTTTGCCGCTGCTTGTTCAAGGCGGTTAGTAAAAACAGCAATTGGCGGCTGCCTTATAGTCTTGCATGGTCTTACCACCACCACTGAGTGACAGCTGGGGGCCTTGGCTGGAAACCTTTCCCAACCCTGGCTGAATATCAGGTTCTTACCTGGCGGAGTCCTGGGAAGGGCGAGAGGCTGCCTGATGGCCTGAGCAGCAGGGCAAGGCTGCCCATGGCTGTCCAGCCTGCATGGCCTGTGTTTCAAACTCACCTAACACTTCATTCTCAAAAACAGATGGGCTGTGTTATTTAAATGGTACATGCTTTTCCAGATCTTTTAAAAGACAGCTACAATGTTAGTAATAATTGTTTAGTTATTCATGAGTTGCCTTTGTTCTAACGAGTGCCTTTGTTTCTTCATTGCTCTGAGACACACAGTGAATGTTTTTCATCAATTTAAAATTCATTTGAAACTCTATTGTGTAAGACAAATCCTTGAAACTAGAATTGCTCTTTCTTGTCCGAAGTCTTCATCCGATGCGCACAGCAAACTTTAAGAGGTGAAAGAAGCGAAGTGGGTTTTAAAAGGCTGGGGCTAATTTCCTGTTTCCACCAGGAATGACCTGAAGCAAGGCTCATCACCTCCATCCTCATCATCTCCTGTTTGAAGAAATAACAGTAGTAACATTATCTGTCCTCAACTGTGTCTTGTCCGTACAGATTGCAGATACTGTCTCCTACTGTAAAGGTACAGGACTTGTCTCTGAAAGGCTTCAGCTGATACTGTGACAGAAATCACTTCAGCTCTGTTAATGGCAAGGGCAAAGCCTGGCTTGTTTCCTTCTTGGCATCTAGGCTGGTCAAAGGAATTGTTGAGCTTGTTCTAACCCTGCTTTATTTCTTGTCTTCTCCAGCCTGTGACCTGATGACCCTGGGGATCTTAGCCTTAGTGACGTCCACTGGTTGTGCCTCGGCCAACGCCCTGCAGTCCCTGACGGATGCCATGCACATCCCACACCTTTTTGTCCAGCGCAACACGGGGGGGTCCCCGCGCACAGCCTGCCACCTGAACCCCAGCCTGGAGGAGGAGGAGTACACGCTGGCTGCCCGGCCGCCGGTCCGCCTCAATGATGTTATGCTGAAACTGGTCACTGAGCTGCGGTGGCAGAAATTCATAGTATTTTACGACAGTGATTATGGTAAGTAAAATGGAGAATTTTAGACACTATTAAATTTATTTCTTTTCTGTGGGAAACGGAGAGGAAAATGTAAAGGGAGGGATGGAATATAACTTGCTGGGTTCTTCATTGACAAAGGGGAAAGTGTTTCAAGTGAATGCAGGTCTTTGGTTTGAAGGAAAGGTTGCTGTGAAAACTAGTTCTCAGACAAGCAGTAAAGTTGCTTAGCAACACCTACCAAGACAGCCAAAGTTTGAATCATCTCACACTTTTTCAGTAAAATATTAATAAAGTGTTGACATTGATTGGCAGGGGTCACGTAGCTGTGCAAGGAAGTTCAACGTGGCCTCTATCCATTCCCAGAAAATACTTTCTATCAAAGCTGAATACTGTTCTCTTTAAAAATTAATTTTCACAATAACTATTACCATTTCTTTTTTCACATGCTTCCTCACACTATTCTCCATTTGGACTAAATTTCACAGTGATATACTTCCTGGCATTAACCCAAAAGGTAGAGTTAGCATTTTCACTACATCTGATGCGCTTCCTTCAGCAAAATTTTTACTTTGGGCTGGAACTTGAGGAAAAAGAGTCTCTGCCCAAGCAAATTTAGTACCTCATGATGGGTGTAAAGAAGCAATGAAAAAATAAATCTCTCGTTGTGCCAAGCTCTCAGAGTGAAGGGGAACTGTGTGCATAACTTTTTTTTTTTTTCCCCCTCTGCTCAACTGATAACGCTTTTCTGTATGTTTAACTTGTGGTATTTTCAGCACTCTCATCTTAAGCTATAGGATCTGTAATGGATATAGGGACTGTAACGGATAAAATAAATCTTCTATAGTATGTTTTAAAACTCTGCAAACTTTTTGGTTTTAAAAAGATGCGTATGCTTTTGGTGTGGTGACGTACTATGGACAGAATACAAAGAAAGGAAATCAAGGTTAAATTGCAGTTGGAAAGTCTTACATGTATCTGTGCATATAGTCTAGATTTTATACTGTCTTCCACAATTGCAAAACAGATCTTTACTTGCATTATCTCTATGTAATGACAGATTTTCAATGGTGAATCAGAGAGAAATAACATCTTTGGTTTTGAAGCTGGGCTACTCTGTTTAAAAAACCAACCAACCAAAAATCCAGAAAGGTTAATGAATGGGTCCTGAGCTCGAATGAGTTCTGAAAGTCTTGGGTGCAGCTTTCTGTTATGAGTTGTTAGAGATGACACTTGGTATTTCTTCAGCAGGCAAACGGAAGATGATGAGGGTGGTTTTAAGTGGGAAATCAACTGAGGGCGTAACATCCTTTCAATTATATAGAATTATTTTAAGCATGAAAAGGCTGCCATGCTACTTGTAGATTTAATCTGTAGACTCAAAAATCTAGCAACCCAGCAAATAAACTACCATGTAATTACTGTCCTGTATAACGCTTGACCAGTGAATGCTTTGAAAGCAAAAGCCACGATGTATGTGGTAGTTGTTCTTTTGGTGGCCTTCTGGTAGCAATGAGAAAGTTGCTATGAAGTAGAGGATTGGGCTTAAAAAGTTAGAATTATTCTAACAGTTACTTCAAGAATAGAAAAAAAAAAATCTTAAAAGGATATCTTACGAACTCTCATGTTTTTCTTCTGCTGATTTGTAGCTTTAACCTTCCAAAACCGTTTGAGTCGGGGATCTTTCAACCCTTGTGAATCCTGGCTCTGGTAATGCCTCAGATGCTCTGTGTACAAACTGCTGTCACCCATTTTCCCTGGTAGCAAATCTGGTTACTGAACTATGGTATCACTTATTCCAGTAGTATATCTGTGTTTCTTTGCCTCTTTCTGCAAAGGGTTAACATCTCAGTACCAAATCCTGAAACCCTTAATTCACACACTCTGCAAATTCAATTATGGTCAAATTTATCTTTTCCATTTATCACAAACTGACCTTCAGTCTGTACCAGTAAGACAGACACTAAAAGGGTGTTGAAAATTGCCACAGGCGTTCTGCTTCTTCCAGTGGAAAGCGTGTTGTGTACTGCAGCTGCCCACGTGCTGTTTCCTCTCCTTTTCCTCTCGGATGTGACAACCATCTTTTACTAAGTCCTCTAGAAGGGTTTTTTTTAATAAGAATTTTGTGGAAGGAGTTTCCGTAAAGAAGCCAACTGGCCCTTGCCAGCTCTGGGCAGGCATTGGTGAATAGGGGATAAATAACCCAGTTCCCAGGATATTGCATGCTGAGCTCAAGAACAGCAGCCTGGCTCCCAGGGCATGCCCGTTGCCCTCATTAGTTAGCTTCAGTAGAGCTGTGCTTAGGCATCTGCAGCAACACTTCCCCACTCAATGTGCAGGAGTTGACTGCTGACCATGAGGAGGGAGGTCACTTGAAGAACATGTGTTTATGATTACGGAGAGTTTCGCGCACTGGGCTTTTGTGGTTTACTGTAATCAGTGGTCTTTCTCTACCTGCTCTCTGGAAGTTATACTATCCCCCTGGGTAATGTTTTAATTTGTCCATCTGCTGATGTCTAAAAACCAGCCAATCCCTTGGCGTTGTCCTTGTGGAAATGGGCAGGTTTTCTGAAGACAAAATAACATTGCACAATTTATAGAAGTCCCATGTTTATAGTAATGCTGTGCTATATTGGAACCAAATTTATTTACCTCATGAATTACTTGTCCCTTATTAGACATACATTTTGGATTATAATTTCTGCATTGGCTGAATTAAGGAAAAGTAACAGACTTGGCAATTAGAAATACAGAGTAGTCACTGAACAGCCTAACAAGCTCCTTAATATTGTTGTGCCTATGATAAAAGGTGCCTTTTTTTACACTGAAGCTACAGATAGAAATCTGTATGCACAACTTCAGTGACATAACACGGTCCTTTCCAGTAAAATGCCTCAAATTCTGTAATAAGAAATTGAGAGATTTCACAGAAAAGATGTGGAAGTTTTAAAGAAAAAGGTTGCTAAATGGAAATGGTAAAAGCAAGGCACAAACTGTGTCATTCCACCTAACCTGAAGCCAGCTTTTAGATTTTGTCACTTGTGGTGAAGGAATGGATAATAGCAAGAAATGGGTAATAGCCTGGTTCTGGAGAAGTGACTTTTCAAAGACCTCTGTCTTTACAGTTGCAGCATTCAAACTCTTCTCGATGATACGTGCTCTCCTACTGAGCAGTACTGATGGGGGAAAGGTCAGTTGATCCATACCCGTACAGTCCTCCTGTATTTGTATGAGAAAAGATAAGGGTTCATATAGACACTGCATCGTCATGACTCAGCCCTTGTTTTTCCACTTCTTGTGCATGGTTTGTGCATCACTTCAGAAGGTGCACAGAAATCTGCTCCCCGTTGATCACAATGGGAGCTTTCTGCTGATGAGACTGCTGCCTGACATGAAAATGATGGCTAGGCACTATAGCAATTCAAGTAAGCCATAGCTAAGGCGACAAGTCTCCTCTCTTGCTGATGTGTGGAAGAACTGTTGGAGCTCAAGGCCAGAACGAGACAGTCTGAGCCCTCTCTGTCCCTGCTATTCTTTGCCATGTCATCTTGCGAAGGCTTTCTAGCCCCTGTGTGCTTCCCTTTCCTGTCTGTGAAATGGAAAGAAAAACTTCCCAGTCTGACTGAACTGGTTTTTGAAATGCCTTCAGAAATTCTTTAAGCAACAGAATTAAGTGTCACATTCAGGAATAAGGTAATTCCACTAAGATCTCAAGGGACCGGGGTCCCTTAAATTAAATAAAAAGTTAAACGCATTATTTTACTTTAAATGTCTATTAATGAAAATCCTATGCTGCATCATGGTATTTGACGTTAATTTTCTGGGGAAAAAAAACCCAATTGGACCCTAAGTTCATCAGTGGCTGTCAGACTGCTCTGTGGAACGAGGTCTACCCACCTGTTAAAGAACCAGCAAGAGAAGTCAGATCTGTTGTGTTATCCTATAAGCTTCAGCTGTGCTGATGTGTTTTGAATTTTTTTTTTCTCTATAGGAGAGCTCTAATGCCTCCTGTGATTGCCTTTAATGCAATACATTGCATCATTGTGTAAAGGTCTGCTGGGAAGTTTAATATTTTATTTTGCTGACCTACTGGATGTAGAAGTGTCAGTAATCAAACTTTCTGACACACAAGTTGGTAGTGTGGCAAGTTTCATAAAGAATCTTACTAAGCTCTAGAATGGCTATAGGTTAAAAGCAGTGGGTGCTGCCCACAATCAGATGTGGTTGGGTAATAAACAGTTGAAAGTGTGCTGCTAGGGTGAGCAAATAAAAAGATGTATGGTTAGAGGAAGGATTTGAGAAGGATTTTGGAAGTTGGATGTGAAAACGAAAACAATGAGGAATACCAAGTCATATTTCTGAAGAGAAATGTGAGTAATAGCTATGTTTCCAGTAGATTCATCTTACTGTTGAAAAACACTTTGTTGGTGTGGTTATATCAAGTGTCTCCGCTTCCCTACATGCGTGCACGCATACCCATATTACAAAATGTGAGACAAAACAGTTTTTAATGACTCCATTTTGTCAATGAAAATGGTATTAGACCTGTGAAAGGGAGCTGTGATATTTTATTCTTAATATTTGGTGTCAATAAGTGAGTGTAGTCTAGTTAAGAAGTGTTGTACAAAAGTTTTACAGAGAAATTTTTGAAGAATTTTGGACCTTTCAATCTATCTATGGAGCTTTGTTCCTACAGAGGAAAAAAACCCAAACCCACAATTTATTAATTTATAAATTATTTTCAAATTTATTTTTTTAGAGATTACTTTTTTCATTATGATCATTGGTGCCCCATAATTTTGAATGCTTCCTGATGAATCTTGCTATGTAGAAAGAACTTGAGTCCTGCCTGCCAAGGGCCTCACCCTTGATTGGAAGTTACAGGAATTATACTATAGATAGTTTTACAACTAGCTATTGATCCTGGAATGGTCTCTTTTATAAAGGTCCCTTTCTGCAGGCAATTATTTAATTTGCAAAGGAATATAGTAATGAAAATTAAGAAGTGCCTGCTTTAACACAATCCACCTGTAACACTGCGAATCAGTTGCGATGTGAAGTGTTAGCTGTCACAACAAAAGCAAAGTAGATTCATCTTACCTGTTTTACTCTGTCTTTAAGATTTCTTTTATTCTTGTCAGTATAACATAAGTTATCTTTTTGCTTCCTACATCATTATCAGCTGCCAGACAACCACTTCTGCATCGCTAGGGCTGCCATATTTCTCTACAGGTTTTTCCACTGAGCATGCCTTGTTTAATGGAAATACAGGGAATCTGGCATTTGAAGTGTTGAACCAATGTCACATGTGTTGGTATGTGCCTGTTCAGCAAATCTCACACTACCAGAAAGCATTACACTTTTTCTGCATGTGCCGTGTGGTTGAGTTTACATGTGTGTTTTCAGTTGGTTGGAGCATCCCAGCTGGAACTGTTGCACAGAAGTGTGAATTGGAATTGCTGTGTTTGAATAGTAAAATGTACAGAATCTAAGCAGCCAGCCACAGAGAAACATAACTTCTTTGTGATCATCAATCTGCAACTGCAGTGACTTAGGGAGGGAATCCTTGGATGTCTCTGTTGGTGCTGCTGTATAAGATGATAAAGGGAGAAATAGATTGAGCCTCAGTGTCTCTTCATCCAACAAGGAACAGAATCCTCTGAGCATTTATTCTATTTAATTCTGCACCATCTAGTTATTAATGGATAACCAGGCTATTGAATGTCTAGACTCCAGACAAATGTGAAATCTTCAATTTCTACCTGGAAAAAACGAAGCCTTTCCCATGAAAAGAGTGTGTCTTGTAACATAATGTAAAATCATCATTGCTGCTGTGGAGAATGCCAGGAAAGAAAGAATTCAGCCAAGTTCTCCAAGTCCCACGGGGAGTTTGTGATGCCATAGGGTAGAGGGAAAAAAAAATTGACCTTTTGACTTTTACATTGAATTTGATCTGGAAGCTATTGAAGAAATGGCGTTGTGTGTTCCCATATTTATCCTTGAATCACTTTTCTGACTGTAGCAGCACTTAAACTAATTGGTCGACTTAAATTAAGCATAGATTTTTGTCATTTTTGATAGTATTTTTTTATTTAGTAATGCATTGCAGTATATAACACTAAATGTAATTAAAGTAAGTCAATTTCACTTCAAATTATTACTTACAAATTAATTTTAGTACTTTGATTCTTCAGGTATATGAGTAAGTGTGCTAAGAGCACAAGTAAGAGTTCCCCCTCTCCACCCCCCCCGCCTAATTCCTAGCAGGGTATGGGAGCAGTGGACAGAGGTTGTTTCCCATAAAAGCTATTCACTAAATACTTTCAGGGCAATGCCTGATGTGATATGCACATGATCTTAAAGTTATGGTAACGCCTTTTTTCTGAGTAAGTGCTATCATAGCCTACTTGGAAGTTCAATGGTAGTAGAAGCCAGTCAGAGTTCTCTAGACAAACCGTTCGGGTAGTTACAGGCAACTTGTCTTGCTCGTAAATAGATTCAAGGCAAGTTAAAGAAATAATTTCAACCTTTCAAGTAGTTTGAAAATCTTTTGCAAAAAGAGGATGTGAGTTCTTTTCAAAAATTAAAAATGCTTTGGAGTGGCACTTTGCAAACAGAAGGCTTGCACTCTTAATTCAAAATAGGTATTTTAAAAATCGGTTTGTATTTTAAGACTTCAAAAGTATATTTCTGGGGGGGAAGCTCATGAAAAAATTCAATGAAAGGCTTTATTAGAAGCAATTTTCCACCAGTTTTTCAGCTCAGTCATCCAGTCAAAAGTGATTATTAATCTAGTCCTGAAGGCACTCATTGTGCATTCTTTACTGTCCCTTTTTCAACTCATTGTAACAGTCTCCAGGCTCAACTTTGCAGAAGCTAGTGGCTAGTGGTGACTCTGTTTTTTCCCCTTTATATTCTGAAACAGAGAAATGTTTCATAATACAGCACACACTGTCTAAAGAAAGTGCAAAGTTCAGCAGCCTGGAACTGGAGGGCGCAAATTAATTCAGTTTGAACAGAGAGGTCTTTGAAAATTGTAGATGTCATCTGCAGAAGGTCCTAAGTTCTTGGACTTTCTTTCCCTGACTGACAGTAGTTTGAATCTCTTGATTTTTTTGAAGCCGTGGCATAAGGCTAAACGGTTTGTTCATGCACGTGCAAATGACAAGGAGAAATGTAAGGATGATTTGGTGTACTTGAGCAGGGAATCTGAGGAACTAATTCCAGAAGGGAGTCTCTTCTCATTTGTTAGGGAACAAATGTTTATACATCCATTTAGAAATTGTTTGATAAATGCAAAGCTGGAAATTGAACATCAGACAGGATAGAACTCTGTCCTGGAGGTTGGTAGGGATTCAGGCAGTAACACTATAATTCTGAGAAAATATATTCACGTATCTTAATATGCAATGAACTTTGTGTAAGTTTCTAGTCTCTATTGTCTTTCATGGAAAGTGGTAGGGGAGAGGGAGAGAATACATATATATATATACACATACTTTCATGTATGGATTTCAAAGAAAGTGGTGTAGGAATGCGTATTTACATACACATGTGTGAATGTTTGTGTGTAAATGTATGTATTAGTTCTTATATGGAAGTAAGGGAATGTATCTCCTCTGCTCTCTTCCTGTCTTTGCTCAGTCCCTCCTAGTAATCTTTCTGATGCCATTCTGGGCAGGACTTCTTTGGCTTCCTCCCTGGATGGAAATGGTTTCTTTTTTGTTTTACCCAATTGAGAGTTGGTGTGGCTTCCCACCACTGCTGTCTTCCTTATTGGGACAGA
Source organism: Ibidorhyncha struthersii (assembly GCA_013398815.1). NCBI lineage: Eukaryota > Metazoa > Chordata > Aves > Charadriiformes > Charadriidae > Ibidorhyncha > Ibidorhyncha struthersii. The sequence continues at coordinate 16,363 of VZSZ01001249.1, read as the reverse complement.
AATCCCATTCCTTCTCACACTTCTTGTATTTAGATACTGTGTTTTATTTATTTATTTTCCTTATGGCTAAGGGTTTTTTGTAGGTTTGCTGGCTTTCTTCAGCACCCTTTCCATAGGCTGGGGCTAGTGCTTTGGTCAGGACTGTTTGTTTTCTTTGCTGATTGATGATAAACAGTGAAAGAATGTACTCTGAAGGATTCCTTTTGTTTCTCCTCTGCTAGTAAAGCACGGTGACTGAGTATATTAGAGAAGAGATAAGATTATTAGTCATTGTCTTCATAGAAGGGATTAATCTCGAGGATCACAATGAATGTAGAACTCCTGAAATCTTTTTGGAGGAGTAGTATGGTAGGGAATGTAATTTTTAGAGAGCCCTGAGGGTCAAAATGGTTTTCTACATATTGTGTGCCTATCAACAACAAATGTGTGCCATTACCACTGCTGCACAGTATTCATATGCTTGAGATATATTCATATATTTGTAAAGTGGTAGACTACTGCATTTGCGTTTATATAATGTAGCAGAATTATTAGACAGAACCAGCCTTTTGTTCAGCATCTGGGAACTGGAAAGATCTGATCCATGCAAACCAAGACTGCATTTAAATGTAGAGCCACAATTATTATTTTTCTTATTTTTTTTCTAAAAAGATGACTTAAGACTGTAAGTAGTCTGTACTGCAGTGATCTTTGTAGAATATTCATACTGTGAGTTAAAACAAACACAAGGGCCATTCTCCTAGACCTCATAGAAATGCAAGATAATCTTTTATTTTGTAACAGCAAGCAGGAAAGCAAGATACTTTTCCTTGGCTGAAAAAAAAGGAGCATTGGCAAAGAAAGGTAAGCAAAGCTTGATTGATTTTTCAGGTGGAAGTGAATGCAAAGATAAATTATGTAGTCTGCCAAGGAAGTTATTAAGTCAGGAAATTGTAGAAAATGAAACAATCTGACTTCCTGTCAGTAAAACTCTTGGGATTCGTACTGTACAATTTTCCATGTTGATGCTCCCTCTCTTCAGGAAGTAGTCGATGTGAAACTTTGGTGACTCCCTCAACCATGTGGATCTCAAAGCACTTTGGGTTCTGTTCTGAGCCCAGACAACTCCAAGTTGTACACTCAGTCAATACGGGAGTCGTCAGTGTTATACGCTACCTTTGACTTTACGTTAAACTATCCATTTAGTGAGATTCTCTTATAGCATCTGAGCAATTTACAGTTTAATGCATCAACTTACAAGATAAGGTAGCTGTGGTTGTTCCATTGTATAAAAATTGCAGGGACATGGGGCATGTTGAACTGCTAAGATATTTGTGTGACTATAAACTAGGCATCTTACTTTGATTTCAGTAAGGTTCTGAAACACGTTTTTAGTGTCTCGCTAGCTGTCCACAGCTACGCAAGATTCCCTTCCCAGCCAGAGGTGTGCAAAGGTGGCAGAGTTTTGCTGTTCCTTGAATTGTGCTGTGCAGGACTCTTGTGCCTTCTGCATTTATGTCCTGGTGTATTTAATGTTTAAATCTGTTGCTTTGGGAGTTATTTTAAGATTTACTTCAATCATTTTAGAAGCAAATGCATCATTAGACTGTGAAGAATTAAATAAAAAGCAGAGGAAATAAGGCTTCGCAATTTGGATTACTCAGAGTCAGAGCCCATTAGGAATGTAATCTGGATGTCTGAGTTCCATTGGAGGGTGACTTAATATTCATCATGTTGTTATAGCATTTGTTTAAATGGAAATAATGCATTATTTTTTTTGTGTACAAATCAAGTAAATAGGATTAGTCTCATTACTGGAGAACATTGAGTCCTACAGAGATCCTCTTAATACTGGATATTTTGTTTTTGTATCTCTCACTTTAGTAATCAAGACCCAAATATGCTGTTTCTAACAAACATATGGGAGACTTGTAGGAGGGCTTCAAGAAGGAGAGGAAAATTGAGTGGGGAGATCCCTTGCAATAATTTCATTGATGATTCCCTGAGATGGGAGAGCTCTGGATGGAAACATAGCTACTGTAACGCTATTTGGAGGCAATAGTTTAGTTCATCATTGGAAGGCCTTATGAGGTCAGGAACTATTGACGGTCCCCATTTCCCAGCAGCCTGTCTCATCTATCAGTAAGAATCGAAACCTTGGCTGGATAAATCTTCAGCTGTCACATAGCAGACTTGGAAGGGAACTAAGGATAGTAATTCAGCTCTGGTATATATTATGGCTGACTCGAATTTCATTTCCAATGTGATCGTGATTTCCTCTGGTCTGCCTCTAGCTACTATTTTATATGTCTTGCAAAATATCTTTGTGGCAAAGCACCCGTGTGGAGTGAGGAAAATAGAGAAACTATGCCATGGAAGAATGATTGTTATGTTTATACCAAAAAGACCCAGAAATACTCAGTCCCTGAAATACAAAATGCCTTCCTTGCATTATGGACCATAACCCAGAGATCTTATTTGTCCTAATGCAACTCTTCAGTGATTTTTGAAAGTCATTTTGCTTTGGCCCACTGATATTAATATTTGACATTGCCATTAACAGGAATTAAGATACATCATGTCTTCCGAAAGCCATATTGTAACATCAAGGGAACTTTAAGACAGGAATAATCCATTAACTAGAATCAACGCTTTTCTAGAATCACCTTTATTCTTCAAATGAGAGAATCTTTACGGGAGGGAACTGTCTGTCTTCCATTTATTTTTGTAAGGAGGAATATGAATCCCCCCTGCTGTGGAAGAATAATTAAAGGTCAAATTCTGGTATTGTATTCATAAGCCAGCGCAGCCTGAGCACCAACACCTAGCTGGCTACCCCACCAGGCACTTGCGGTATAATAGAAATCTTGTTGGCTGAAGGAGCAGCAGCATGCTTTAATTTTGAGTGAAGATCTTCCCTGTTGCTCTGCATTAAGGATGCTGTGTTATGATAACCTTGTATGGAAGTATATATAAGCTCATCAAATTTAAAAATAAATACAAAATATAGTGTGCACTGCAGATATTTGACTCCAAATGACAGTTCTGGTGCCTAAGGTGGATTCTCTCCTCCTTAAGTGAGCAATATTTGGTGATATACTCTGTCCCTGCAAAATAGTATCTGTGGGAGTCTTTCCGGTGGTTTATATCTTTTATTCTCTCCCATCTTGTGCAGTCACTTAAGTCTGGACAAGCTGTAATTAAGCAAAATGGTATATAACAGTATTAAAAGAGGGAAAACAAGGGCAGCCTTGCACCGGGAATGGTGGGAGGGAGAGAAAAAGGGACACTTTAAATGTTGGATTATTGGCTAATTAATGGGGTTGACTGAGTACTGATGACACATGTATTTAAGCATTCTTTCTCTCAAGTCCTACTTACATCAATGGACAGGAACAAAATTACAAAACGTGGTAACAGATGGGGTTGGAACCCCAGAGACAAGTACAGAACCCTCATGAAGTGGCCACAGGGAGATGTTACATTGCTCTAATGGTATTAATGTCACTAGGTGACAGAAGTGTTTTTTGGTGGAAACTCAGACCATCCTCTTATCTTCTGAGCTCATAGCGGTGCTTATTTTATCACCACACTCCCTTTCTTCAGCACTTCTGTGCTTCTTGTCCATCGCTGTATGCAGAACAGAAGCAGACCCTGTATTTGTAGGCTTTTCCATGGTATCCAGCAATACTCTTTCTGTTTGGATTACTATAATTTATCCAGTTCACTTTGGATCTGGTTTAGTAATTCCTGCTGTGCAACAGTAACAGACAGAAAATTAGCTAATTAGCAATAATAGAAATCTTGAATGTTTTCAGTTTTGTCAGAGAACAGTAAGACATTTAGGGCCTCTTCAGACAGTTGCATCTGAAAATCATTTGATGGTTTATAACATGATGTGACTGAAAAAAATTCTTATTAAACTTAAGTGGCAAGAGTGAAAACTAAAAATTTAGTGAGATCTTGCTGCTTCCCTTTGTGGGCTTAGCTTATGTAGTGATGGTGCTAGAAGGGCTTAAATTCACTGACTCAGCAACTTCATTGCAGTACATTTAAAAAAAATACAGTGTAAAAATTAACTAAAAGCTTCATTTTGAGGGGAAAGGAGAGAAGGAAGTTTGTTTTGGAGACAGTTCTATTTTCTTTAAGTTAAAGAATCTGGATTGGGTTAGTTTAATAAAGATGAAAACTTTATCATCTTTTTCAGTGACAGACATACATAATTTCAGGACACATACATGATTCTCTAATTATGCAAGAACTGAGGTATCAGTGTAAATTTAAATAAGTGAATGTTGTCCTTGAAATCCAGATATAAATGAGTAATCGCATGAAGGGAATCAGAGAATTTATAGCCTATCTAAAATATGCAGAATGACTCCTGAGTTTGAATCCTGCGGCAGAAGGGTCTGCCTGATGTGAGGAAACACCTGCATTGAGGCACTTTTAAGCACCAGAGCCTGACACCATCCATGCCAGGAGGTCCATGAAAGAGTATCGGCTCCCATCCTGCGAAATGCATGCATGTGCCAAGTGCTCTGTCTTTAGACTGAATAGAGGGACTGTAAAGGCTAAATATAACCTCAAATTGAAACACTTATAACTTTGCAGAATGGGCTGTCTACATGTAAGCAAGGACTGCATTGTTCAGTTTGTGTTGAATTTTACTTGGTTCCTGAAAACCAGCTGCTGTGATTATGCTCTGCACTTGTGAGATTGTCTATCTGCTTGTGTCCTGAATAAGTTAGATATTCTTGACCAATTTCAAACCAATCTAGTATGGCAGAGGCCTCAAGCCTTTTCTATATGTTTTGAATAAATAGGTGATCAATACAAGGGAGTGGTCCAAATTCCTGCAGTGCACAAGGTTGCTGTGCGAACTCAATGGCAAACTATGAGACAGCAAAGAATCAGCCCAACAGCAGCAGGTGCTCCCTTAAGTTTGACAAACAGGAATCCCAAAAGAAAAAAGGTCTTATAAAAGATTCAAGGGTGCTAAAAGTCTTAATCAGACACTATTAAACATGAGGTAATCCAACCATCAAACACAAAATTATAGGACTCATGACTACCATTGCTCAGGAAAGGGTTTGTTGCTAAAGTTCCAGTGTTTAATCCTTTCTGTGTGTTAATCAACCTTCTGTGTTTTATCTTCCTCATGTCAAGAAGACTCATTGTTATTAGAATGAATAATGGATTGGGATGGAGTAAACCATCTCTAAAGTGGTTTTTGAAAACTGTGGTCTACAGTAGTCACTGTGCTTTCTTACGATCTGCCAAAAATTTGAATTTCACCATGGCTAATGCAACATCTACCTTTCTCTTGTTCAGTTTTTAAATTCCTCTGAAGGTGGCCTTCTCCTTTGCTTGGGACTTCATGAAATCTATTCTTCTGTGCACTGTGGCCATTAATCTCTTTATAGTAAAACCAGACAAATCTGGGACCCTTCTGCTGCAGAAAGGCTTGGTAATACCACCTGAGGGAAAGGAAAATCCTTACAAAACTAATAGCCATCTGGGGCAGAGAGGAGTATTTGAGAAGCTCTGACCCTTTGCAGGAGAGGAGTGCGTTTTCATTGCAGGCTTTTAATATTAATGTAGGAAGAAAGATTACCCTTGCTAGCTAGCAAAACAATAGCTAATTAGATCTTTGTTTCTTAATAACGATGAAAGCTTAAGTGTTAGAACATCAGGAGAACCATCTGGGGATTCTGAATGATTGTTTAGAAAGGACAAAGCTTAGTTGAATTTCCTCCTATTTGTGGTCATTGCTGTTTTTCAAATATTGCTCCAGCAGAACCTGTAGGGACATTTTTTGTCATGGATTTATTAGAAAATTAGGAGGTAAAAATACCCATGGCTTTTGTGTGTAGATGTGAGTGATTTTGGAGATTTTTAGATCAACGTGCTCCTGAAAGTTCTTATTTATATTCCCCACCTAACTGGAAAAAATATCCCTTGGTTGAAATGCTGCTATGAGGAATTGATATTGATCTGAGTATTCTCTTTAACAAAACATGCTAACAAAAATTAGCAGCCAATTTTTTTTTTTTCTGAACAATGATTTAAAGACTGGAAATTGGCAAGCAAAAGCAGACCTGTTGGGGATATATGCAAATAGCTTTGTTTCCCATATGTCTTGGGTGGGAGGATGGCTGCTTTTTATTTAGCTAATTCTTTATGTACTAAAGAGATCTTTTGTTAGGGGAAAATAACCTTTTTTTTTTTTTGAGGAAAAAGAAAGACTCTGATAATGATTTGAAAAAAGGATTTAAAGCATTCAGTGTTTGTTGCTGTTAATTACTGTGGTAATTGTATAGAAATGGCAATGTGTGATGTTAATTCCTAGTTTATTTGAAACATGTAAACGCATCCACAAGCAAGTATTTCATTAGAAAATCTTGTGTAGGTTGTAGCCATGTTTTCAGACACCACAATCTCCCTACAGCCTGTCTTATTGTGGCATGTCTTTTACAGAACTTGGCCTTTGATATGAAATGTCTTATGTTTAAAGCAAAATAAAGCCAAAATAGTTCTTAAACTTAAAGACCAGAGAATCTGGCAAGATGGTTTGTCTCTGTGTTTTGACCTTAATTTCCAAGGAGATGTCTTTGGAGGTCCAATGGCAGGGACATGACCAAGATCCATTGGCTTTTAATGTCATCTAAGTGCTTGGTCCAGTGACTATTTTGCCTTTTGAATATGTTTTTACATTTTTAAAAAATGTGGCAAAACTTAATTTAACTGGATTTTAATGGAATCTTCCACATATCAGTTTAATGTCTTAGGAGGCTACAGATCCTCATGGAGAAGGATTTATATATATTCCTACCAACCACATTTGCTCATACATGTCCTCATCAATCATATGAATCCTGGCCCTAATCAGTCTTTAATGCACCTTGTTCTTATCAGGGTAGTTTGTACCTGGCCTTCATCAGTCAGGTTTACGTGCGTGGCCCATAACCTTCCAGTTATCGCATGGATTGCGGTAGCCCTAAATCTAATACTAAGACCAAGGAATGTCTGCATCCCTCTTGCTGTGACTTTTCCACAGCTGCTCTGTCATTCTCAAATGTTGAGGTCTTGGGTGCGGGGTGTGTGTGTAGGGGTTTAGATTTGTTTACTTTTAAAAAAGTGATAAATATTTGTCACAAAGGAAGTTGATGGCTATGGTGAGGACTGAGCTGAAGGCCAGCCCCTAAAGCTTCTTATTAAAATGGTAGTAACAGAAGCTAACCTAGAATCTACTTGTTCATACATTTCAAACAAACCTATTGTGAATCCTTACTTTTAGAGAGAAGGGGGTATGGCCTTACTTTATCATCAGTTTTGAAAAGAAACTGCCTATTACTTCATAATAGGGGTTGTATTTGTTAACATTCCTGTTGGAGAAAGCTCTTCCTCCTCTCTTTGACACTTTGACCCAAAGTNTTTTCCAAAGTACAAGCTTTGGAAGAGGCCTCACTGTACTCGCAGGCAGTATTGTTCTCTTTATTTTGAGGGTGAGGAAGTTAGATCAGTATTTATTAAGTTTGAAGTGGCTTCTGCGCTCATTGGTGGTTCATCTGACAGCCGTGCGCTTTGCAGTTAGTGTGTCTATTTAAGGTACAGTCTTTGTCTCTCGACTCGCTTCACACAGCAACGGGGAATGGAGCCACCCCTATTAGAAGTAATTGGTGAGAAGCCATAACTACTGTCACACTATGCAGCAAGGCTTCTATCTCACTTTAGTTGCTGAGGCTGCATGTCGGAGCCTTCAAAATGATCTGCCTTTCTCCCTTTGTGATCACACATTGCTTCAGAGGTTTCAGTCAAATGTAAATCTTGTGGACTGTGTTATGGTTCTGTTCTCCTTCCGCTTATGAGCTTTCCCGCCCGACATGAAAAGCTGCGGAGTCATTTGGGTAACATTAATCAGGGGGCTAATCAGGAGCTGGTTGTCTTCCTTTCCCTGCAGTCTTCACAATTAGGGACATGCCTCTTTGAAAGTGGCTGCTTGTACTGTGACACAGCAGCTAACAAAGCAGAGCCAGCTTTTTGAGAAAGTGCTGTTTATTTTGTATGTCTCTCCTTACGGCTAGCCACCTGTTGCTGAGACTAATTGGTAATGTTTGAGGATCAGTAAGGGATAAGAGAAAAATGGGATAAACCCATATGCACACAACACCCATGAACATATGTGCTTAGACTATTTCAAAGGGTGCATTTTTGTGTTTGTATTCATGTCCTCATGCTGCATGGAAATGTGTAATACATGTATACATCTTAAATGTCCCTTCTAACCTAGACGATTCTAGGATTCTGTACATTACTTAATCTGCACACACATATACAGAGCAATATATGTACAAATGTCCGTGCATCTGTGTAAACAAAGAGCAAAGGTAGTTTGTGCTTATATTGATGAATGTCACTTACCTGGAGTCTGTAATTAGAAATTCAGCTTTACATACAGAGGTAGCATAGAAAAAAACCTTGTAGGAATAGGAGACAGAGGACAAATGTTAGCTATGTATACCATCTTTGCAAGTACATGTAGAAAAACCACCAACACAAAAACCCCTGGTGGTGAGTAGTGGCTGTTTTGTTAGAGCTATAACGCTTTTGAAGTTATAAGTTTTGTTTCCATGTAGCCTTGGTAGCTTTCTTTAGCATTCTGCTTTCCAGATTAAATTTGTTGTTTGGTCTGTCCTGGGGAGTGAATTATTTTGGCAAGGTCAGGCTGTGTAGGTAATGTGATGTTGATTTGCAAACATAAAGTATCTGGCAAACCCAGAGGAGTTTGTGTTTAAGTATTGTAGGATGACTACCTCCTAGGATTTTCTTATTCTTGCTTTTTCCCCCTCTGTCTTTCTGGTATATCAAATGGAAAATCTGATTTCTGTCATACAATGTAGTGTATGCCCAGCACTCGGTTATCAGGGGCTTCCCAAGGTAAGAGAGCCCTGATATTGCTGTCTTCATTATACAGTGGATGTACAAAGTTTCTTCTCCCTGACTTCTCCTAGTTCACTCAATGCTCTGTTATTAATGGATGATATAAAATGGGTAGCGCAAGAAAGTCCATGTTATCCTAGTTAGCATTCATGCTTGGACTTTGCTGAAAGCTTCTGAGAACTTAATCTGATAGATGTAGTATTTAAAGTTAGCTCTGTGCTTATTATAATTAAAGTCAGACAAGCTGATAAATACTGGAAATGGTTGCCTGTAAATCCTGATGATAGTGAAGGTAAAATATGTTGTAACCTATGTGATACTAAAGGACTTGTCTCGAGGTCAAATTCAGCTGCTTTTCAGAGATTAACATATGTCTGATGTTAAATTAAAAGATAAAAATTAAATGTGATAAGATGTTTGAAAGTTGTGAGGTAGTAGAATATTTTAATATGTATTTAATCACACTTTGAAGGAGATCCACCTGAATGTCTGTGTATTAGAAGAATGAGTGCTCGGGAGACAATCCACTGATGAAGAGACAACGCCTTGCTGTGCTGGTCTTCCCTTTTAAACAGTTTTGTTTACAGTTGGGAAGCTTAAAAAAATGATAACAAAGCCTCCCCTCAATTTTTCTGTAGTGTGCAGTGTTTTGTATCACTATTAAGGCAGTTGACAAAAAGTATATAGGCCAGCACAGACATAAGAGAATGAAGATGGCTAAGCTAGTTCCCACCCCCCGAGACATTTTGATAATTGAGAACTTGCTTCTGCTACCCAATGTACATTAAAAGGGCAATAATTACAGAATATGTCCTATTATGCCATATTAATTTTGAGTTCCCACTGTATTGGTCTCTGTTTTGTTGTACTCAGACACTTATATGGCAAACATTATGACTGGAAGGTAATTCTGCTTCAGATAATACTCCTTTTCTAATGTCCTTGTATATTGATGATTGAAAGTTTAATATGTTTACACAGAGAGGCTTCCTGCATAAAAGTGATTATGTGTTCTTTTGAGAGTAGGATTTGTTTAGATAGCAAATGTTTAATTAATCTTCCTATTTTCTTCTTATGATTGAAGATTTTTCAATGGAAGGCGTCTATTAGCGAAAGGGGGGAAGACAGGAGGAGAGCAGGGGTTTTATTTTTTTGTTTTTTTGTTGTTATGAGCATATCAGGGTAGGAATTGTTTCATAATGCTCTGAAGGATAATTTGTTTATTAAGTTTTTGAACAACATTATGCCAGGACAGCAGGAGATGCGTCTGTCCCTTGGGAGTGGAAGGGCGGTGCCACTGCTGACAGTGCTCAGCTTTGTGCTGCAGTGCAGTTCAAAGGGGGATTTCATTTTGGGCAGTATGGGAGGGCTCCAGAAGGAGTGCTGGCAAACCAAATGGTAGAGACCGGGTCATGGCAAAATGACTCTAGATCATGGCAAAAAAGGTATCTCTCCCACAGCTCTCCTCTCCTCTGTCACAGATCATTGAGTTACATGGATTCAAGGCAAACTGGCCGCACAAACAGATATGGTCTGTTTGCAGTTTCACGGTGGCAGCCCTGAAGAAGGCCTGGGTTTTGGTGTTTACATGGGACGCTTCTCGGCATCCTCTAACAGTTTCTTGCAAGTGAGAGGTTTTGAGAAAACAGCTACAACGTATTTCAGAATAATAGAGATCTCTGTCATTTTTAGGTTGCAAAATGCTCTAAAACCTGTTAATATTTTTCTTTGATGAAAGAAAGAAATAGTTTTTGCTAGTAATTCCTGTCTACGAGAAATACAGAGACACTAGGATCTTCAGATGTCAGCAAAGAGCTGAAACTCCAGAAATGCAGGTTTTGTTGTGACAAGACAGACCTGCTGCCAGTAAACATTTGGGTCTGTTGGGCCTGTTTGCTCCATGGAAGAAAAAGAATTTAATAGCTTAGTCATGAGTTCAAAATATAAAATTACTTTTACTTAATTTTTATTTTCTCTTGGGACACTTTGAATTAGTTTTGTCGGTGTATATGATAAAGTGCTTGGATACACATTTTTATCTTCAATATATACGCTTCATCTTTAGAGGTAAATATTATTGCTCTTGTGTGTGTGTCTTTCTGGAAAACATTTAGGAAAAAAGAGCCAAATTAATTTCAGGTGCAGATGGTTTTTTTTTGGATGTTGATCTTCCCAGAACAGCAGTGATGACCAGTGATGTTTTGAAGGCAGGCATCTTAATTTTTATTTCCAGAGCTTTTCTGTTTTGTGTTTTTTTTTTTTAAACACATTAAATAAATTGAAAAGTAAGTGGAAAATGTTTATTTTTATCTCAAGAATTATTTTTCCTTAGTATTCTGTTTGTTGACAGGCAGGCACTTCGTATTTCATTACCGCACAGCTTCAGTCAGCACATTGATCTTTATATTAAATAGGCACTTGGTGCAAACTTTACCAACATTTGACATCTTTTTCCTTGCTTGTTTCCTATTAACCCTTGTATTTATTGAAGAGCCCTTTCAGAACATCAGACTCTATAGCCTTATGTTTTGCAAGTTCTATGTTACTAATAAAATGGAAATAATCTCCAGCCTTAGAAACATAACACTGTTGATAAGATTTTTAGGGGACTTAGTTCAGCTGGACTACTAGATCAAGAGCTCTTTGCTGACGTACTATATTTTTTTTTTTAAGGTGCAAATTGCTCTTCAAATGGTTATACTTAAGTATAACATGAAGTATTCACGAAAGATGATGTTAAACCTAAGCACTCTTCCCTTTCTACAGATCTGTCAATGTATTTTTGCCCCATTTGCAATATTTGCTACTTAAAAAAAAAAATTAAAAAAATATCATGAAATGTGTTTTCTTCACATGATTTCAAGTTTTTTGTCTCCAGTTTGGACATTCTAATTTAATTTGTCTGAATCAGTAATTGGCATTGACTAAAAATTAGCAAAAACCATTGACTACAAAGGATTACTTATTTTGTCCTTTGTGCTTTCAAATTTTTAAAAAGCATTTTAAAATTGCTTTTGGTCAAAAACGCTCCCAGTTTTTCCATACCTTTATAGAACAACTTCTTTTAATTTTTCAGTTTATCAGTTAGTTGTAAATCCAGGTGAACTGTGTATGCACATGCATGTGAACATATTTATAAGTAACATGATTTGACATGTATGTTAAACTCATTCTCATATTTTTATATTTACCAGAAACTATAGGTCTTTATACAGTATTAAGAAAACTTTGGATCGATAAAGCTTTTTCCATAGTGGTTACATTTGTTTGGTCTGTTTAAAAAAAAAAAAAAACAAAAAAACCCAACCAACCAAACAAAAAAAACCAAACCAAAAACAAAACAAAAACACCCCAAAAACCCAGCAATTACAGTTAAAAGAGCAACCTCAAAAGTATTCTGAATTGTTGGGAGAGATTTATTTATCCATATCTTCAACACAGAATCCAAAGTTTTGGGCTGAGTCTTTCGACCCATGTGTTTATGCCTATAACGGAGCACATTATTGAGGCTAGCAGTTGTCTGACCATCAGTCTCTTGTTAACCTGTTGTCAATGAGATCATTCAGCAGTGGATTTGTTGACAGCTCTTAAATTATGGTGTAAAGAGACATAGCGTATTGCCAGACAGAGAATGAAAGATCACCTAGTATTTTTTCCCTCTAGAGGATCACTTCTAGAGGGGTCAGTATGTTACTGCATTTGCTTCTGAAACCAATGTGTGTTTCAGTGTATTATCTGCCACATCACTTCAGATCAGATTTGCAGGGTTGTTTATCACCATGTCATGTTGCACCATGTTCTGCTTCAAACTGACGGTATGGGACTTAACACGACCTGACATAACAGAGATTCCAGTTCAGTTAGAGAGAGCCTCCTGTAGTCTTTGTGGGGCGATTCAACAGGCCAATGAGCTATTGGTTCCGTGGGCTGCTTTGCTCACAAAGCAAACTCTGCAAGGTGGGCTGCAAAATGGGTGCTCTTGTTTCTGGTTGTGTCCTCTACGATAATTTACCAAGATATGAAAATATAGTTATGCTAGTCGCAGATATCTGTTGGATTTGAAAATACTTGGAAACTCTCCACTTGCCTCTGCAAAAGTAATCAAGTATAACCAGCAAAGACTTGGTATATTAAACTGCAATAATGCCTAATCCTTTTGATGTGTTCACCCCAGTATTAAAAGCAAAAAAAACCCAACCCCTTAACACAGTAAGCATAGGGGAAGTATTAGAGTAAGTATGGCAGGGTGTTGAAAAGAGTGGGCCAAAGAGCTGCCTGCAGGTGTTGCCTGCACTGTGAGATAGAATTATTATTGCCATACCAAGACAGCTGTGTTCTTTAAAGTCCATGGTTCCTTAAAACTGAATTCTGTGCTAAAACTGCTAGTTAGAAGAGGGAAGCATTTGATGGAAAAAAAAAAAATAGGTAATGCTAATGTGAGAACTTTAGTCTGTAGATGATAACATTATAAGAATCTGTCTAAATGGAAATATTTCTTGGCTGTGCTACCTGTTGTGTCATCTTTTACAAGTTACCTATCTTACCTGTCTGCTTTTGGGCATTAACGTTTGCTGTCAAAGCCAGGCTGCCAGTACTGTGAAAACTGAGTCACATCGCAGCTGAGACTTCTAGCAATAATACTTTTAATAATTCTGGGAGCCTCTGTGTGTCTTCTGTTTTCCACACTGACGTAGTGAGATGCTTTAAGAGCTACGCTGTCTGAGAGAAGCCACAGGAAATCCTAAGCTTTCACTCTGTTTGTATCTATATATTCATTTTCAAATAAGAGTCTGGACCTGAGTAGAATCATAGAATGGTTTAGCTTGGAAGGGACCTTAAAGACCATCTAGTTCCAACCCCCCTGCCCTGGGCAGGGACCCCTCCCACCAGCCCAGGTTGCTCAAAGCCCCATCCAGCCTGGCCTTGAACACTTCCAGGGATGGGGCAGCCACAGCTTCCCTGGGCAACCTGTCCCTGTGCCTCACCACCCCCAAAGTGAAAAATTTCTTCCTGATATCTAATCTAAATCTATCCTCTTTCAAAGTACTGAAATGACAAGCTGAAGCAATATCGTGTTGGGGTAATATGACACCAATAGTGTCCTTTAATTTTCCTGCCTACTCAGTATGTTTTGAGAGAAGACATTCAGGAAAACTTATACTTATGAAATGAATGGCAGTAATTTTTTCTGAAGAATATTTTGATGGACTTTGCCTACAAAAGTTGTGGGTTCTTACATACAATCTGAGGGAACATGGAATCACTGTAACACTTTGGCCTTTCAGAGAAAAGTCCAAAGAGGGGCAGAAAGGGGGGAAGCTTCTCTAATTAGTGTAAAGATATAGTGAAAGAAAATATAAAAAATAAGCTTGCCCCTCTTGCCCACTCATTTGTTAGGGTGCAGGAGAAAATGGACTAAACTTGGGGTTTTGTACAAAGTTAGTTTTTTGACAGCCTGTAGTCAAAAATTATTTAATTGGAAAATGTATGTTTTAAAATGGAAATTACTAGTCACTTGCTGAGACCAATTATACTGTAAAGGAGCAGTTTAAAGGCCCAAGGGGAAATATATGAATCAGAAGAAAAGAGTTGTCAGGCACCCATGCAATCACCAGAAACAGAGAAAATTTTTACACAATAACAGGTACAATTGTGGGGTAAGGAGCTGGGAGCCAAGGAACCGTCAGCGAGAAAGGCAGCAGGAAAGCACGCGGTGAGGAGCTACTCCTGGCAAATCGGTCTCTGTCTCCATATTAATAAAGCCATGAGTCAGCGGAAGATGCCCTCAGATATTAAATCGAGCATTTAAACCGATTGCTCTGATATTCATTTTTATTTTTTAAGACTCACTGGAAGAACTAGTTTGAATTGGTAAGGTAGTCCTACTGTATTGTTTGAATGGCTGGGGAAGGCTCTATGTTTCTGGAAATACAATTTGGAGTAAGATTTGGTTGTACCACAGCTTTTGAAGGCGTGTCTAATTTCTTATGCGATTAGTTCAGATACCAAGAACAATAAGAAGCAGGGCCTCATCAGCTTTTTAAGTGCAGTTTTCTCATGCTGATCTGTCTCGGTCGGAGCATCAGTGTTTGAGTTTGTCACTTGAAAGCTGGTTTACGGGTGTCTATGAAAGCTGCAGCACCAAGTCTAACTGCAGTGTAGACTAAGATATGACCACTACAGATCCAGCTGCTTGTTGTCATTCACTATCACAAAGCATTCCTGTAAGGGGAAAGTAGATCTGCTAAGTTTGTTCTAGCTGGTTTCCAGCTGCCAGAATTGCTTTCTGTCAGTTTAGATTATCTCAGCAGCTTTAATTGTGTGAGGAAGAAACTTCCTAGAACTGTTCTCACTGACTAACTTTAGGAGTTCCAAACATGGAAAATGCTTGACATGCAAAAGAGATAAGTTAGTCCTGTGTGTGGCTTGACTATTTATTTATTTATGAAAGCAAGGTTCAAGGCACAGATGTTTCTCATACTAGAAGACATTTCCCAGAATAAAACTTTAAATCTCAGAGCTGCTAAGTAGATGTAAGGTGGTCTCCAATGGAGATGTTTGGGAAGAGACAGTTAAGCAGTGCCACGATCTTCTCTTCAATGAATGAACTTCAGCTCTCCATGATTTATAAATTAAAGAATCAAGCCATAAAGGTTTCGGTGGGAAACACTATTCCTGAAGTTAATGTGTGGGATGTTTTTCTTAATGCTTGATAGATGAATTTTGTTCCAGTTGGCATCATCAGTTGAGTTAAAATAAGCCATTTATTTAAATTCTCAGAAAAACTCTGTTCAGAATTAGAATTTAAATTAGTGTTTTAGCATGAGATTGTGGAACTCTTTCCTCTTTATGCATTTGTGTGGGCTCTCGGGGCAGATATGTTCTCCCTCAGCCTGATCTGTAAATGATGAGAGCCTTTTGCTGCCCTGTTAGGCATTATTGAGTTCTTAGCTAAAATTAGAGGAGCAGTTCTTCAAGCCTTGGGTTTAATCCCACAGTCTGTGAAGGAAGCAGTTGTTTGCCTAAGTCACTTCAAGTAATGATGGAAAAAAAGACTCAATATATACATAATTATGTGTATAGAATTTAAAAAAAAAAAAAAAGGCTTGAGGTTGAGTGTAGTAGTTTTGACTAGCCATCAGCTAAGATGAGCAATACAGCTAGCTTAATTCTGCTTTCATAGGTGTTAAATTAAATTCATTCCAAACAGCAGCAGAAGTGCCAGGATAGAAACAAACTGTTTTCTCTTTTTCAGGGCTCTCATTGCTCTTT